>JACEIK010000888.1:310180-349646 GCA_018107945.1 Datura stramonium
GTCATGCTATCTATCAATTTAATAAGTAATATATATACAAATATATAGCATACAAGAACCTATACCAGCCCCCATAAGCCAGAAGGTGCCAAATAACTCACAATCTTTATACCCCTACTCGGATCAAAACCATCCAAAAGTAAATCACTCCACTCGCCTACTAACTACGAGCACCTCTACCGGCCCCCTTGGGTCTGTAGCTCGGGCTATGGCCTCTGACTATAACTGTGTCTTAGTCCGGAGGACTCCTGTAACTGTAAACTGTAATCTATATCTGTCTCTGTATCTATAATCTGCCCCCTGGGTGCAAGCGCTTGACAGGGTAAGCTATAATGCTATGCTGATCAGCCTGTTATGGGGAATATTGCATCCCATATTCTTCCTACTACGGACGACATGCCACTCCTTGGAGTGACGAATCCTCACCCTCTGGCGGGCGAGTCGACAAAGCTATTAACCCAGAAGCGGCGAGGATGCTCTAAGGGTGCCCTCATAGCACAAATAGGTCTCCACAAACAATAATCACGTATAGCAAGCATGTTCATTCTGAAAATACTATCCATGTTTTGATATTCTATTCTAAATCTCTTTTCTGCATTAAACTGATTCTGTTACTGAGCTAATTGTATCTGAAATAATATCTGGCTGTCTGATACTGACTTACTGAATTTTTATTCTGATTATAGCATAATAACATAAAACATGCTTGTTGGATTCATACTGGACTCAATACTCAACTTATGGATTCTTTCTTTTAGAATTCACTCTATTTGCTATACTAGGATTACTAACTTGTCGAGGGAACTGGCTCTACATACCTCGATCTCTTACTTCTTGGCTAACTGGCATAACTTGGCCAGTATCCAGCTATTTCTCCCAACTGCATTCATAATTATAACAGTTAGAATTAAATTCATCAATACTCTAGAAGAAAATATCACTTTTAATATATATATATATATAGTCCAAACTTTGGCTTATCCAAAACCAGCCGAAAACTCGTTATTTCTCGAAAGTCTAGCAGGGGGAAATACTTACTTTATGGCTAGGAGTATATTGTCACTAATTTGGAGCAATTCCACTTACCTTAGTTTGGTAGCACGACAGTTTGCCGACCGAATTTTATGAAACTAAATCCGTAGGAATTCTCTCTGCATCTTTATACTCCGGTATCTAGGATTAATTTGAGTTTGGGTCGCGTTTGATGGCGTAATTGGAAGAAAAATGGTAAGGTTTGTTCGTTCTTTTGTGCTCTCTGGACAGGTCCTCCGTGGCACGTGGCCATCGCGGAGGGGTTCTGCCCCGGCTCCTCCCGCGATGGTTCAATGTGATATTCGTCCAGTCTTCCCCCGGACCTTTTTCTAGCATGTATGGCATTCTAAAACCCTTCACCAACATGTTAATAGGCCGTCTAAATATTAAAAATTTACGGGGTGTAACAGAATGCATGCGAGCACTCTTCTTATATTTTTAATTATGCATGTCTTTAAATGATTTTTACTTACTTAAGCAATTTTTACTTACCTTACATACTCGGTATATTCCACGTACTGACCGCATACCCTATGTTTTATCATTTAATGATATAGGACTCGACTCTTAGGCTTATCCCCGCTCTTAGTCAATCTACTAAGATAGCATCGTACATTGTGGGTGAGTCCTCATCTCTCGAGGACTAGACTATTCAGATTTTCTTCAGGTATTTTCAGTTTCAACTTGTTGAGTTAGTTGGGGTCTTGTCCCATCAACTCATCCTGTTTAGAGGCTTTTCAGACAAAAGATGTATTCAGCTTCTTCTTGTGTAGTATGATGTTATTCTTGATTTAGATTTCCTCTATGATTATTTGCTGTTTCTTCTATTTCATTGATCGAGTTAGATGTATGCTATGTCATGGGTTGACTTGGGGTCTCTCAGGGTTCCTCGTCTCGTGTTGCGTCGGGCCTCCATTCAGGTCGTGACAATAAACTATTCCCTCGTTTTGCAAAATGAAAGCTCTTATGAATCATGTTTTTGAATTGTGGTGGCCTCTTATAACTGTTCCATTTTTATTTTTTTAGGGGGAATTTGCTTCTCATTTTCTATGAGTTTGTGAGCATTTTTGGGTTGTCATGAATTAAGTGGTCATTGATGTATAAACCGTGTGGAGTTGCATGTTTCTCAACTGATAAGAACTGCATTACTTGAGGATAAACAATGGTTCAAATTTAGGGGTTTGATGAGTTGGTAATTTACCAACTCATTAGGCTCTTAAGCACGAGCTTTAGCTTAGTTTTCAAGTAATTTAGATGAGTTTTATACCTTTTTTGCCTTTTTATGTGTAGATATCTGATTTGAAGAAAAAGAGCAAGAAGTGGTGTACAAAGAAGTAAATTAGGTGAATATTGGCGCTCCACCAAAGAACATGGGTGAAACACCGGTCAAACGCAGTTGACCACTACTTGGAGGAACTAAAGCAACCGGCGGTCGCGGATATCAACCGACGACTCACCGACTAACTCGCATACGGGAACCTGAACTTTCTAGATCAAAGAAGGAAGAAATCGGCATAGCTTGGTTGGAGGTCAGCGAATCGCTGAAGGTCCCATCGGATGATACTGGAAATCACTGAAGGAGCAGTAGATGACAGACGACGGTTCGCGAAAAATAACTGGCGAATCGCCGGTACTTTTGCAAGTGCCAAAACGCCTGAGCAGGGGCAATTGCATCCAATACTGAAAAAGAAGAGATTGGTTTCCTATCTTTTTATATATTCTAGAAGAAAGTACTCTGTACATATCATATCTTAACTTTAGCTTTTGAAACATTCCATTTGTTGAGGAAGAAAGTAGAATTCTATTGGTGAAAATTGTTGAATAGTGTTTTTTCTTTTCTTTGTCGTCTTCCTTAGCAAGGTACCAGCATTATTACGGACACACTTTTTGATTTTATTTTGCTTCTCTTATTAATGAAATCAATGAGTATATTATTTAATATGCTCTTTAGTTTCTTAACCATGAGTCGCTAAATCATCAACTAGAGTTGTGCGGTGATGAGTGCTTAATTAGATTGGGTATTGCTAGATTCATCTCAATATTTCTTAATTAGTGTAAATATGTTAAGNAGTTCTCCCCAATTTATAATTGATTATCTATAGTTGCAGACGTGGGTCTACTTTTCTACTTAATTTCTGCTTGAAAAGAAAACTTGAGTTTTGGGAGAAAATTTGATGGGGGAAATGGATGTGATGTTGTGGAGTTAGGATACACATAGACAAAACCCATATTCACACTCCTAATTAATAGATAATAGCTAATAGCTAATAGCTAGAGAGAGCGCAGCTATTAATCCAAACTTGATCGGGCTGATTTAATTATGTCTAGTGTTTTGAAAGAACTCTAGCAAGAGGTAATCATGAGGTTGAAAAACATAGAATTCCCACCTATCAATAGTTATTTACACAATTTGCAATGATAAGACGATCTAGCACAACCTTGTTTAATTAGCGCATCATCTACACCACACCTCTAGTCTCTCTCATTATTGTCTACAACTTTGGTTATTTTTCTATTCTAATTAGCTGAGTTAGAATCTATATCATTTTGTTAACATCAAGTTTCCCCCAACATATTTACTACTTTGTTTCTTTGGAGTGGTGCGAACTAATTTAAATTTTCCAATCAACACTTGCGTATATCACTTGTTAGCCTCTTTGGGATTCGACCCCGACATCCATTGGGACATTTGTTTTGATATAACCACCATTTACACTCCTTTATAAAGAAGAGTGTAATTTGAGCGTTATCAGTGAGATACTTAGCTGAATTCTTGTATATGTATAATTGTCTAGAAGGTGCCCAAAGTGTGATTCAAGACGAAATTTTAGATGTGTCTGCACTTGGAACATGATCTTAGGCCTTCTTTGCATAAGCCACTTCACCCAAAATGTCCTCCTTAAACATCTATCTGTTCTAACCAATGTTTGGGCCTTTGACCCTTTTCTTTGGAAACCACGCTACAAGCCTGTACCCTTTTATAATCCCTCTCTTGGCACCCATCCTCCCTAAGTTCTAATGTTTAAATAATGGAAAATGGGGCTTGAATCCCAAAATATGGGGAGATATAAGGAATAAATGAGGCAAAAGCCTAAGTTTGAGGGTTTGCAAAAAGGAGAAGAAAATGTGAGCTTCAAGGAGAGATAGTACCAAATTGTGTTAAAACGAATGAAATGGTTGGTTGAAAAACTCGAACATTAGAAGAAAAAGAATACTTGAAAGGTGCTACCTCTTGCTTATATAAGTCTAATTATGGATTAAAAGTGGGTTATAAGGAGGGTTCTTTGATAAAAAATAATAATGATGATTAGGTAGAGACAAGGTGGAGTGAGCTCATCAATGGAGTGGGATGTTCAAAAAATGTTCACAAAAAGCATTAGGGAGGTTCTAGACACTAGAGCTAAATAATTTTCCTAGCCTTACCCCTAGCCTTCATGATAACCGCAAGTCCTTAGTGATTTTGAGTGTAGCAACTCTATGTCACTGGCAAGATACATGAAGGGCAAGCCTATGGGTCATTTTGCATGCACTAGAATTTCTTTGTGAGAGTAAGCTTATTTGCTTAATCATATAATCCCTATATGTGAAATATATGAAAAATGAAAGGGATTCTCTCTTGATGTGAGTAGCATCGCTTCTTTGGGGTACATGCTTAAATGTGTTTTAAATGGAAAGGTGTGATTGGGGAAAATGTGCAGTGAACTTTAAGGCAGACTTTGAATATAAATTGTCAATGACTTGAGATGCTACCTGGGGCTTACTTTGATAAACTGAACCCCTTGTTTGGAATGAAAGAAAATATTTTTTCAAATGTGCCAATTGCTTGTGGTCATCCCTTGAAGAGTGTGAAATATGCTTGAGTATCTTATTAGTGTTGAATTTGTGTTATATTTTGGGGTTGTCTTAGGAGTTAAGGGTCCTTCATGTATTGATCTTGTGTTTTTCTCGGCCCGAGCTGAGATCTCGGACTAAGACACGGGACCTAGAACCACAAACTACTCTAAGCTAATCCGTTGTACATACATAGCATGATTCATATCATAAACAAGCAGAAATTAAAGCATGATATGACATAAGTGGTAGTTTGCATTTCATAAAGACAAAAGCATAAACACAACTCAACAACGCTGACTTGTCTATACATGATAGTCTGAAAAGCCTCTACTACTATGACGAGTTGATGGGACAACATCCCCAACTAGCTCACTAGGTCTTAAACTAAAAGACATGGTAAAAACATAAAACTGATAAGGTCCTTGGAGAATGAGTACTCACTCAAGCGAGTAATAAGGCTGGACTGGTCGGGAACGAGCTATCAGTGAGACTGAGTAGGATCACCTAAACCTATATCATGAGAAGATATAGCATGGAGTATGCAGCTAGTACTTTGAATATAATGAGTATCTAAGGTAAGTAAAACATGAGAATAAGGACTGCATGCTAAAAGCCATAAATCTGACGTATGCATATTCATAATCTACTCGTTGTAATATGAATATAATGACCCAAAGTTTAGGAATTGAAATCATTTAACTTTTCATGCTTGAAATCCTAAACGAAAGCTAAAAAACTGATCAATGGGTCAAATATGCTTTAAAACATAATATCATGTGTCTTGAACATGAGTAATGTAAATTATGAGTTACAATCGGGCTGATTTAATTATGTCTAGTGTTTCGAAAGAACTCTAGCAAGACGTAATCATGAGGTTGAAAGACATAGAATTCCCACCTATCCAAAGTTATTTACACAATTTGGAATGATAAGATGATCTAGCACAACCTTGTTTAATTAGCGCATCATCTACACCACACCTCTAGTCTCTCTCATTATTGTCTACAACTTTGGTTATTTTTCTATTTTAATTAGCTGAGTTTTCTTTGGAGTGGTGCGAACTAATTTAAATTTTCCAATCAACACTTGCGTATATCACTTGTTAGTCTCTTTGGGATTCGACCCCGACATCCATTGGGATATTTGTTTTGATATAACCACCGTTTACACCCCTTTCTAAAGAAGAGTGTAATTTGAGCGTTATCAGTGAGATACTTAGATGAATTCTTGTACATGTATAATTGTCTAGAAGGTTCCCTAAGTGTGATTCAAGACAAAACTTTAGATNGTCTTTCATATTGATGTTTATGCCTTGCAATATCTAGCTTAGATGAATTCTTGTACATGTATAATTGTCTAGAAGGTTCCCTAAGTGTGATTCAAGACAAAACTTTAGATGTGTCTGCACTTGAAACATGATCTTAGGCCTTTTTTGCATAAGCCACTTCACCCAAAATGACCTCCTTGAACATCTATCGTTGATAACCAATGTTTGGGCCTTTGACCCTTTTCTTTGGAAACCACGCTACAAGCCTGTACCCTTTTATAATCCCTCTCTTGGCACCCATCCTCCCTAAGTGCTAATGTTGAAAGAATTGAAAATGGGGCTTGAATCCAAAAATATGGGGAGATATAAGGAATAAATAAGGCAAAAACATAAGTTTGAGGGTTTGCAAAAAGGGGAAGAAAATCCGAGCTTCAAGGAGAGATAGTACCAAATTGTGATAAAACGAATGAAATGGTTGGTTGAAAATCTCGAACATTAGAAGAAAGAGAATACTTGAAAGGTGCTACCTCTTGCTTATATAAGGCTAATTATGGATTAAAAGTGGGTTATAAGGAGGGTTCTTTGATAAAAAATAATAATGATGAATAAGGAGAGATAGGATGGAGTGAGCTCATCAATGGAGTGGGATGTTCAAAAAATGTTCACAAAAAGCATTAGGGAGGTTCTAGACACTAGAGCTAAACAATTGTCTTACCCTTACCCCTAGCCTTCATGATAACCGCAAGTCCTTAGTGATTTTGAGTGTAGCAACTCTATGTTACTGGCAAGATACATGAAGGGCAAGCCTATGGGTCATTTTGCATGCACTAGAATTTCTTTGTGAGAGTAAGCTTATTTGCTTAATCATATAATCCCTATGTGTGAAATATATGAAAAATGAAAGGGATTCTCTCTTGAGGTGAGTAGCATCACTTCTTTGGGGTACATGCTTAAATGTGTTTTAATTTTAAAGGTGTGATTGGGGAAAATGTGCAGTAAACTTTAAGGTAGACTTTGAATATAAATTGTCAATTACTTGAGATGCTACCAGGAGCTTACTTTGATAAACTGAACCCCTTGTTTGGAATGAAATAAAATATTTTTGCAAATGTGCCAATTGCTTGTGGTCATCCCTTGAAGAGTGTGAAATATGCTTGAGTATCTTATTAGTGTTGAATTTGTGTGAGATTTTGGGGTTGTCTTAGGAGTTAAGGGTCCTTCATGTATCGATCTTGTGTTTTTCTCGGCCCGAGCTGAGATCTCGGACTAAGACACGGGACCTTGAACCACGAATGGCTCTAAGCTAATCTATTGTACATACATAGCATGATTCATATCATAAACAAGCAGAAATTAAAGCATGATATGACATAAGTGGGAGTTTGCATTTCATAAAGACAAAAGCATAAACACAACTCAACAACGCTGAACTTGTCTATACATGATAGTCTGAAAAGCCTCTACTACTATGACGAGCTGATGGGACAACATCCCCAACTATCTCACTAGGTCTTAAACTGAAAGACATGGTAAAAACATAAAACTGATAACGTCCCTGGAGAATGAGTACTCACTCAAGCGGGTAATAGGACTGGACTGGTCGGGAACGAGCTATCAGTGAGACTGAGTAGGATCACCTAAAACCTATATCATGAGAAGATATAGCATGGAGTATGCAGCTAGTACTTTGAATGTACTGAGTATCTAAGGTAAGTAAAACATGAGAATAAGGACTGCATGCTAAAATTCATAAATCTGATGTATGCATATTCATAATCTACTCATTGTAATATGAATATAATGACACAATGTTTAGAAATAGAAATCATATAACTTTTCATGCTTGAAATCCTAAAAGAAAGATCAAAAATTGATCAATGGGTCAAATATGCTTTAAAACATAATATCCTGAGTCTTGAACATGAGTAACTGAAATCATGAGTTACAATGGTGAGACTCTCCATAACCGACAACCATCCCACGTCTTGCCCACGTGGAGGAGAGCCATCCTAAGCCTTTCCAGTGCAAAGGACGAATGAGGTGTGATATCGCGGGTGTGCCCTCGAGCGGAGGAAGAACTCTCTTGAGAGGTCCCAATAAGAATATATCCTACATTTGTGCGTCGTTCTCAAAACACAGCTAAAATATGAATATTGGGAGTCTTGACTCAAAAACATTTCATAAACGAAACTTGTGACCTTGGATAAAATAATGATAAGCATACTTAACTTTGCATGGGCTTGCCCAAGTCATGAAATCGTACATACTTGAAATAGGCTTCATAATTCAAAATCATGGAATTATAAGTTAAGAATTCGTAAACATTCATGCATACTAGATAACTTATCATGCTTGAAACCATAGACTCATANTATCATGCTTGAAACCATAGACTCATAATCTTAATTTCATAATTCATGCATTGTAGTGCATAATTTTCATAAAACTTGAAAATATGAATTTATAATCAAATTGAGTGTAAAATCGGCCCATTAGACTTATATCATTAATAGAAACAGGAGGAATTGGACCCATATTCGTAGCATGGATACATACATAGAACTGGGTTAAAACCCTAGAATTTCTATACACTTGATTAGAGACTTGAATTCATGAGTTAGAGGATAAATTGGGCATGAGGGTGGAAGAAATACCCCATTCATGGCTCTACATACCTGGATAAACTTATTTCTACTCTGATCTTGAAAGCCCATGAGGTTTGAGAGTGAAATTGATGAGGAATCCTAGCTTGGTCTTGGAGGAGGATGAAGTTATGAGATCATAATGACCAAGGCTAGGTTAAACCCTCTGAAAAAAACTTAATAAGAGGCCCAAAAGAACATCATTAAGGAGTTAGAAGCTTAGAAATTTACAAAGCTACCCCGTGGAAATCGCATAAAATTCCTGACTGCCAACTGTAATGACCCATCCAATGAGTCATTTTTGGACATGACGACTCATTGGATCCATCCGTTGTTTCCGGAGTACTTCTGGTACTCTTCTAATTCCCTGACCAATGATTAGACAGGATGAGTCATTATATGAAACAATCACTCGTCACTCCTCTCGTTGTCACCATTTCCTCGTTTGCATTAATTTTTAAATCCATCCAACGGATCCATACCATGGGTCATTACATGCAACAACAAGTAGTGGTATCCGTTCGTTGTCTCTGAATGAACTTCAACCCCTTAGTAAACTCCACTTAACGACCCCTTCGCATGACCTATTGAATGAACTAATAAGCTTTTGCCAGACCTGTTGTTTCTATGAGGTCTTGACTAAAGGATTACAGTGAGGCACTACACAGGTCATTGTTTCCAACAATGACTTATTCTTTGAGTCATTCTGTGACTCTAGTGCAGGTTTTTCCTATTTTCTTTGATTCAACCCTCGGGTATAATCTTAGGGACTTTAAGGGTGTTACAGTATTATCTCATTCTTAATTCAATTTCTTATTTGTTAGGAAATGCCTTGCTTAAGGACAAACAATGGTTCAAGTTTGGGATTTGATGAGTTGGTAATTTACCAACTCATTAGTTTTTTAAACATGAGCTTTTGCTTTGTTTTCAAATCATGTAGGAAGGTTTTATGCCTTTTTTCCTTTGATTTTGTAAGTATTAGGCTCAAACAAAGAAAGCAAAGAAATTGAATAAAGAGTAAGTGTTGGACATAGGAGGCCTACATTTTGCAGGTCTGACACCAACAAAATGCAAGTGAGACACCGAGTGAACTTCCCTGAAGCTGGAAGGGAATTGCGGAACACAGCCTGGCACTTGCAAAATGCAGGTGTAGACGCAGAAGCCAAATTGGACAATCTAACATGACCGGTAAAGCAACCGCATTTCGCGGATAGGCACCTGCAAAACATAGGTGTTGCGCAAGTGATTCCGCTCTAAGAAGAGCAATGTTGTCTATATCTAACACTAGAATAATTTGGAAGCTTCTAAGGGAAAAATAAAAATCCGTGCAGCATATTTCCTATTTTATACACACTTTTATTTTAGAAGGAAAAAAGTACATTTTTAATAGCTAATTTGGTAGAGAGAGAATTATAAAGAGAAGTAAGAGTTAGTATTCTTCTTCTTCTTCTTCAATATTGTAGGGTAAGAATTCTCAATTCAAGTATAGATTAAAGCTCAAATTTACTATTTAATTATCAATGTGAATGAATTTCTTGTTGGTTAATTATCTTGTTTACATTCATGAGTAGCTAAATTCATTGCTAGGGGTATGTGCTTGATGCGGGTTTAGATTTGATTGCGTGTTATTAACTTAGTCTTAGAGTCACTTATTATTCATGAATCTAATGCTTTCTCTATGTTTTAGTTCAAATATTTATGGTGGCAAACATAGATTGTGTTTACTTATCTTGCTTTTGCTTGAAAAAGGCAAGTAGGATATGGGTGAGAAAGCATTAGTAGGGATTTTAGTTTTTTAAATGTGGGGTTGGACTAGAAGTAGCCAAACGAATTTTCATAACTCAATTTAAGGATTAAGTCTAGAAATAACTTAATTCTTCCCCAAGCCAATATGGGTGATTTTTTAATTGAGCTTCGGGTTTGAAATAACCCAAGTAGAATATGCCCAAGTGGTCTAAAAACATCGGGTATAAACTTTTCCATGGCTATTCATGTTGATAGTGGATTCTTTATACTTGTTGATTAATCTCAATCCTATTGAATCCCCATCAATGAATCCACTCTATAACTTGATATATTAATGATAAAAGTGAAACAATTTGTAAATGCGTTGTAGCCTCCTGATTACAAGTATGGTGCACAGTATACCCATAAGCAAGACTCTACTAAAAACAGCTTGTGGAATCCCCTAGGACTAGAAATCACTCTAATACCAAGTTTGTCCTGCTATATACCTAAGGAGGTGCAACTGGCACCAGGTTCCTTACTGGACTGAGCTAGCCAAATAAACTCGAATAAGGAGGTTGGGCCAGCAAGCCCATCATGTAATATTTCTAAATGGCATATAACTATGGACCAACAAGCTCATACATTCAAAACTAAAAAATAGAATAAGGCCACAAGGCCACTGCATAGCTAATAGAGAATAATAATAAGTCGACTTGGCAGTACTGAATATAGACAAAGAGCCAGCAAGGCCATATATAAAAGCTGAATACAACCCACAAATATATATGTCCACAAAGCCTCTAAGAGTACTAGTAAGTGAGGGTTGGGACAGGGCCCCGACCCACACGTTAACTATACACAAAATACTAGAATATGTAAAACTAAACGACTAAACCAATAGCTCTAAAAAGAAGGGAGCATATCAACCAAAAATTGAGACTGGTCGACTCTTACTGTAGAGGTCGATCTAGTCATCTATCTGCTCCTGCATCATAAATCAAGGTCCACTAGTAAAAATATGTCAGTATGGATAATATGTACTGATATGTAAGGCTAAAAATATAAACATGATATCAACTTCAATAGGGGATAATAGAGAGAGATACAACTTGGACTCTAAGTGCCACTAAGGCAAATAATTTATACCTCAACTAAGACTTAACACAACTCTGAAATAACATGAATAATAATCACGTGCAACTCAGCTATGTAAGCTCACATATTCATGCACTACCCATTGACTTGAGCTTGATTGTAAAAATATAACAGACTTCCCAACCGGTGCTAACCTACCCAACCGAAATGAGGTTTGATGGTAACTAATAGCAAGGACCACATAAGGCCTCTAAACTGCCCAACCGAAATGTTGGTAAATAATAAAAATGGCCACATGAGGCCTATAATCTACCTAACTAGTGGTAAAATGCATAAGTCATGCCATAAAACTATGTGCCCAACTCATGCACTCGAGATTCTCTAACATGACTATTATTTACAAGCCACGAGGCAGGTACTCAAGGATTTCTTATTAGACAATGAACCATTAATCAATCTTTGGTATAGAATTTTATAAGCTTGAACAAGACTTAGTAACCTTCGAGATTTGGGACAACTAAAACTTTCATAACTATCTTTTAGAATAGCTCAAGTGAAGGCATGAAACTTTAGCTCAACTAGGGTTTCTTTTCATATGAATTTTTTTATAGGAAAAATACAAGCTCCAACTAGTTCAATTCTACCCAATTAGCACTGTTCACAAAAAAAATACTTATTTACAAGTGAACAATACTATAACATTATAAATTCCAAAGGAAGAATACTAGGAGAATATAGGTTCTCATATATAGCAAGAGTATAAGTCATAGAGGTAGCTAGGATAACAACAGTTTATCGTAGAAGAATGTTGAGAAGAGAAGAACTAGCAATATGCTTTCACAACTTGAGTCAAAAAAAGATAATAAATCTTGGGATTCGTGCGACCCGAAGAGGGGTTTTGCCTTTACATGCATTAATTGTGTAGAGAAAGAGAAGAACATAGAAGTCAAGCTTGATAAAGAGAGCTACTAGGTCTCCTTGAGATAGAAATGGATTTTCGTTGAAACCTATAACACCCTAAAAGTCTCTAAGATCATACCGAGGGGTTGAATCAGAGAAAACATGGGAAATTGTACCAGAGTCACAGAACGACTAAAGGGACGAGCCATTGTGGGAAACAGTGAATTGTGGTATACCTCATTGTAGGCCTTCATTCAATCCCCTCCCAGTAACAATAAGCCTAGCAACGACTCGTTGAAGGATCCAACGGGTCATCATAAGCAGTCATTGAGTGGAGACTAGTAAATTTTTGGAAATGGTTCAGAGACAAGTGCAGGTGCAATGACCCATTTGGGCGAGTAAAGACCATTGTGGGGATCCATTGTATGAAGTTTAGAAGTAAGGCAGGTGAGGCAATGATTACAACGGAAGAATTGACAGGTCATCATTTCATGTAACGACCCATCCTGTCAATCATTAGTGAGGAAATCAGTCGAGTACTAGAGATGCCCCAAGAAACGACGGATGATCCAACGAGCCGTTGTATCCCATAATGACTCGTTGGATGGGTCATTGTAACTGGCAGTGTCCATTTTTCAGACGAATCATTAAGGGCGTTTTCATAATTTCTAAGCTCCTAAGTCCTAAACTTTATCATTTTAAGCTTGGAAAAGAGTGTTTTAAGGGGGATATTCACCTTAGAACCTTCATTCTACTGTCAATACTTTAAATTCAAGATCAAAAACCTCTCAAGGCTAGCAAGGGCAATCTAGGAGTCATCACTCTCATCCTCTCCAATTCTCATTGGGTTTATAGCTAAGTTAAGAATTAGTCAATCAAGGTATGTGAAATTTATCATTGAGGGGTTCTTCCACCCTCATGCCCTTTCTCCACTTGAAATCATGATTTCCCATTTCACATGCCCTAATTTTTGAATTTTTAGGGTTTTATTGGGTATTGTTGAATTCCTTCATGATTCTCCCATGGTTTTAGCTATCTTGTCCTAATTGATGATTCCATGACTAGAGTTTTGTATTTGTATCAAATCTTTCATGAAATTACTATAAAGCGTGATTATGAACTTCTAGGGTTAAATTCCCTTTTTATGATTTTCTTATGATATTAATTCTCAAGTTTTAAGTTATTTATTATGATCATGATGTATGATTTTTCCAAGAGCCCTTTATGAACTTATGTATTTAAAGTATGATGACTTTTTTAAGTATGCATAGCTTTTACAAAGAATCATGTTTATGCTTATGGCCGATTCACGAGCCTCTTTCATGGCTAGTTCACGTATTTCAAGCATGTTCATGTATCTTACGATTTTAACTAACCCCTGTATTTTAAGTATGATGATTATTCTATGAGCCATGTGCATGTTTTTGGGAGTAGTATCTAGCACCAAGTAGGTCAGGGGTTTCAGGAACCCAAGCCTCAGAACTACGTGCCAATGTTGGATTATACTCATGATAACCCTATGGGGTCTCTTTAGTGATCATGCCATGTCATTGTCCCTTTCCTAGAAAGCTTGGGGCGGTTCTTTCCAGTAATGAGATAGTTAGGGCATCATGTAAGGTCTATCATAATGGTGTCAACTATGATAAGTCTCCCATTATTCCTCATGTCTTCAGTTATTTATGTACATATATTATGATATTATGTTTTATAGAATATTTGACCCATTGATCAGTTTATGAGTTTTCATGTATGATTTCAAGTATGGTACATTACATGATTTTCTATTTCTAAATCTTGGTACATTATGTTCAGCTTATGATGAATAGCTCATGATTATGGTTACTTCAAGAATATGATGTTTAGCATATTGTTCGTACTCTCATGAACTCTTTATGTATTTTAAATAGCATGTTCTTACTCACCTCGCATACTCTGTACATTCAAAGTGCTGACCGCATATCCTATGCTATATAATTTCATGATATAGGTTTGGGAGATTAGAGTCAGTCGCGTCGCTAGTCCTGCTCCCTATCAGTTCAACTTAGATTTGTGTTGGTGAATCCTCATCTACCGAGGACATTCCTTTGTCATGTTATTTCTTCAGTATAGTTCCATACTTGGAGTTAGCTGGGGGCTTGTCCCAGTATCTCATCAGAAAGTAGAGGCACTTTAGACATAGATTAATATGTTCAGCTTTTGATTCAGTGTTTTGATGTTAACGCTTTTATTTACGTTGTGTTATATTTAGACTTCCACATATTCATGTTTAAGTTTTAATTTTCTATTTTAATTTATTAGGTTGTGTTGTTATGCACATGCCATGGGTTATCATGGAGCGAATCATGGTTCTAGGTCTCGTGTCTCGATCCAGGGTCCCAGCTCGGGTCATGAAAAAATTGGTATTAAAGCCGATGTTTAGGTGTGTCCTAGGGTGTCTGAAAGCTGTGTTATGTAGAGTCTTTTCCATGGTTGTGAAGCGCGCCACATTTATGTGAAAGAGGCTACATGATGTTATAGGAAATTTTCCTTCTTTCATGATCCATGTCGTGCGATGGAATACCTCTCTATTCCTCAAACCCGTGCTATACGCATTTGCATAAATATGCCTCCATGACGAGTAAATGAAAGGATAAATGTCAACTGGAATCGCCATGGCAATGGCAATGATGATGGGCATCAGCCGGCCCCACCAGATCTAGCAGATCCCTTGCTCGAGCAGGTCACTCATGCTGAGTTTAGGGTGGCATTTCATATGTTGGGACATGCCATGACTGTCCAGGTTAACCAGCTTAAAGTGGGCCACGTTCACCAGAATGGGAACGCAGCAACGGTTAGAGTACGAGATTTTCTCAAGATTAATCCACCTAAGTTTCTGGGGTTGAGGGTGGATGAGGATCCGCATGAGTTTATTGAGGAGGTGCAAAAGATCACCCAGATTATAGGGGTGAGAAAAGAGGAGAATGTGGACCTAGCCTCCTTTCAGCTGAAGGGAGTTGCTCACTTATGGTTCCATCAGTGGAAGGAGAGTTGGGTAGTGGAAGAAGTTCCCGTGAGTTGATATGAGTTTGTGACTGCTTTCCTGGACAGGTTTTTCCCTAAGGAGCTGAGGGAGGCAAAGGCGATGATCTTGGGAATAATTACGTTCCCAAGGTCTATTTTATAACTTTATTTAGTCAACTTTGTAAATTTAATTAATTATATTCTCATATTATTTTGTATATTTATAAGTATAAACTAACCAGCATGATTAGTCTTTTTTTGTAGGTGTAAAATGCATAGGAGGGACTAAATAATTATGGTTGAAGTGAAGGAATGGAGTTTGGAGCAAATTGCAAAAGAAGGTAAGTGGACATGCCAAGGCAAGGCTGGCCGCGCCTAGTACCGTGCCACACTCTTGCCATGCGCGCGCGGAAGATACCACAAGGAAGGGGCCCTGCGTGATGGTAACATGCCACGCTAGGCGTCCTGCATGTCCATGCCATGCCACGACATGCATGCAGCGCGATGACCTCCGTGCCACGCCCTATGCCCAGCGCCCATGACATGCCTCGACCAATTTCCAGTGTGCATCCGCAACACATCCATGGCACGCTGCACGATGGGCAACGTGTCACGGAGCAAGTTCACCCACGACCATATTTTACACATTTTCATTTACTATAAATTAAAACCTTAGCTCCTTATTTTCATTTATCAAGAAATTTCTTGAGAACAACAGAACGGAGCGAAGGGAGAAATGAAGAACTCTACCTAGGGTTCACTAACTTTCATTCTCTTTTATCTATTCTTGTAAGTACTCTACTTGAATCATGATTTTAAGTATTTGTACGAACATGAGTGGCTAAAACCCTTCCTCTAGGGTTGAGGCCACATGATATGATTGTAAATGCATGAATTTTTCATTGGTTTTAGTTTTTAGTTGTTGTTTTATCTTACATCCTTTATTACTATTGTTTTTATGCTTGATCACCATGAAAACACACTCGTTGAGCTTAGGTAAAAGATCGAAAGAGTAATCCTAGTCTACAATTCAAGAATGTAAGGAGCAAGTTCTTATCTTTGCGATAGGATTAGCGGTTATGATAGAAATTATACCTAATTTTCCTTTCTTGGTTATTAAAACGGAATGAGCTAGACACCGACTTAGAATTATCACATCACCTCTTGTAGAAGTAGTTTTGAAGCTAAGTTAGGTTAAATGATTAGAGGTACAAAAGTACATAATCAAGGGCACAAACTCCGTAAACCAAATCCACGTAGTTATATTACTCACGAATTAGGATATCGCATCCCCTCTCAATGATGTAGGTGTGAGACTAGTTTGTCGTGTTAATAGGCTAGAAAGACCATGAACATCGCATTTTAACTATTTGAGACAACAACTGATGTTTTCATACTCGAACCATTGTGAAATATAGCATTTCATGATTATTAGGCCTTAACTCTAGTTGCTTCTTGTATTGTTTCTCGATTATTTTGTGATCACCCCTAAACTTAATTAGAATTTTCTGAAATTTCTAAATCAGCACTTGTGAAGATTAAATTAACACTCGAACTTTATAATTTGCTGAATTAGTCCAGTTCTTGTGGGTTCAACATCCAACTCTGAAAAAAGGACACTGTATCACTTTTATGACCATGTACGCTTGCGCGTGCGCTGGTTGTCCCGACTGTCTAGGAGTATGCCTTTGAGTTTACCCGACTGTCCAAATATGCACCAAAAATGGTTGTGTATCAGAGGGCTCGTATGAGCAAGTTTGTGAATGGAATAGCAAATTCACTAGTCAAAGAGTGTTGTACTGCCATGCTAAACAATGACCTAGATTTCTCCCAGTTGGTCCTATACGCCCAGCATATAGAGGCAAAGCAGATAAAGAAGAAGGAGAGAGAGGCTAAGAAGGCCAGGACAGGGAGCTATGGAAAGTTCCAGTAGAGGTCTGGTGGTGGACATGACCCACAGTGTCACCAGAGGTCATGATCCCCAGCTCCATCAGCAGCCAGTGTCCCATCAGAACCCAGGGATGATCAGAAAGGCAAAGTGTCAAGCTCTAGGGGACAGAGGAGCACGACAGGGGAGAGCACTTTCCTAGCTGTTGGAGGTGTGGTAAGACTCACCCTAGAGAGTACTTGGTTGGTACAGATGGTTGTTTTGGGTGTGGGATGCCCGACACATGCTCATAGACTATCCTTCATTTAGACAAGGCGACAGTAGAGGTCGCAGATAACGCTCAAATACACTCCTTGTTTAGAAGAAAGTGTAAGCGATCGATGAATCAAAACAATTATCCCGACGGATGTCGGGGTCGAATCCCACAAAGACTAGTGAATGATTCGCACAACTGTTGTTTTATGAAATTTGAATTAACTCGCACCAATCAAGAGAAATAAAACAGTAAATATTTTGGGGAAAAATAAAGTTAACAATATTGTGGATTTTAAACCCGCTTGCATAAATAGCAAAATAACCAAAATTGATAGACAATAATGAGTGAAGACTAGAGGTGTGGTGTAGATGGCGTGCTAATCAGATAAGGATATGCTAGTTCATTAAATCATTACGAATAAGTGTAAATAACTTGGAAGAGATGGCGTCCCATGTTTTTCAACCTCATGGACGCCTTTTTCTTGAGTCCTTTCGAACCTCAAGACACAATTCAATTATCCCAATAGAGTTTAGGTTAATGGCTGAGATATTTATAGTCATCAACTACTAATTATGATTATAAATACGGGGTTTGGCTATTTCTAACCCAAATCCACACAATTACATCCATTCCCACCATCAAATTCTCTCCCAATACTTGAATTCTTCTCTTTCAAGATAAAATCAAGTACGAAAAGTAAACCCACATTTGCAACTATGGATCATCAATTATAAATTGGAGAGAACTCAACAGATATACACTAATTAAGAAATATTAAGACGAATCTAGCAATACCTAATCTAATTAAGCACCCATCATCACACACCTCTATTTGATGATTTAGTTACTCATGATTAAGAAACTAAAGAGTATATTCATTAATAAACTCAATGATTTCATTACTAAGAGAAAGCTATATAAAACTCAAAATATGTCTGGAATAATGGTTATATCTTCCTAAAGAAGAAGATGAAAATAAGAAAAGCAATATTGAACAATCTCCTCCAATAGTGTTCTTCTCTCCCAAAAAACAAAAGGAATGTTCAAAAAGCTATAAAATATAAAATTATATGCAGAGTACTTTATTCTAGATTATATAAAAAATAGGGAAATCAATCTCCTCTTTTTAATTGTTGATCGTAATCGCCCCTGTTCAGGTGTTTTGTCACCTGCGGGGGAACCGGCAGTTCGCCGATTACATTTCGCGAACCGTCGTCTTTCATTTTCTGCACTTTCAGTGATTTTCTAGGACCATTCGGTGACACCTTCGATGGTTCAATGGCCTCCATCCGTGATCCACCAATTACTTTACTCCTCAGTCAAGCAAGTTCAAACACCTGTAGGCGATTTAACCGGCGAGTCACCAGTTGATGTCTCTGATTGCTAGTTGCATTTTCTCCTCGAATCAATGGTCATCTGCGTTGGATCGGCGTTTTGTCGGTGTCCCTGGTGGAGCGCCACTTTTTACTTGATTTCATCCTTTTTACTCCACTTCTTGCTCTTTCTCTTCAACTTAGATACCTATACATAAACAAGCAAAAAAGGCATAAAATTCATCTAAATGAATTGAAAACTAAGATAAAGCTCATGCTCAAGAGCCTAATGAGTTGGTAAATTACCAACTCATCGGTTGTACCCCAGCTACTATTTCAACGTCTCCAGCAGCTCATCCACTTCAGTAGGGTGCCTCTTCTAGTACAGGTGGCGGTCAGTGCCAGAACAGGTTTTATGCACTATCTTCTCGCCAGGAGCAGGAGGACTCTCTTGATGTGGTTAATGCTATATTATGAGTATTCCACCTTAATGTGTATGCATTTTTAGATCTAGGGGCTACCTTATCTTTTGTGACTCCTTATGTTGCTCTTAGTTTCAGTGTCAGTCTTGAAATCCTGTCAGAACCCTTCTCAGTTTCTACTCCTATCAGAGAGTCAGTTTTAGCTCGACAAATGTACAAAAATTGCCCTATCACAATTCTTTAAAAGGTCACCTCAGCCGACTTATTGGAGTGAGATATGACCGACTCCGATGTTATATTCGGTATGGATTTGTTTCATGCATTTTATGTCTCGGTCAATTGTAGATCCTGTATGGTATAGTTCTCGATTTCTAGGTAAGCCGGTCCTTGAGTGGAAGGGTAGTTCAGCTGTGCTTGTAGGTCGCTTTGTTTCTTATCTCAAGACCAGGAAGATGATTTCTAAGTGTTGTTTGTATCATCTAGTTTGGGTTAAGGATTCTACATCTGAGACCCCGACTCTTCAGTTCGTCCCTGTTGTATGTGAGTATTCGGAGGTGTTTCTAGATGATCTATCAGGAGTCCCTACCGAGTAGGAGATTGACTTTGGTATTGACCTTCTCCCTGACACGCATCCTATATCCATTCCTCCTAACAGAATGGCTCCAACCGAGCTAAAGGAGTTGAAAGAACAATTGAAGGATCTCCTAGATTAGGGTTTCATCAGGCTCAGTAAATCACCATAGGATGCTCTAATTCTCTTTGTTTGGAAAAACGATGGTTCCCTTAGAATGTGCATTGATTATCGCCAGTTGAACAAGGTCACAATTAAGAACAAGTATCCCCTTCCTAGGATTGATAACCTATTTGACCAGCTTCGTGCAAAGTGCTTCTCAAAGATGGACCTTAGATTCAGCTATCATCAGCTAAGAGTAAGAGAGAGTGACATCCACGAAGACAGCCTTCAAGACTCGGTAAGGTCACTATGAGTTCGTAGTTATGTCTTTTGGACTAACGAATGCTCCTGTAGCTTTTATAGATTTGATGAGCAGGGTGTTCAAGTGGTATTTGGATATGTTCGTGATTATCTTCATAGGTGATATTCTCATTTACTCTCAAAGCGAGGAGGAGCATGTCGCTCATTTGAGGATTGTGTTGTAGACTCTCAAGGATCTCCAGCTGCTTGCTATATTTAGCAAGTGTGTGTTTTGGCTGAACTTAGTAGCATTCTTAGGCCATGTAGTGTCTAGCAAAGGTGTGCAGGTGGACTCTCAAAAGATAAAAGTAGTGAAGAATTTGCCTAGACTAGTTAGTCTTAGTGATATTAGGAAATTTTTAGGTTTAGCTGGTGATAACGCTCAAACCACACCTCTTACTGAAGTATGAAGAGGACGTTGTCAATAAAGAACCCAACTAGAGCTTAGGGCCGTACCCATAGGGAATATGGGAGAACTAAATTACTGCCGGTAAGTGAACTTGTGAGGTAGTTATTTCAAAATTTGGGGGTTCTAAAGAAAATCAATAATAAAAAAATATTAAATATCTAGTGTTGAGTCAATATTAAAGGATATCTAGGGTTTGTGTTCCCCGTGGGTTCATAACTGCTTTGGGTATAAACTCGTGATTATCACCAAAACTTACTCATTGAACTGATAACTTAGGTTCATTCCAACGATCGACCAGTGCCTATTGAATGACTATACTAAATCACTTGACTAAGTCTCATGAGCGGTTTCAAACTATCCATTATCACTAAGTTCTAGATTTAACTATCATGTGACCACAACTCAAGTTAATACAATGATTATCAAAATCAAGGTTCTGTTGTAATTCTCTTTTCTTAATCTCTACCTCTTATTCCTAAGAAAGTAAAGAATTTGGACATGTCCTAACGTTGCGCACCGTTAAGAAACGTTTAAGCAGGAAGAGAATACAATATAAGTATTTGTATTTGTTTTAAAATCACTTTCTGCAACCTTAGCTTGTTAATCCACCATGGTTCCCACAACCCTAGATATGGAGGTTTTAGCCTCTCATAGTTGTGATTGTGAATTTCACTCATGATTAAAAACATAAATCAACACTTACAAGAATGAATGAGAAAAACACTTCCTTTAATTACTAAGCAAAATCTTCAAGAACAAATAGCAAGAACAAGAAGAATTCAAGAAAAGGTTGATCACAAGCCAAATCAACTCAATTCTCTCTTTCTCTCCTAAAAAATCTCTTCTCTGATCGATTCCCCAAAAAATAAAACCTAAAAGTATTTATACAGACACGAGAATCCTTTTCGTAAGCTAACAGGGTGAATTTCCATATTTGGTTCCATCTTCATCATGATTCAGCCGACAACCCTAAGAAGCATCCTACGACCCATACCATCCTTACGTACCTTGCATGACTGGATGGATTTTGGCTAAGTGTTGGATCCTGGTATGACTAGTACCTCTATCCTATGATCCGTACTGAGCTTTCGTGGCTTGACTCTGAATGTTTGAAATTCTTCTGAAGTTTATCACGACCTCCATGGTACGACTCATACTTTCATTCTACGATTCGTACTTTCTATCCGTAGCGGAAGTCAGCCTCTTATGCAAATTTTCTGATTCTTTTCACGACTCCATCACCACAACTCGTACAAGCTTGGTACGACTCGTACTGAGACTCTTACATTGCTTCTCTTTAACCTTATCCTTCTGCAACTTTTCATGGCCATTGGTACGACTCATATGACCTTCCTACGACTCGTACAGTGGACTGCACTTTGAGCCTATTTTGCACCCTTTAATCTTTCTTTTGCATTTTTTAGCTCCAACACCAATTTATCCTGCAATCAAATGAAAAGTGTCTTATATCCACATAAACATACCTAAGTCGGTACAATTTTCTTAGTTTTGAGCGTCAAAAGTGTTGTAAATTCACAACACATCAACACCCTCAATTTAAGACTTTTGCATGTCCTCAGGCAAAGAAAAGAAAAACTAAACACAACGCTCAAATAGAAAATAGACTTAAGATACTACAGCCAATATCCAAACAAAACTTGCACTTTCTATACAAACTCTATTGACCCTTTCTCCTGGAACAACATCAGCTAATGCATTACAAGAAACCTTAAAACATCATAAACAGAGATCAAAAAATGTCATCCAGCTATCAACAGGCAATCAAGTCATTACCAATGTTTTCCACACAGACCAATGGTGCAAACATAATCCATGTACCCTCACACAAATGAAGTCCCCTCTCAGATATGAGATGTGAAACATAGCATGGGACTAAACAAGTAAAGCGCTCACTCTCACAAAGAAGTTACAAGTATTATGTGTTAGATACCATAGGCTTGCCCTTATTTTCTCTACTTTAGTTTATCAGACGGTCAAGTTAGGATCACTACAGGACTTGATATAGCTTGTAATGTAGGCTTAGGACTGGACATGATAAAGATGGGGGATTTTATAAGTGACTATCCCTTCCTTTGAACTACATACATTGGCTACACTATTCACCTATTTCACCCTTTTACTCTTTTATTTCCTTTTCTTCCCTTTTCACCCCTTTTTTATACACATTTGCATGGGTGTGGTGAGTTTTAAACTTTATTAGCATTTTTCATTTTCCTTTGAGATTTTTTTTTCAAGATTCTCAACATTTTTCATCCTCTTTTTTTTCCTTTTCAACACACCTCATTTTTCACCATTTCTTTTCTCTTTTCTTTTCCTTTCTTCCGTTCCCACCATTTACGTAGCCCTACTCTAGCCAGCCTCAACTTAAGAATTTTGCTTATGTTGAGGTTCACAATATCCATGGAAGGACCAGGGCCAAAATAGGTTCATTAATCGGTAAATCAAAGAAACATGGTCATTTAAGGCTCAAACTTGGGCTCAAGGGATTCATGCAACTTTGGTAGGTTAATATATGCTAAATGTGAGCTAAAAAATTGGTCTATGGTCATATCCTAACCAACCATCCTTAGCCTATGCAAAGACCAACCAGGCAAGTTCTAGATCTTCAACACAATACCGAACTAAATACTATACCTCACTCACACATGGTACATGAAATATTTTCACCTAACTTGTCTGGTTTATAATGGATTAACAAGACTGCTGATGTTGACAAACTAAATGACCTCAAAAGATCCACAACAATCATGCATGTTATCACAAATACATAGCTAATGCATCAGAAAATTTTTAATCAGGGTCAATTTTTTCAAAAACCAAAACTAGTACATTTTTATTGGTTGAGTACTCCTAAGGTACTTTCTAATTAAACACAAATCACAAACTAAAAATAAAAATCCTACACATGTCGGTTCTACTAGATAGCATGCCTGGGGGAAAAGAAACACGAAAAGAAAGACACTCAGACGAATTAAAAATCCCAAAAATCACAAGTACACCCCCTCCCCTTTTAGAAAATTAAGCTTCATCCCCGAAGAATCAACTACAAGAACATAGGGAAGAGAACACACCTGTGGCACACTAGGCACTCCTGTCCTCTTGTGGAGGTGGTACCTCCACTGTAGTAGTGGAGCTAGCAGCGGCCGGCGTGCTCAATTGTGTGTCAATAGGGGGAGTGGTCCCCCCTCAGTAATTGTGGCCTCTTGGACTGCCTATGTAACTGTCGGGGCTGAATGTGTCTCTCCCGAAGGGTCACCACCACTGGCAAGCTCGGGCTAAACTATGGTGGAGCTGTCTGCTCCTCTAGCTCTCTCCTGCAGCTTTGACATATGTGTGTCATGAGTCCACATGCTCTCTGCTCTAGCCCTCTTGCACTTTTTTCTCTCCTTCTTTCTCAAACTCTCCTTTCTATAATCCTCAGCAGCTCTTTTATTACCCTTTTCAAAGTTGTGTCGGCTCCCAATATACTACCAAATCAATCTCATCATTAGGCTCGGCATCTAGGTCCGGAAGGGTGGGGGCTGCTAATATTGTTGGTTGTCGTGATGACAACTCAACTACTTGGCTCCGAAGATCCCCTAACTCTGCATGGAGACTACTGGTATTGTTCTGCTCCGCCATCCTCTCATAGAATTGGCTCTCAAGACTATCTAGGCGAGCATGTAGAGCCTGAGTTGCTGCCTCTATCTTTGACTTTACCCATGGTATTACATTGTCCATCATGGCCTAAATCTTTCACTCCGCCATGGTCAATCATTTTGCTAGCTTTTGGAGGAAGTCCTGTGTACGAAGGTATACCCTGCTGGTGTCTGAGTTTGCATGCTGGGCAGTGGTGCAGCTGAGGTGCTAGGAGCTGACTCTGAATGACCGGTGTCTATAGCCGGTGCCTCGCGCTACTCCTGTGTAATGGGGACATTCACCTGTGCATCCCCTGCTGGCTGGGCTACTGGAATTGCTGNGGAATTGCTGTAGGAATCCTAGATCTACTCACTGGGTTCATTTTATCCTAGATAAGACCTACATATGCAATCCTTTGGCCTCCAATCAACCGCTCATCACCCCATGAAACTTCTGCCTCCATACATAATCTGAACACAAGACTCGGGAATGAGATAGTAATGCTCAGTCCCACCGCCCGATCTCATATCTCATCTGCTATGATCCTCAGGATATTGATGGGGTAACAATACATGAGGCATGCCACCAAAGACGCTATATCAGCACTCAACGTGTTGTCGTTGACCATAGGTGCTAACCGATGGCGCATTAGTGTCCAGCAGGATTTTGCTATGAAATTTAGTGAGTTCTTGGTCACCTACATTCCACCTGTAACCCATTCAGCTTCATCCTTGTTCTCAGCAATCACCCTTTCTAGCCATTGCAGCTGCCTCTATTGCTCCAGCACAGTCAGGGATCTAATCTTCTTTATTGCCTCCACCCTGTAATCGTACTCTGGCATCATCCTTGTAGGTGTGAATTGTGGTCTGTACAACATTCGAGCGATGGTCTGCTCAGATATATCAACCTCTCGACCTCAGACCATAACACTCTCCAGACGGGGATGATCTTTTATCTTCTGCCCTTCCTTTGCCTGTACCTCCATGGTGGAAAAATAGTTGGCATAGAACTCCCAAACTATGTCTTCTGTGTACTGTGTTGGAGTCTTGGCCATCCACTCAAAACCATAGAAGCTAAAAATCCGCTTCATCTCGTCAACTTCATTCAGTGAGGTTGTGAGGATCCGCGGTTCTTCTTGGATGCTCCTCCTTGGCTTATTCTTGGTGGTGAGAGAGATGCCTTGCTCAAAGATTTCATTAGCTCCCGACACTCTCCACCGAGTTGTACGGCTTGCCCTGGGTGAGGTCTGTTCTTGTGCAACATTAGGAGCCTCCTCCTCTGATTCTTCACTGCCGCTCTCTTCTCCACTTTGGGTCTCCGCTGACCCTTCTTCAGTATTTGAGTCATTTCCTGAATTCTTTTATTCCTCTCTAACTCCCTCCTCGGACTGGAGAGCTTGAGCGGATGTGGCAGTGGTTGCTTCAGCTTGGGCCTTTGCTTTTTCCCTAGTGGTTCTGGTTCGATCAGTGTATGAAGTGTCTACTTGATAATCTTCAATTGATCCACTAGGTGAGTCTCCTGCCTTGTCAGACTCTGACTCAGTTGTTTTATCAATCAGTTTCCTTCGAGCTTTTGTTTTTTCTGCCAGCGTTTGTATGTCATTGTACCTGTAGAGAATGAAATTAGCATTCCGTGAAGATTTAGAAAGGAGATGTTCAGATTCTCTTCATGGATCATCACTACGAGTCGTACCATGAAGGTACGACTCATGAGAATTCCGAGAATTACAGTCAACTTTTTGTACGACTCATACCACAAAGGTACGATCCGTACCTTGAGTCGTCTAATGAAGCCCTTGGGTTTCTATTCTTCTAGATTTTTCCACGACACATGGTACGACCCGTAGGTCAATTCCACGAGTTGTAGGAAAGGCTTTTTTATACAACCTTTTTCATCTTGGTGGTATGAGTGCTCAATACGACTCGTAGTAGAAACCTATGATCCGTAGTGTGCCTCATACTACTTCCAGATTTTCTTTTCTCAGTTTGCAAGGGTTCTCTTTTCACATTTTAAGGTACTCAGATTTCCCCCCAGGTCTAGGCTCATCATTAACTCAATTTAACCCATGCTTAATCCCCCCCTTTTCGACCTACTACTCGTAACTCATTATTTTTCAAGACTTAAGTGTATCAAAATTTTAGCATTTCTCCAGTCGAAAAAGAACATTACACAACACCCTAATCATTTTCTCTCTTTTCAAAATCAATTTTCGAGCCTAGTGACTGAATCACAAGGGTTTTGACACCATCACTCTCAGTATATGAATATTATAATGTTTAATACAACATACTTACTTGATTGGTGCTTCATCAACTTGATATCACCATTTAGGGTTTTCAGAACTTTTGTGGATCAAGAATTTGTCTTGAACTTTTTGTGATTTTGAGTTATGGGTGTGGGGGAGGTTAGTTCCAGTCGTTCTTTTGATTGTTTTTAGCATGGGAGAGGGTGTTTGTGGGGTTTAAATAGGTAACGGCAAATTTAAAAAATTTTGGGCCAAGTCACGTATTATTACCATTTTGACCCGTCACGACTCATACCACGAGTCGTAGGAAGTACCTATGGCTCGTCCCTTGGACTCAAAAGTGACCCTGTTGAAGTAAACCTACCTGTCAAACTACGAATAAATCCGACAACTCATACCATCGAGTTACGATCCGTATGATGAATGGTAGGTCAGAGCTTGGATTCATTTTTTTCTAAACCTCGCCACAACTGCTTCTACGACCCGTAGGATCTCATTATGGGTCATACTGAGGGATGAAGCAGCTGATGTTTCAGCCTCCTGTTTTTAAATTTCCCTTCACACTGAGCACACATTAGTTTAATAACTTGGGTTGCCTCTCAAAAAGCGCTTCATTTAACTTTGCGGCACTATGTAGGTATCTTGGTTACTCAGACTTTACCAAACTACCACTTGGGTTGCCTCCCAAGAAGCGCCTGATTTAATGTCACGGCATGATGCAAATCTCTTGACTACTCAGAATTCGTCAAGTGATTCATACTCATCCTCCAGTGCTGAGATCACCCTAAATTCCTTGGGTTTCTTCATTGTCCTGCAGATGTTGAATATGACCTCCTCTTGATTTAATCTACACTTTAGCAGGTCAGTCTCCACTTCTACTAGAGCTCTCCTATTTGCAAGGAATGGTCTCCCCAAAATAATGGGGACCTCATAATAAACCTCGCAATCAAAGATCATGAAGTCTGCTGGTAATATAAATTTGTCTAACTTGACAAGCACATCGATTAGGATGCCCACCGGCTTCTTAACTATTCTGTCAGCCATCAGTGGCCGCATGTTGGTCGGTGTGGGGGCTCCCAATCCTAATTTTTTGAACACGGCCAAGGGCATCAAATTAATGCTAGCTCCCAGATCACAGAGTGCCCTTGAGAACTCAAAATTGCCAATCATACATGGTACATAGTGAAGGCACCTGGGTCTTCCTTTTTCTGCGCTAGGACCCTTGTAGCTATGGCACTACAGTGATGCACATTGTCAACAGTCTCATAGCTCAAAGATCTCTTCTTAGTCACCAGGTCCTTCATAAAATTTGCATATGCTGGTATCTTCTCTAATGCTTCGACTAGTGGTATGTTCACAGATAGTTGCTTAAGCATTGAAAGGAATTTCTTGAACTTACCATTCTTCGCCTTTTTCTTCATCCTTTGAGGGAATGGCAACGGTGGTCGTGGGATAGATTTATGCACTTGGGTTACCCGTTGATCCCTGTCTAGTTCATTCTCACCTCTCAGGGACTCTTGCAACTCACCATTCTCTCTCTCAACACTTGATCATCTTCCTCAATTATGCTCTCTTTCTTCCACTCAACTTCAACTAGAAGGGGGGGGTCAATTTTGGTTTTACACTTCCTAGTCATCACCGCCATACAATGTGCATCGTTCTTTGGATTTTGGATAGTGTTGCTAGGTAGTGTACCCTTTTGTCTAGGGTTAATAGATGCTGACTGTTGCCCAAGTTGGTGTTCGATCTACTTGATGGTGGTAGCATGAGATTCCACTTTCTGACCCATACTTGATAAGTCACCTCGGATATCCTTCAACTGATCATCAGTGGACCTCACCTTCTTAAACATCTCATCCATCATGCTCTCCAACTTTGATTGCTCAACTTCTCCTTCTCGTGTGTTGGGAGGCACATAGACTCCAGCCTGGTCATTGCGGTATCCATCATTTCATCTCCAATCTCCTTCGCGCTCACGACCTCAGCTCGTGTCTCTGAACTCGTTTCTGTTGTAGTTTTCTCTATACTGGTTCCGACCTTTATTTCTAGAAAGTTGGCGCCAATTGTCTTGTACAGACGCTTGGGCGTTGGTTCGTAAACCCGTCACCTGGCTATATAGGAAGTTTGCCTCTTCCTCAGAATCAGAGTGATCAGCTCCTTGCTTCCTACTTTGAGTTCCCACTGCATTGACCTGTTTAGCTCCAACTCCCATAATGTTCTTTGTCAGCAAGTCCAATGATGTGCGCATATGAGCCAACTCCTAGTTGCACTCTTTTTCTTTTCTTTGTTGGTCTGCAATCAAACAAACAACATATGTGCCTGCCACTTCATCAGCCTCCCTCGTATGCCAGGCCCTGTTTGTCTTAGTCACCCTTTCTAGAATAGTGGCAGCTTGCTCTTAGGTGTGACTCATCAATGCTCCTCCAGCCACAGTGACTGCTGCAACTTTGGTGCTATTGTTTAGAGACCTATAAAAAATTTCCAACAAACTACCATCTGGAATTTTGTGGTTAGGGCACTTTTTCAACTTCTTTTTGAATCTCAACCAAGTTTCATAAAGTGCCTCAGTCTTAATCTGTCGAAAATTATAGATCTCATCCTTTAGCTGCAACATCCAGGATGGGGGAAAGAATCTCTACAAAAAGGCTTGTTTGAGCTCCCTCCAGTTGGTTATGGAGTTGTTGGGCAACTTCGATAACCATAAGATAGCTTTCCGTGATAAAGAGAAAGGGAAGAGTCTGAGTCGTATTGCATCCTTGCTTACTCCGGGCAACCTGTAGCCTTGCACATTCCTATAAAGTTCATTAAGTGCACGTTGGCGTCATCCGCTACGTGACCACTGAACACCCCTTTCATGTTAGCAATTGAATCATGGTGCTCGTAATGTCAAATTTTGCCCCAGCGGGCAGTGGTGGTGGCACAATTGCTCTAATCGACCCAACTTCATCAATGTCTGGGTCATCATTATCATCAAAGAATTGAGAGGAAAATCTATGAGCTCTATTGCCCCTCCCCTGTCGACCAACATTTACTACCTCATCTCTATCATCTTCTGCATGTTGTAGTGCAGCTTGCCAAGGTAGCTCGGCTTGCCTAGCTTCTTCAGCTATGCGGGCTTTTCTTTACTCATGGTTCTCCATTCTATGTAGTGCTCTCTCAATCTTTGGAATTAGTGGAACAAGGGGATCTCCTCTACTCCGAGGGCTTGGTATCACCGGCAACCTGTGGGTATCAAAAACACAAAAATAAATGTAATTAATGAAATAACTACAAAATCGTCCAATACAAGAAAATAACCTAGTTTCATCTGTATTCCCCGGTAGCAGCACCACTTTTTGATAATGCCCAAACCACACCTCTTACTGAAATATGAAGTGGAGTTTGTCAATAAAGAACCCAACTAGAGGTTGGGGTCGAACCCACAAGGAATATGGGATAACAAAATTGCAGCCAGTAAGTGAACTTGTGAGGTACTTACTTCAAAATTGGGGGGTTTTAAAGAAAATCAATAATAAAAATAAATATTAAAAATCTGGCGTTGAGTCAATATTAAAGGATAACTAGGGTGTTTTTTACCCATGGGTTCATAATTGCTTTGGGTATACACTCGTGATTATCACCAAAACTTACTCATAGAACTGATAACTTAGGTTCATTCAAACGACCGACCAGTCCCTATTGAATGACTACACTCAATCACCCGACCAAGTCTCATTAGTGGTTTCAAACTATCCATTCTCAGTAAGTTCAAGATTTAACTATCCTGGAACCACAACTCAAGTTAATACAATGATTACCAAAATTAAGGCTCCATTGTAGTTCTCTTTTCCTAATCTCTACCTCTTAGTCCTAAGCAAGTAAAGAATTCGGGAATGTCCTAACGTTACGCACCATTGACAAACGTCTAAGCATGAAGAGAATACAATATAAGTATTTCTATTGGTTTTAAAATCACTTCCTGCAGCCCTAGCTTGTTAATCCACCATGGTTCCCACAACTCTAGCTATGGAGGTTTTAGCCTCTCATAGTTGTAAGATTGTGAATTGCCTTCATGATTAAAAACATAAATTAATACTTACAAGAATGAATGAGAAAAACACTTCCTTTAATTACTCAGCAAAATCTTCAAGAACAAATAACAAGAACAAGAAGAATTCAAGAAAGCGTTGATCACAAGTTGAATCAACTCAATTCTCTCTTTCTCTCCTAAAAAACCTCTTCTCTGATGGATTCTCCAAAAAATAAAACCTAAAAAGTATTTATACAGACACAAGAATCCTTTTCCTATGCTAATAGAGTGAATTTCCATATCTGGTTCTGTCTTCATCACGAGTCAACCTACGACCCGTAGCAGCATCCAATGGCCCATACCATCCTTTCGTACCTTACATGACTGGCTAGATTTTGGCTAAGTGTTGGATCCTGGTATGACTCGTACCTCCATCCTACGATCCATACTGAGCTCCTGTGGCTTGACTCTTAAAGTTTGAAATTCTTTTGAAGTTTATTACGACCGCCATGGTACGACTCGTACCTTCATTCCACGGTTCGTACTTTCATTCTGTAGCAGGAGTCATCCTCTTATGAAAATTTTTTGTTTCTTTTCATGACTCCATCACCACGACTCATACAAGCTTGGTACGACTCGTACTAAGACTTGTACATTGCATCTCTTCAATCTTAGCCTTCTGCAACTTTTCACGGCCATCAGTACGACTAGTATGAACTTCCACGACTCGTATTGTGGACTGCACTTTGAGCCTATTTTGCATCCTTCAGGCTTTCTTTGGCATTTTTTAGCTCCAACACCAATTTATCCTTCAACCAAAGGAAAATTGTCTTATATCCACATAAACACACCTAAGTCAATGCTATTTTCTTAGTTTTGAGTGTGAAAAGTGTTGTAAATCCACGGCACATCCGCTAGCTACTACATCTGGTTCGTAGATGGATTGTAATGCCCCGGAAACCTAAGATCAGACCGGGAGTTGAAATAGAGAAATAGGAGTTTCTACCCCAGGTCATAGAATGAGTTGTCTTGTGACCCGTGGGGTAGGCCATAAGTCGTGGATTGACTCATGCGGAAGGATCCATACTTGGTTGAAAATTTGGGAAATTGGGTGACCACAGGTGTGACCACGCATCGTGGTCAACACCACGAGTCGTGATGTGATCTGTGATCAAAAATTGATTTGGAGACTGGGGAAAATTGGCAGTGCACTTAATGAGTCCTCACCATGACTCGTCTAGGACACCACGAGTTGTGATGTCGCTTATGGGGACACCAGTGGCCTTTGGTAGTGAGGACGATAGGAGGTGACCATAAGTCATGGTCACCGGTAATACTTTTTCTTGTAGCCCGTGAGGACCCATGAAGAGGAATCTTGATTCAGTGGCAACGGCAGACGTCACGAGTTGTTAGGTCTCCTAATGCCTCTTGAAGTTAGTCATTGGCAGGCTATTGAATTTGAAAAAAATTTCCAGTGAACATCACGACTTGGCATCATGGGCCATCCCTAATCTCATGACTCATGGAGTGCCTCATGGGGACTGGTAGGATCCCTTTTTCCTGCAAATTTCCTAGGGTGTTTTATGTAATTTCCTAATCTCCTAGACTCTAAACTATGTTATTTTGGGTTTTAATCAAGGGATTTATAGGGGGAATCGACAGTTTTACTTCATTCCTCGCACCCCCTCAGAAGTTAGAATGTAGAATCCTCTCAGAAAGACTCAGAGAAGAAGCTAGAGCAATCGAATTCTTCTCAGATTTTCAAGGGATTCTCTTAGGGATTTCCATCACCAGGTTGTGGGAATTTAACAAGGGAATAGTTCTTCCCTTGTGTCCTCAACATCTTCTCTATTTTCTCTATTAGTTCAGCCCTATGGATTTGAAATTTAGAAACTTGTCAGACTAGTTTCTTTGAGATTTCAAGTAGAGTATTCCTCATGATTTTTAACTACTTATATATTCCCTAATTCTAGAAATTTATGAGGATTATATCTGGTGAAATGATTTAACCGTAGTTCTCAGTCCAGTAGAATTTAGGATCTTGTGTGTTGGACTAGTTTCCTTGTAGCTTGATTCTAACAGATTGAAATCCCCATATTATCAATGTATGTGGAAATTTTAGTAAGATACTTACATGTCCAGACTCAGTCAGATTATTAGACTCAGTGTTGTCACGAAAATGTCAGCTGATCAGTTTGACTACAGTTCATTCTTGAGGTGTCTGTGATGCCTCCCAGTTATCAGTATTAGACCCAGTATCAAATTTTAGGAGTTTTTGAGGTGGTCATGATAGTTTCAGATAAGCAGCTCTGGCCAGCCTTAGGACCCAACTTCATATTACAGTTTCTTCTTTAGAAGGTTATGACGCTTCTAGATAAGCAGCTCTGACGAGTCTTAGAACACCAGTTACAGAATTCGGTCCAATAAGACTCTTTGGGTATTTCCAGATAAGTATTCTTGACTTATTCTTGGGCCCCAGTTTCGAGCTATGAGCTTAGTAATCAGTATAGGAATATCCAGTAGGAATAGGACTTAGCACCGAGCAGACCGGGGTTCCAGCGCACCCAAGTTACCAAAAGTACATTGCCACCGTAGGTTATATTTTATTGGCCTTATGTCCCCAGACCTGTGATCACTCAATTCCTACCTTTATACCCTGGCATGGTATATTGTGTCCTACCGATGCGGTGTATACATCAGACTCCAAGTCTAGCTCATGTGGTTATATGTCGGTTATAGACTCTCCCACGAATCAGTTCTGTTCAGTCTCAGATTAGCTCAGTTAGAACGGTGTCAGACTACTGAGTTCAGATCAGTTTAGTATAGTACTTCAGATTAGTATCTTAGATTTAGTGCATGTCTTTGACCATCAGACAACGTTATTTTTACCATCTCAATATATCATAGTTTATTCAGTTTCAGTATTTCAGTTGGTGATTGCTTGTATTTACAGTTCAGTTGTTTTATTCTCTGTGTTATGGTTTATCTCACTTACTCAGTACATTAAAAGTACTGACGCATACCTTTTATGCTATATCATTTTATGATACAGCTGTAGGTTCTAAAACTCAACACCGTTAGCAGGTCTGGCTCAGAAGTTTTCAGCTGCATTATTGGTGAGTCCTCATATTTTGAGGACGAGGATTATTTCTTTTCAGTTACTTTTCTTTCAATTAGACTTAGAGTTAGCTGTGGGCTTTTTCCAACAACTCATCAGATAGATGGCTTCCAAACACAAACATAGATTCAGATTTTTCATCTTTGTTTCAGTTGTTTTAAACATTATGAATCAGTTCTTCTTCATAAATGTTTTGTTTTATTTTATTATTTTAAATCTTCCATTATGTTTTTACTCGGAATGCTAGTTTTATGATAGACCATGGGTTGACTTGGGGTAACTCATGACTCCAAGTATCGTATCCCGTCCAGGGTATAGACTCGAGGCGTGACAATGTTGGTATCAGAGTACTAGGTTTAGAGTATCCTAGGATGTCTGAAAGTCGCATCGAGTAAAGTCCTTTTCATGGGTGTGAAGGACGCCACACTTATAATGGGGAGGCTACGAGACGTTATTAGGAAAACTCCTTTTTGTTCATACTCTTTATCGTGCGTTGAAGTTCAATTCCAAAAATGCTCTCCTAACTCGTGCTCTATTTCATTTCAGTGAAATCATGCCTCCATGACATGGTAATGGAAGAAGGGTCGCCAACGCTTACTGACCTACCCCACCAACTCCAGCAACCCCTTAGGACGATTCAATGTCTCCTCAGAGTTCAGAGCGGCTATCCAGCTGCTCGCACAGACAGTCACTAATTAGGTGAACCAGAAGTGGTTCCAGTCAATAATAATGGGTCTGAAGTAGGTGCCCGAGTTCAGGACTTCACCCGAATGAACCCTCCAATTTTCCATGGATCTAAGGTGGGAGAGGACCCATAAGAGTTTGTGGATGAGTTAGAAAGATCACCCGAATTATGGGTGTTAGCTCCTCTGAGAATGCTGAAATAGCTGCCTATCAGTTGAAAGGGGTAGCCTAGATCTGGTACGAACAGTGGAAGAAGGATAGACCAGCTGGAGAAGAACCAGTGGAATGGGAGGAGTTTACTACAGCCTTCCTAGACAGATTCTTCCCCCAGAGCTCAGGGAGGCTAAAGTGGTTGAATTCATGAATCTAAAACAAGGAAATCAAACAGTGAAAGAGTATGATTGGAGTTTATAAGGTTGTCCAAATATGCTCTAGAGATGGTAGCCGGGCCAAGGGCTCACATGCTGAAGTTTTTTAGTGGAGTATCGAATCTGATCCTATAGGAGTGCAACATTGCAATGCTTATTAAGGATATCGATCTCTCCAGCCTCATAGTTCATGCCCAGCAGATTGAGGTAGAAAAACTAAAAGACTTGGAGTAGAAGAACAAACGGGCAAGGACTGGCTAGTCAGATTTTTTCCATAAGAGATCTGGCAGTATTAGTCACCCACAGAAGCAGCATCAGAGGCTCCAGCACCCACTTCAGCCAGTGCCCCTACTTTTCAGTCCTGCAAGGATTGTAGGGGTGGGGCACCTGGCTCACAATCCCAAAGACATAATACCAGCAACCGCTACAACTACCCAGTTTTCCCTAAGTATGGCAAGAACCATCCAGGAGAATGCCTTCAGGGAGAGAGGGTTGTTTTGGGTTTGGATAGATTGGTCACCAGCTAAAAGAATACCCATCAGCAGGATGGAGGAGATCACAATCCACCACTTCAGCAACACCAGCAAGCCGACCAACTCAGTAGGCCAACACTTCAGGTACGGATGACAGCCAGTACCAAAACCATTTTTATGATTTTTCCTCTTGTCAGATCAGGAGAGCTCACATGATATGGTCATGGGTATGTTACACCTTTTTCATCTAGACATGTATGCCCTACTATACCAGGAGACACACTTTCGTTCGTGACTCCCTTGTAGCTTTCCAGTTTGATATCAGTCCAGAAGTCCTCTCAGAACCATTCTCAGTCTCCACCCTAGTTAGCAAGTAAGTTAGACCCAAAAGGGTGTGTACAAACTACCCAGTCTCAATCATCAATAAGGTCATTCCAGCTGATCTTGTAGAGTTATGCATGGTTGACTTTGACCTCATTCCTGGCATGGATTGGTTACACTCCAGTCATGGCGCAGTCGACTGCAGATCTAGGGTCATCAGGTTTCAGTTCCCTAATGATCCAGCTTTAGAGTGGACCGATAGTAGTTCAGCGCCTAAAGGTCAGTTTATTTCCTACCTTAAGGCCAGAAAGCTTATTTCCAAAGGGTGTATTTATCATCTAGTTCAGGTCAAAGATTCTATCTTTGAGACCCCACTTATATAGTCAGTTCCAATTGTCAGCGAGTTCCCTAACGTATTTCCAAAAGATCTTCCCGGAGTCCCACCTGAGCGGGAAATAGACTTCGGCATAGACCTTCTTCCAGACACTCAGCCTATCTCCATCCCTCCTTACAGAATGTCTCTAGATGAGCTTAAGGAGTTGAAGAAGCACCTAAAGGACTTTCTTGATAAAGGTTTTATCAGACCTAGCATCTATCCCTAGGGTGCTCCAGTACTATCCGTATGAAAGAAAGACGGTACCCTCAGAATGTGCATCGATAACCGTCAGTTGAACAGGTCATAGTCAAGAACAAGTATACCCTACCCAGGATTGACGACTTTTTCGATCAGCTTCAAGGAGGCAGTTTCTTCTCCAAGTTAGATCTCAAGTTGGGGTATCATCAGCTAAGAGTCAAAGAGTGTCAGATACCGAAAATAGCTTTCAAAACTCGGTATGGTCACTACGAATTTGTGGTTATTTCCTTCATACTGACTAATAACCCCCCAACTCTCATGCACCTAAATAACAAGGTTTTCAAGAAATATCTAGATATGTGATGACATTCTGGTATACTCCAAAAATGATGAATAACATGCTAATCACCTGAGGATAGTGCTTTAGACACTCATAGACCGATAATTGTTTGCTATGTTCAGCAAATGTGAATTCTGGTTGAAGTCCGTGACTTTCCTGGGTTACATGGTCTAGGGTTAGGGTATTTAGGTGGATCCTCAAAATATAGCATCGGTGAAAGACTGGCCCAACCTACCTCCCCAACCGAAATCAGAAGTTTCTTGGGTCTAGTCGATTATTACCGACATTTTATGGAAGGTTTTTCCTCTATTTCATCTCCTCTAACTAGGTCAACTCAGAAAAAGGTGAAATTTTAGTAGTCAGATGCGTGTGAGAAGAGTTTCCATCAGTTAAAAACTCGACTCACTACCAATCCAATTTTGACCTCACCAGAAGAAACAGATGGGTTTGTGGTGTATTATGATGCCTCCAGAGTTGGACTAGGTTGCGTTCTGATTCAATGGGGCAGGGTGATAGCTTACGTATCAATATAGCTAAAGGTTCAAGAGAAGAACTATCCGACTCATGACTTGGAGTTGGCAGTGCTGGTGTTTGTGTTGAAAATATAGAGGCACTACCCATACGGGGCTCACATGGATGTATTCACTAATCATAAGAAACTTCAATATGTCTTCAGTCAGAATGATCTAAATCTCTATCAAAGAAGATGGTTGGAGCTGCTGAAGGACCATGACATGAGTGTGTTGTATCACCCGAGCAAAGCCAATGTGGTGGTTGATGTCCTAAGAAGGATGTCTATGGGGAGCGTGGCTCATGTTGAAGAGGGCAAAAAGGAACTGGAAAATGATATCCATAGGTTAGCTCGGTCGGGAGTGCAGTTGGTTTATACAGTTGAGGGCAGAGTTGTTTTGCAGAGTGGATCAGATTCCTCATTGGTAGTTGAAGTTAAGACAAGGTAGGATGAAGATCTCATATTGCTTAAGCTGAAGGAGGCAGTTCTTTGAAAAGAAGTGGAGGCTTTCTCCCGGGGGGAGATGGTGTACTCTGTTACCAAGGTAGGTTGTATGTACTGGATGTGGGTTATTTGAGATAGTAGATACTAGTTGAAGCACATATTTTGAGATATGCCGAAAATGAGATACCGAAAATAACTTTCAGAACTCGGTATGGTCACTACGAATTTGTGGTTATTTCCTTCATACTGACTAATAACCCCCCAGCTTTCATGCACCTGAATAACAAGGTTTTCAAGAAATATTTAGATATGTGATGACATTCTGGTATACTCCAAAAATGACGAAGAACATGTTAATCACCTGAGGATAGTGCTTTAGACACTCATAGACCGACAATTGTTAGCTATCTTCAGCAAATGTGAATTCTGGTTGAAGTCCGTGACTTTCCTTGGTCACGTGGTCTAGGGTTAGGGTATTTAGGTGGATCCTCAAAATATAGCATCGGTGAAAGACTGGCCCAAACCTACCTCCCCAACCAAAATCAGAAGTTTCTTGGGTCTAGCTGATTATTACCGACATTTTGTGGAAGGTTTTTCCTCTATTTCATCTCCTCTAACTAGGTCAACTCAGAAAAAGGTGAAATTTTAGTAGTCAGATGCGTGTGAGAAGAGTTTCCATCAGTTAAAAACTCGACTCACCACCAATCCAATTTTGACATCACCAGAAGAAAAAGATGGGTTTGTGGTGTATTATGATGCCTCGAGAGTTGGACTTGGTTGCGTTCTGATTCAATGGGGCAGGGAGATAGCTTACGTATCAAGATAGCTAAAGGTTCAAGAGAAGAACTATCCGGCTCATGACTTGGAGTTGGCAGTGCTGGTGTTTGTGTTGAAAATATAGAGGCACTACCCATACGGGGCTCACATGGATGTATTCACTAATCATAAGAAATACTCCAAAAATGACGAAGAACATGCTAATCACCTGAGGATAGTGCTTTAGACACTCATAGACCGACAATTGTTTGCTATGTTCAGCAAATGTGAATTCTGGTTGAAGTCCGTGACTTTCCTTGGTCATGTGGTCTAGGGTTAGGGTATTTAGGTGGATCCTCAAAAGATAGCATCGGTGAAACACTGTCCCAAACCTACCTCCCCAATCGAAATCAGAAGTTTCTTGGGTCTAGTCGATTATTACCGACATTTTGTGGAAGGTTTTTCCTCTATTGCATCTCCTCTAACTAGGTCAACTCAAAAAAAGGTGAAATTTTAGTAGTCAGATGCGTGTGAGAAGAGTTTCCATTAGTTAAAAACTCGACTCACTACCAATCCAATTTTGACCTCACCAGAAGAAACAAATGGGTTTGTGGTGTATTATGATGCCTCCAGAGTTGGACTTGGTTGCATTCTGATTCAATGGGGCAGGGTGATAGCTACGTATCAAGATAGCTAAAGGTTCAAGAGAAGAACTATCCGGCTCATGACTTGGAGTTGGCAGTGCTGGTGGTTGTGTTGAAAATATAGAGGCACTACCCATACGGGGCTCACATGGATGTATTCACTAATCATAAGAAACTTCAATATGTGTTCAGTCAGAATGATCTAAATCTCCATCAAAGTAGATGGTTGGAGCTGCTGAAGGACTATGACATGAGTGTGTTGTATCACCCGAGCAAAGCCAATGTGGTGGTTGATTTCCTAAGAAGGATGTCTATGGGGAGCGGCGCTCATGTTGAAGAGAGCAAAAAGGAACTGGAAAATGATATCCATAGGTTAGCTCGGTCGGGAGTGCAGTTGGTTGATACAGCTGAGGGCAGAGTAGTTTTGCAGTGTGGATTAGATTCCTCGTTGGTAGTTGAAGTTAAGACAAGGTAGGATGAAATCTCATATTGCTTAAGCTGAAGGAGGCAGTTCTTTGAAAAGAAGTGGAGGCTTTCTCCCGGGGGGAGATGGTGTACTCTGTTACCAAGGTAGGTTGTAT
>JACEIK010000889.1:3491-16767 GCA_018107945.1 Datura stramonium
TCACCCTACACTCTAACCATTGATTTAACGTTCTGTCTTTTATCTCTGGGGATTTCAGTCCATCTTGAAAAAATTTAAATCCACCCGTACTTAATGGTCAGGGTGCTATAATGGTCAAGCGGGTCATTAAATTAGATACCAATTAAAAATTCTTTCGTCCCTGAACGGCCCTACTATATAGATGGGAGCTTTTAGTCACCCCATGTTGATACTGATACCGATCATAGTTCCATGCTTTTAGCCGACAGTGGGGTCTTATCAATGTTTGTTCCTTGATACTTGGATTGATCCTTATGGAACCCTTCTATTACCCGATACCCTTAAATTCATTTAATATATATCTGATAGCTTCTCATGGGTTGATAAATCTTTTCTTAATCTGACCAAGATTTCAAGCATCGAATTACGTAATTACCTTTTCGTAACGCGTCTAAATTACCTAAATCTATTCAATTAGGTAACCTTCATAGAGATACGAGCCCAATGACATTCATTTGCTACATTTATTTTTGGCTCGAAAGGTCATGTCAAAGATCACCCCGAGCTCCGGAGCTGAGTCTGAAAATTTTCTATCAGGTTATGCTTCTCCAAAATGAGTCAAGCCCCATCGCCTGCGACACCTCTCTTGATCCCATTTCCTATTATTATCGTCGGGGAAAATCTCGTACTTCACCGCCCCTAGTTGCTAGATTGGGGTGACTTGACCCAACTGATTTCAAGTCTTTCAATCCTTTCCTTCAAGTCTTATGGTATTTATTCCTGGCCCATGCACCCTAGGTGTCCCTATTTTACTGTTGAACTTCTGTGAGTGGATGTATAAAAAGGTGGTGGTCCCATAATGGAATTTGAACCGTCACTATTTTAGTCATCCACTGCAGCAAGTTCATTTCACACTACAACGGTTCCGCCGAAGTGGAAAATGGTCCACTACAGTAAAAAAGAAGTTCAGTAAAAGGGCCGAATGGAGGGCTTTTGAGTTCATTCTAAAATATATACTTCACTTTTGTGCAAATCCTCTCATTGCTCCTACGGTTTTAACTCAATTTTTCAAATAATCTTCATCGTCATGACTTCCTTACTTCATTTGATATTCAATGCTTGAAATATCATTCCTATTTACTTAGGATTTGAGTAGTTATGAGGATGATGAGGGTTGGTGTTCTCTTGAACTCATAGGCTATTTTTACTGAGCATGTTGCTTGCATTTACGTTCTCAAGTATTCTCTTTCATTTTCTGCATACTACAGACAATTTTTATGGGGGTTTCACGCTAGGAATATGGGATTTAGGTAGGGTGGTGGTTTTGGCTTCCTCAAGCTTTTTGGCCTCAGATCTGGCCATTATCGGGTGTAGAATCGCTGGTAGAGTATGGGTTAGTGCTCCCCTTTCCCGATCTATAGTTTGTTTGAAATAAAATGGAGTTTGAAAATTTCAACATCCATTGTTGGGGGTCGAGGTGTTGGGGGTCGAGGTCTATTCGGGATGATGATGTCCACTGCAGTAAACTTTGACCATCAAGGGCGGAATCACTATAGCGTTCCGTTTCTATTGCGGGCTCGCATAAGACATTTAGCCGCTACAAACGGTACACCCAAACAAAGGGCTCCTTCCATTCTTTTTCTCATTTTCCTCAACCTTTCTCTCCTCTTGTCATTCCTTTCATTCCCTGATGCTTCTTATTATTGCGGGTTCAACACTATGTCTTCCTACAGTGGAAAAATTCATACCGACTAGTATAAGATTCATGAATGATCATGCCGCCTGCATAGTGAGAAGGCAAATAATAGGTGTTATACCGAGCTCTAAAGATCGAACCCGGGAGCGGGAAGGGAAAAATGTGAATTTGGTGTTGAGATTCAGGACGAGTCATGGGACGACTGAGCCAGACGCCCACAAGTCGTCGTGACTCGTGGGGGAGGCTAGTGATGAGCGGGGGGAGTGTTGAAAAGAAGTGGGTCCTCAAGAGCGTGGCAATGACTGAGGGATGCACCCCCACGAGTCGTCGGGCCAACCGTGGGTAAGGTAGGGGAAGGAAATGGAATTGAGGCAATGAACTCTAATGTGTTTACTACCTACTAGTTGGGTCAGTAACGAGTCATTATGTCGCCAAGTTGCGAGCCCGGAACAAAGCTAGCAGTGCACTTAATGAGCTAGGCAATGAGTCGTTGCCAAGGACCACGATCCATCAGGTCGTCTGTTAGAACCCCGCAAGAATATTCTCAGAATTTTAGTAAGGACTTTTCTCTAATTCCTAAGTCCTAAGGCCCTAAACTATGTTGTTTTAGCTTATGAAAGGTGGGTTTTTAGAAGGATAATCTACTCAAGGTCCTCATTCATGCATGCAAGAGTATAGAGAGGGTGTTAAGGGGTGATTCATGGCTCCCCTCTTCAAATCCTTCCACTTCCTTCTTGGGCATTCAATAGAGGTTAAAAATCAGTTATTTTCGTGTATGTATGGGGCTATCAATGGGTGTTCACACCCATGCCCATTCTCTACATTTTCATGAAAATCCTATCAACAATTTATGGGGTTTTGAAGTAGACTTATATAAAAATCTAATGATTGTTAATAGGTCTTCTAATTTTTGAACCTTATCATATTCTGCGGGGTTTTGATCAGATTTGTAAATTAATTTATTTATAATGTTATTGATTATTAAATTCTCTTGAAATTAAGCCTAATTATGTATGATCTATGATGAATCGATTTATGATCTTCACTTCAATTGTTGATATATACAAACCCATCACGATTTATGATTTGAAATATGGTTTTACTCAAATACCCATTATGATTTGATCATTTACAAGTTATACGTATCATTTTCAAGTATGCATGGAACCTATGATTTATGAATTATGTTTTGGCCGACTCACGGGCCTTATGTCATGGCTAGTTCACGTATGTACAAGTATGTTTATGATTATCATTATTTAACTAGCCCATGAATTCATGCATGTTATACTATGAGCACTATATATATTTTGGGAGTAGTATCGAACACCGAGTAGGTTCGGGCCTATGTTAAGCCCCGATTTCATAAATTACGTACACCGTTGGTATGTTGGGACCTTCTTAATGGCTGTCCTAACATAAATGGCCTCTTTTCATGGAGAAATCACTCTTCATGGTTCTATCCTTGGCATGGTACGTAACGGCCTCCCGACTAGGTTTACAAGTCGGACTATGTGTGTTCATATGGGGGTATGTCGATTAAGAGAATCTCCTAATGTTCCTCATGATCTATGAATGCTTATGATTATGTATTCTGGCTCAAGTCATGTTAAGTAACGCTTTTCTCCTATAATTATGGTTATGTTTGTATTTAATATTTTGAAAACCTTGAGCCTTATTCCTTATGTTATGATGTTTACAATATGATCATGATGCCCTACTTAATCATTTATGTGTTTTATATATTTAAATGTCTATTTTACTACCTTGCATACTCCATACATTCCAGCTGTACTAACCACATACTTCCTATATTGTATCGTTTCATGATACATGACCCGGCTCTTAGGCTCACCCTCCTCAATAGCTCTTTAGAGTTCACTATCGCCTTATTTGCAGTCCTCATGTTTCGAGGGCCATATGTACATACTCTATTGTTCTCTTTCAGTTTCAGTATTGTAGGGTTAGTTGGGCTATTGTTCCTTCAACCCATCTTTCATGATTAGAGGCTTTTCAGACTATAAGTTGTATTCAGCCATCATGTACTGATTATGTATTGTCTTTGCTCCTTTAGTATGTCATGATTTCGTTTCCCTGCTAAGTCTTCTTCTTATGTGAATGAATTAGATGTATGCTCATGACATGGGTCGACTTGGGATTCCTCGAGGATCCTTGTCCGTGTCTACGATCTGGGTGTACGTTGGGTCGTGACAAACTTGAGGACACGAGGGCCATATCGCTTCGTTGTATTGAGACCGCGAGGGCCAACATTGAGTTCTCGTATATTGAGGCCGAAGGGTCGTATTAAGTTTTGTATATTGAGACCGTGAGGACCATATTGAGTTCTATTGTATTAAGGCTGTGAGGGCCATACTGAGTTCTGTATATTGAGGCGCGAGGGCCATATCGAGTTCTCGTTATATCAGGCTACGAGGGTCCATGGTCACATGTGCAGCACACTGTGAGGTGCCACCGTGAGCTCCACAGGTTTAAAACACAGGTCAGAGGCACAGCCCAGATCTCCACTGCAGCAATCAGGCTTAAGAGTTATTGTATTTCTTTGGCAAAACGCTGATATCATAAATTTGTAGTTATTGTTACACACAATGTCACCTTCGGTAAAATGGTAATCCTTAATATATTTTGCTCATAGGTATATGTTTTGCATCACTGATACCACAAACATGAAGATCATCAAGTTAACCCACCTGCTTCAAACACATAATTTCTAGTTCTTTAGCTTCATTCACATACTTTACTCCTTACATATTCGGTACATATGTACTGACGCCTCCATGGGCACCGCATTACTTGCTTGCAGGTGTGGCTAGGCACAAACCAGACCCTCGTAGCTCCCAAACAGACTAAGCAAGATAGTTAGCTCCCTTCTTCCTGTGAGCTAATATCTAGAAGGTCTGTTTTTGTTGATTGTTAAGTTTTTGGGTAGGTCGAGGCTCTGTCTCGGCCACTATTCTACTTCTAGAGGCTTGTAGGATATACAAGACTCGTATGTCCGTTTCTTGGTCAAAAGGGCCTGTGTATATTTCATTTTTGTGATACTAGCCGTGTGGGGCCTTGTTTAGCTGTTGAGTAGGTGCCTTGTCGGCTATGGCATATGTAAGCCGTTGATTTTCTTTATTGCAGTCATAACTAGACATCATGGTGGTCTCAATGGCCGCATAAGACTCCTATCATTAGCTATTTCGGGTAGTCGTTTTATTTTAGAGGTGGCTGCGGCCTTGTCGGCCGGGGCCGTGGTTTACACCAGATATAACCCGTTATTTTCTTGATTCGGGAGAAAGTTGGCACCAGAAGTGCATAAGTCCAGTCTGGATCAGTCCAGACCCTTGTAGGGCATCATGTGCCAGTCATACCCCCAAGGATGGGCGTGACATTGCTGCACAAAGCAAGCAGCTTTAGTTAAAGCATTATGATAATCAGCATGTTGAAAGAGCTACATGGGAAGCCGAAGGATATGGATGGCTAAATACCCATATTTATTCTCTACCGGCTTAACTCCGACTTGAGGTATCAGTTGTGCTCTATGATCTATTTAGTTTCATGTTCAGTTCTTGTGTTCGAGTTTGTTTTATGTGTATAATATGAAACATGAGATCAGTCTAAATTATATGATAGGAATTGGAGGTAGTCATTCCATAAAATTCCAGTTTAAATGATCAGTATTTGAGTATGATAATTGTATGTTTCTGTTTTTTGCTTGTTTTCAACATTCGAGGATGAATGTTCCCAAGGATATATTATACCTGTGAGCTCAAAGATCCGACCCGAGTTGAAACGGGAAAATGTGAATTTGGTGTTGCATCAGACGAGTCATGGGACGACTCATCAGGACGGTCCACGAGTCGTCAGGAGACTCGTGGGGAGGCCAATGATGAGCAGGGGAGTGTTGAAGAGAAGGGGTCCTAGGACCCTAAACTACGCTATTTTAGCTTATGAAAGGTGGGTTTTTAGAGGGATAATCTACTCTAAGTCCTCATTCATGCATGTAGGAGTATAGAGAGGTGTTCAAGGGTGATTCAAGGCTTCTCTCTTCAAATCCTTCCACCCTTCTTGGGCATTCAAGAGAGGATAAGAATCAGTTGTTTTCAGGTATGTAAGGCTATCAATGGGTGTTTCCTTTCACACCCATTCCCATTCTCTACATTTTCATGAATATCCTTTCAACAATTTAGTGGGGTTTTGGCAGATTTTTGAACCTTATTATATTCTATGGGGTTTTGATCAGATTTTGTAATTTATTTTATTTATAATGTTATCGATTATTAAATTCTGTTGAAATTAAGCCTAATTATGTATGATCTATGTTTATCCGATTTATGATCTTCACTTCAATTTTTGATATTTACAAACCCACATGATTTACAGATTTGAATATGGTTTTACTCTTAAATACCATATGATTTGATCATTAAGCAAGTTATACGTATCATTTTCAAGTATGCATGGAACCTATGATTTATGAATTATGTTTTGGCCGACTCACGGGCCTTATGTCATGGCTAGTTCACGTATGTACAGGTATATTTATGATTATCATGATTTAACTAGCCCATGAATTCATGCATGTTATACTATGAGCAATATATATATATATTTTGGGAGTAGTATCGAGCATCGAGTAGGTTCGAGGCTCAGGTTAAGCCCCGGATCTCATAATCTACGTGCCACCGTAGATATGTTGGGACCTCCTTAGTGACTTTCCCCAGCCCAAATTTCCCTTTTCATGGTGATATCACTCCCTTCATAGTTCTACCCTTGGCAAGATACAAATGGCCTCCCGACTAGGTTTACAAGTCGGACTTCATGTGTGCTCATATGGGGTATATCGGTTAAGAGAATTTCCCACTATTCCTCATGATCTATGAATGCTTATGATTATGTATTCTGGCTCAAGACATGTTAAGTAAAGCTTTTCTCCTATAATTATGATTATGTTTGTATTACGAATGTTTTGAAAATCTTGATCCCTATGTTATGTTATGATGTTTACGATATGAGCATGATGTCCTACTTTTTAATCATTTATGAGTTTTATATATTTTAAATGTTCATTTTACTTACCTTGCATACTTGGTACATTCCACGTACTGACCGCATACTTTCTATGTTGTATCATTTCATGATACAGGACCCGACTCTCAGGCTCACCCTCCTCAGTAGCTCTTTAGAGTTTGCTATCAGCTTATTTGGTGAGTCCTCATATTTCGAGGGCCATATGTACAGACACTATTGTTCTCTTTCAGTTTCAGTATTGTAGGGTTAGTTGGGGTATTGTCCCTTCAACCCGTCTTTCATGATTAGAGGCTTTTCAGACTATAAGTTGTACTCAGCCGTCATGTATGGATTATGTATTGTCTTTTCTCCGTTAGTATGTCAAGATTTCATTTCCTTATGTTAAGTCTTCCGCTTATGTGAATGAATTAGATGTATTCTCACGCCATGGGTCGACTTGGATTCGCTCGGGGCTCCTTGTCCCGTGTCTACGATCCGGGTGTACTTCGGGTCGTGACAATGGGCTACTCCATGAGAGGCGATTTATTATGCAAGATATAGAGGAGAAGGGGCTAGAGTTTTATTCTCACCTCCAAGAGCTAGGGTGTGGTCCGCTGGTAAAGGACCCATGTAAGGTGAACAAGGATTGGGTAAGGGACTTTTATGCCAACCTCCCTACGGTGGCCTGGAGTCCGGATGAGCCGGTGGATTATGTCAGGGGGATGCAGATCATCCTGACTCAGGATACTATCAACGAGGCTTTGGGTCGGCCGAACCCTCCGAAGGATACATTAAAGGCCCAGGACGTGGATGGGAATGGGCAGTGGCTACACTTGTGGTAGAGGAGCTATAATGCCCAAAAGTTCCTAAGACTAGATTTGGGATTGGAAATGTGATTAGTAGAGAAAGTGTGGAAAATGTCTCAGAATGACTCATTGTACAAGTCGGGGTGTGGAGTAACGGATCATAGGATTAAGTCGTGGTGAGCTTCTGTTGATAGGTTCTAGAACAATGAGTCAATGTATGAATCATTGTTGGGAGTAACGGGTTGTGATCAGGAGTCATGGTATGTCCCTAATGTTCCTAGGTTGGATGGTATGAGTCATGGTACAACATGTTATAGGTAACAATAAGTCCTGGTTTGTACTCGTGAAAAGGAGCAGTGAAAGTTTGTGTTGTGACAACGGATGGTTCAACGACCTATTTGCACGAGGAAGGACTTATTATTGGTGCCCATTGTGGAAATTCCAGAAGATATATATGAAGTCAGTGGCAATGACAAGAGGAAGTGATGAGTTATTATGATGAGTAACGACTCATCCTGTCTAGTCGTCATTCAAATATCTGGAGAACTGAGGGAAAAGTGGAAGGTTGTAATGAGTGATACAATGAGTCGTGGTATCGAAGAATGACTTGTGGTATGAGTCATGACATTTGGAAGTGAGGTTTTCCTACAAAATCAGTAAGGGTATTTTCATAAATCCTAAGCTCCCAAATCCTAAACTATGTCATTTTTAAGACCTAAAAGGAGTGTTTTAAGAGGGTTTAGCCTATCCCAAGTCATTAGGCTCCCAGGAATGCAAAACTTTGAGTTCCTCCTTGAAGATGAATCTAGAACTCCCTCAATTCATCCCCAATTTTGTCTAAGGCTTTCAAGGATAAGTTGAGGATCGGTTTACCCAGGTATGTAGGGCTATTAATGAGAGTTTTCTTTCACTCTCATGTCCAAATTTCTCCTCAAGTTCATGAATTCAAGCTCTAATTCGATTATATGATCTTATAAGGTTTTAAGTTAATTTTAAGAAATTCTCTATGATATGTCTATGGGTCAATTTCCCTCATGTTCCAAAGCATGTTTTATGATTAATAGGTAGACTTTATACATAATTTGAATTTAAATTCATGATTTTACGTTATTGGGAATTATGCCTTATTATGCAAGTTTTATGAAAAGTCGAGTTTATGATTCATGATTTCAAGTATAATGAGATATCTAGAATGAAAGAATGTTTATAAATTACACATTTATGAATCGATAATTTTGAGTTATGAAGTCTACTTCAAGTATGCATGATTTTAAGATTTGGACAATCCCACACAAGTTAAGTATGTTTTCATGATTCAGCTTAGTTTTATAAGATCAACTTACCATATGGTCTGGAGTCAATACTCCTAATTTAGCTTATGGTATGTTTATAGCATGGACTCCCCATGTTCATATTTTAGACTATGCATGTAAATTATGATTTCAGCTTCGTTGAAAAATGATGGAAGCACTATGCATGATTATGCGAGTAGTGTCTAGCACCGGTAGGTCGGGGATACAGGTAAACCCTGGGTTTTAGAACTACGCGCCAACGTAGGTATACATATACATTGGGACCTCCCTTGAGAGTTTCTCCCCGCACCCAAGCTAACCCATGGTCTACCATTACACTGGTAACTAAGTAAACATAAGCGGAAGCTGTATAAAAATAATTATCCAAGAAATACTGATTTGAAAAAAGTAAACATATCTCAAAAGAATACTGAACAACTGTGTCTAAAAGGAAACTACTAACTGATGAGTTGCTGGGAAAAGCCCCCAGCTAACTATAAAATATATCTAGAAAAGAACTAACTGAAAAGAAAATATCGTCCTCGAAAGATGAGGACTCACCAAAAGGACTGCTGTTGCTGAAATCGTCGGAGGGAACTACTGATGATGCTGAGACTGAGAACTTGCACCTGTATCATAATACTATAAAACATAGAAAGTATGCGTCAATACTTTGAATGTACTGAGTAGGTGAGATATATAATAAGCATGGAAAAATAAGCACTGAACTATAATAACATGAAATGACCAACTAATACTGAATACTGATAAAAGTTGAGCTATAAATTATATGGTCAATAATGACTCTGGATGACGATCATAAACATGTCCTGGAACTGACTGACTGAACTGAGCTAAACTAAATTGAAATTGTACTGAAAAGTGGAAGAAGTATATAACCGACATATACCCACGTGATCAAACGCGGAGTCCGATGTATACACCCCATCAGAGAAAGCCCATTATACGTTGCCAGGATATAGTGGTTGAGCTGGGTAATCACAAGTCTAGGGCTCGATGGGCTAATAACCTACGGTGGCAACAAAGTTCTGGGAACTTGGGTGCGCTGGAACACCGGTCCACTAGGTGCTAAGTATTACTCCAACTGGATAATCCTAACATGACTAATAAGCTAATAGCACGAAGCTGGGGTCCTGGACTAAGTCAAGAATACTTATCTGGAAGTAACTGAAGAGTCTATAGGACCGAATAACTGAAAACTGGTGTTCCAAGACTGGCTAAAGCTGCTTATCTGAAATTGTTGTAACCGTCTAAATAACTAGCTGATAACTGATACTGATAGTTCTAAGACCGGCCAGAGCAGCTTATTTGAAAGAGTCATAACCTTCTAGAGAACTAACTGATAACTAAAAGAAGGGAATATTACTGAATTGAACTCCTCAAGAACTGACTATTGTCAAACTGATCAGCTGATTTTCTGAAAGACATTGAAATTACTAATTTCTGGCTGAGATTGGACCAACATGCAAACTGACTGTGAACTTACATGATAGTAATAACATAGGAATTCAAGAAGTAACAGGGTCAAGCAACAATAGTATCTAATCACCTATGCAAGTCCCACATTTACCGCATTTCATGGAATGAGGGCTAACAAAGATAGCAACATGATCATTAAGTAGTGGAAACATAGCAAGAATTAATAGGGACAACAATCCACAAAAAATTAATCAAAATATGGCTACAAATTTACCCTAACTCAACACTTCAAGGCTAGAACTAATAAGAAATTTCAGAAGGATTTTGGGGCACAAGGGAAGGGCAATTCCCTTGTTGAATTCCCACATACCTGGTGAAGAATCCTTGGGAAGAAATCTGGAGAATCATGAAGAACACTGAAAGCCCTAGCTTAGCTCTGAGATGCCTATCTAGAACTTCTTCACACTGAGTATGAGAGTTTAGAGAAAGAATGAGAGGAATACGTCGATCAACTCCTTTAATTCTCTCCTAAACGTGCCCGAAATAATGTAGTTTAGGGATTTAAAAGGTAAGAAGTTACAAAAATGTCCCCGAAATAAAATCTAGAAAACTGCCCGCCAGGAACCAACGGGTCACACAACAAGTCATTGGTTAATTCCACGACTCACTGGGATGAGTCGTTGCTCCTAGGCTTGAAATCTGGGCTCACTGAAAATGGACTATGGAAGGGAACCACGACTTATTGGATGGACCAATAGGTCGTCGGTTCCTCTCGTGGTCACTAACAGGGTTTCAAACTAAAAGTAGGACTTTTATTAATGACCGAACAAATGACTCATTGGTAGAACCAACAGATCGTGGTAACTACCCATCATCACTACTATCTTGCCCTGAAGGATTTCTAATTTAGGCAACGGGTGGCAACAACGACTCATTGGTATGAACCATGAGTCATTAGTCCCACTCGTTGGTTCAGGGGAAGGTCTGGAAGGTTTCTAGACTTGGGATGCAACAAACGAAAGGATGACTTGTTACTCCTTCCAACAGGTTGTCCCTATGACTTGTTGGTCCCCGAAAGGAATTCTGCAAGGCTGACAACGACTCAGACAACGGTCCATTACGGGTGACAACGACTCGTTGTCTGGGTCGTTCTATGAAAAAAATCTTCTGGTGCTTTCTGGTTTTTCATGAAAAGTCTATGTTTGGTCTAGGAAAGTTTTAGGGTATTACAATAACTTCCCCTTTGTTTCATTTGTCCTCAAATAAAGGTTAAAACTGCTGGAAAACTGGGAAAAGAGCTACAATTCCCAATATGAAGCTATAAACTGATTTCTGAAGGAGTGAATGACTCCGAACTGGAATAGGCATATCAACTGAATTAACACAACTAGAGTGCATATTGAAACCCTAAATAGAGTATTGAGGAGGAATTTAATACATGATGTTGAAACTGAACTGGAAGGGAATAAATGGGGATATTTAGCCATCATATCCGCTTCTGCTTCCCATGTGGCCCCCTCAACTAGCTAGTTCCTCCATAAGACTTTTACTGAAGCGACTTCCTTGTTTCTCAGCTTACAAATCTGACTATCTAGGATCTAAACTGGGACTACTTCATAAGAGAGACTATCCTTCATTCCCACACTGTCTAGTGGCACAACTGAGGTCAGATCACTGATGCACTTCTTCAACAATTACACATGGAAGACTTGGTGCACAGATGCTAACTCCGAAGGTAATTCTATCTCATAGGCCACATTGTCAATTCACCTAAAAATCTTGTAGGGACCTACATAACTCAGACTGAGTTTCCCTTTCTTCCCAAACCTCATCACCCCTTTTATGGGTTTAATTTTCAAATAGGCCCAATCATCTATAGAAAATTCTAGTTCTCTTATCCTCACATCTGTATATGATTTATGTCGGCTTTAAGTTGTTTTCAACCTTTCTCGGAGAAGTTGCACTTTCTGCACAACCTCATAAACTGAGTCTGGTCTTATTAAGGTAGCTTCGCCAACTTCAAACCACCCTATATGAGAGCTACACCTCCTACCATATAATTCCTTAAACAGGGCCATCTGAATATTGGAGTGGTAGTTGTTATTGTATGGAAACTCGATGAGAGGTAAGTGATAATCCTAACTGCCCTTGAAGTCAATCACATAAGCTCTCAACATATCTTCTAAGGTCTGAATAGTCCGCTTAGCTTGTCCATCTGTCTGAGGGTGAACAACTGTGTTGAGTTTGACCTAAGTACCGAGTCCTTTTTGAAATGACTTCAAAAAATGCAAGGTGAACTAGGTACCTCTATCTGAAATGATAGACAAGGGAACCCCATGCAGTCTGACTAACTCCCGAATGTATAGCCTAGTATAACCCTCAACTGAGTATGTAGTTTTAATTAGGAGGAAATGTGCTGACTTGGTCATCCGATCTACTACCACCCAAATTGAATCATGCTGCCAACGAGTACGATGTAGATCTGTAATAAAATTCATATTCACTTCTTCCCACTTCTACGTGAGTATGCTGATACCCTGAGTCATACCCCCAAGTATCTGATATTCAACTTTAACCTGCTAGCAATTCAGGCACTTAGCCACAAATTCTGCAATATCCCTCTTTATGTAGTTCCACCAGTAGATTTTCCGTAGGTCACGGTACATCTTAGTGGCACCTGAGTGGATAGAATATCTGGAGCTGTGTGCTTCTGCCAGTATTCGCTATCTCAAGTCATCTACGTCTGAAACACATAGTCTGCCTTGGTAATGAAGCACACCATCTCCCCCTTTTAAGAAACCCTCCACTTCTTTTCTTAAAAATTCTTCTTTCAGCTTAAGCAGTATGGGATCTTCATCCTTCTTTGACTTAAAGTTGATAACTAATGAGGATTCTGACTGATCTGGGGCATTATATGCACAAGTGATACTCAAATGCGTCGTTTTTGCCGTGTTTATCCAACAATGTTAGTACATTCTCATGTAAATTATAGGAAAGTGTGAATTTATACTAACCAACATGATTAGCGTTGTTTTGCAGGAAAAATGTAC
>JACEIK010000889.1:24388-41426 GCA_018107945.1 Datura stramonium
GGATGATAATAATGAGATCTCAATAAGTTGTGTCTCCACGAAAAAAAAGTGAAACTAAAATGATGTTAATGTCAGCAATTCTTTCGCATATAATGTTATTATTAAAGTAATGCAAAAATATGAGGATCTTAAACTGAAGTCTATAGATGAATGTAGGCAAAGAGCGATTGTCCAAAATGGAAAGTAGCAATTGAAGTAGAATCATCTTCACTTGAAAAATGCAAAATTTTTTGGACCTATAGTGCTAATACCTGAAGGTGTAAAGATAGTGGTGTAAAAATGGATTTTCATGAGAAAATATATCGAGAAAAATAAAATTGTTAGATATAAATCACAATTTATAGCACAAGAATTTTCACAAAAACTTAGTATTTTAATAATATGAAGACATATTCTCTCATAGTGGATTCAATCACTCTCAGATATCAATAAATTTGGTAGTGCATGATTGATATGAGCTTGATGGATGTCGTCATAACCTATTTATATGGCTCACGAAAAAAAAAATTATAAAGATTCCTGAAGAAATCAAAAATGCCTGAAACATACAAAGGCTATCAAGAAAATTATTCAATATATCTCCAGAAATCCTTACAAGGATTGAAAAAATCAGGACGAATGTGTCTTAACAAATATTTTCTGAAAGAACAGTACAAATGCGATTATATTTGGCCTCGTGTTTTTGTTAGAAGGTTTGAAACTGAATTTGTTAGAATAGTTGTTTATATTGGTGATTTGTATATCATTGAAACTTTTGAAGAACTTTCAAAGGCATTAAAATATTTAAAGAAATAATTTAAAATGAAAGAATTTGAAAAGATAAAATTTTATCTTGACCTACAGACTAAGCATTTAAAGAATGGAACATTTGTTCATCAGTCTAAATATACTGATAAGATACTAAATCAGTTTCACATGAATAGAGCACATTCATTGAGCATTTTGATGATTATGAGATCACTTGATATAAATTAATATCTATCTCGACCTCAAAAATAAGATGAAGAGATCCTAGGTGGTGAAACTTCATATCTTAGTGCAATTGGGGTACTAATATATTTTTCTAATAATACATGATCAGATATAACTTTGTAGTAAGTTAGCAAGATTCAGTTCCTCACCAACATAAAGACACTGGAACAATGTTAAACATATTTTCAAATACCTACAAGGAACTTTTAATATGAGATTATTTTATTTGAATGAATTAAATTCACAAATAATTGATTATGCAGGTGGCAGATTATTTATCTTATCCACATAAAATTTGATCTCAAATAGGCTATCTATTTACCTGTGGAGATACAACTATATCATGGTGTTCAACAAAATAAATTCTAATTGCTACATCTTTAAATCATGCTGAGATAATATTCATTCATAAAGTCAACTAAGAATGTGTGTGATTGAGATCAATGACTAAACATATTTTGCAATTATGTGGTTTTTCTTTGAAAACAAAATTCTAACAATATTATATGAAGATAATATTTCTTGCATAGCTCAGTTGAAGAAAAGATACATCAAAAGAGATAGAATAAAGTACATTTCACCAAAGTTTTTTTTCACACATGATCTTCAACACTCTGATAAGATTAGGAGTGGGCATTTGGTTATTCGATTTACTTTTTTTAAACTTCGGTTCGGTTCTTTGATTTTTAAATTTTTTTTATTAATGTGTACTCTTAGGGGTACCACAAATAAAAGAAAAAAATAGCTAAAAAGAGTGAACACCNCTCAAGGCATCTGCCACCACATTTGCCTTACCTAGGTGGTACAACACACTCATGTCGTATTCCGTTAATAACTCCAACCACCTTCGCTGATGAAGGTTCAAATCCTTCTAACTGAACAGGTATTGAAGGCTCTTGTGGTTAGTGAAAACATCCACGTGAACCCCATACAGGTAATGCCTCCATATTTTTAAAGCAAACACCCTTGCTACCAGTTCAAGATCATGAGTCAAATAATTCTTCTCATGAACTCTGAGCTGTCTAGATGCATAAACTATCACCTAAACCCGCTACGTCAGAACGCAACTGAGGCCAACTTTGAAAGCATCACAATAGACCACGAACCCATCTGTTCCTTCTGGTAAGGTCAAAACTAGAGGTTTAGTGAGTTGAGTCTTCAACTCTTGGAAACTCTTCTCTCATGCATATGACCACTAAAACTTTACCTTTTCTGAGTTAACTTAGTTAGAGGAGAATAAAAGAAAATCCTTCTACAAATCATCGATAATAACCAGCTAGACCTAGGAAGCTCCTGATATCTGTTGGGGAAGTGGGTCTTGGCTAGTATTTTACCACTGCTATCTTATGAGAATCTACCTGAATACCCTCACCCAAAAGCAAATGACCAAGGAAAGCCATAGACTTTAGCCAGAATTCCCATTTGCTGAATTTGGCGAACAGCTGGCGGTTTTTGAGAGTCTGCAACACTATCCTTAGATGGTTAGCATGCTCCTCCTCATTTCTGGAGTATACCAGAATGTCGTCTATGAACACAATGACGAACATGTCTAGATATTGTTTGAATACCCTATTTATCTGGTCGATAAAAGATGTCAAGGAATTAATTAGTCCGAAGGATATAACCACAAATTCATAGTGACCATATTGAGTTTTGAAGGCTATTTTCTGTATGCCATATTCCCTGACCCTAAGCTGATGATATCCCGACCTTAGATCTACATTGGATAAACAACTGACTCCTTGAAGCTGATCGAAAAAGTCATCAATCTTGGGTAAGGGATACTTGTTCTTAACTGTAACTTAGTTTAGTTAATGGTAGTCGATACACATTCTGAGGGTACCGTCTTTCTTCTGTACGAACAACACTGCAGCACCCCATAGAGATATGCTGGGCCTGACAAAACCCTTATCTAGAAGGTCTTTCAACTATTCCTTCAACTCCTTAAGCCCATCTAGAGCCATTCTCTAAGGAGGAATAGAGATAGGGTGAGTGTTTGGAAGAAGGTCTATGTCGAAGTCTATTTCTCGCTCGGGAGGGACTCTAGGAAGATCTTGAAGAAACACATGTAACACCCCAAAAGCTCCCGATATTTAAACCAGGAATTTGAAATGAGCTCAGCAGAAAAATCTGCAAAAATGCCTCAGAACGACTCATCTAACGAGTTGTTATAGGATCTAATGGGTTGTTAAAGTAGTCGTGGGAAGTGCTTTGGGAAACTTTCCAAGTGATTCCACGGGGGAAGGTACGAGTCGTTGTATGAAACAAAGCCCCGTTGGATGCAATCGTGGAAAAATTTCAGGATGAGGCTTTCGGAGGGGTCGAGTCATGTAACGACTCGTTGGTGGTTTTGACAGGTCGTTATAAGAAATCGTGGGAAGGGACTTAAGGGTTGGGCCAGTGTGGGTAACAGAAGGACCGACAAGTCGCTAGATCAAATAACGACTCATCATGTCAGTCGTTGACTGGTTTACTATTTGGTATCAGAGCCAGAACCATGTACTTTTGGAGGGAGGAGCAGTTTGAATAACTACGAGTGATTCTACGTCCAGTCCTTGTAATTATTCTTCTTCTTATTCGTCAAGTCTTTGTAAATCTATCACCAAAGTCCCTATGTCTACTACACTTAGTAAAACTCTGTCTTGTAATTATGACTATCTTTATGAAGTAGATATACTGCCAGATGAAAACAAAGTGTCCAGTACATACTTGCCTCTCCTAAATCCTTATTCTGCCTTTGTCAAAAAAGACAACCAATCCATGGTTACAAATTCGTTCATTGGTCCAACATAAACCTAAAGAAGTAAAGGAATATGTTGCTGCTTCGAAACTCGATCAGCATCCTATTCTTCCTACTCAAGAAGAACAGTTTGTCACCTTGCAGATTCCCGATGATTTTCCAAAGAAATGGACAAATAACGGGTTCACCCATATTCATTTTGGTGTTGTCCGAATTGCCTTTTCATATCATGGAAGGAAAGGCCAACCTATTGTTGCACGCCTTTCACTCCTTGATACTCGATACAGGAGTACCAACATGCAAATTTGGGTACAACTGAGTCACCTTGAATGCTGGGACAGTTTTTGTCACTTTATATCCAAATTTCAACATGTCCCTAAGCGACCCATCTCTTACAAAAGCCTTAAAGATCCAAGTCCAGATATAGGGAGCTCTGCGAGCTAGAGATGCTATCCAGGGAACTCTTCACTACCAAATAGCTTGGCGAGTTCATAACCATGCCATGGATCTTTCATTTCCGGGTGGAGAAGATACTTTACTGCTACATATAGATGCCACCAACAGAACTAACACATGCACCCACTACCCAGAAAAATACCAAAGGAAGAGCTTGTAAAAATTCCTCTTGACTCATGGGTTACCAATTATGAGCGGATGAGAGAACCTCCTATTGAACCTCTTCGATCCACAAAACCAATTTTTGTCAAAAAAACAGGACAAAATTGTAGCCATAAGCTTTGAGCACTCTCATCTCAAAAAACCAAATAGCACAACCTTTTCCCTTCAAATGTACAAACCTACATCCGAACCTCTACCTGAAGATCAAGAGGATCCATTCGATTGGAGCCTTCCAGCTGTCATGAGTGAACATGATTGGATCAAACAGTTCAATCATGAAGGTCATGACATAAGATGGTTCAAATGTCCCTTCACCGAGCACTGCCCTACTGATACCGAATGTGACTACCAAGAATATCTGGAGGATGAAGTTGAATATATAGAGAAGAAGGACAAACCCAAAAATAAGAAGGGGAGATGCTCTGAAAAGGAATTCCATAAGCGATATGAAGATGGGGATCCATCTATCGGTTCCCTTAGCCTTCCAGGAAAATATGAATTTCTTGTCTCCTACAAACCCCAAGATTGGCCAACTCTACCTATTCCAGCTAAAAAACCTCACAACCCTCAAATCTTCATGATGAGTCCATCTAGCTCTAGCCATACTCCAGAATTCCCATCACAACAACCCTTTGAAAAAGATTGTGTAAGCCATGCACCAAAAATACCAAAGAAAAATATTGTGTTGCCAACTGGAGAAAAGCCACCTACCAGTGATATTTAGGCTACCATCAACTAGCAATCAGAGAATGCAACCTGCTAGAAAAAGGTGTTGACCAACATTGATACTTCCCTCAAGAAAGTTGCTCACACACAGACTAAGATGATGAGCAAGGTGGAGAGCATTGAGAAGAAAGAGGAACAGTCATCCAATCAACATGCCGGTCTTATCCTAGCCGTGGAACTACGACTGTAGAATATGAAGTATGAGATCTTTCCACCAGGCACTTCACTTTTCCACTTCTTTTCACAGCAGCAAAAGGAAATGGCTGACATCAAAGAACAAATCAAACTACTAAGACATGGACCTTTTGATCCACAAAAAACCCAAAGCCACTCTCCAAAATCCTCCTTTTTTGCTATATCGTCACAGACATACTCACAACCTAAATTGTCCCATCCAGGTACTACCTCTCCTTTCACTCCATATGAACCCGCACCTTATTCTCAAAAATCCAAAGATGAAACTGAGTTTGATATTGCAAAATGGGTTTGGGAAAGGAAAGATGCCCTTGCAGCAGAAAAGCAGGCCAATAGAAGGAAAGAGGTTGGCGAAAGTTCAAAGGAGCCAAATAAAGAAAACTTGATGATCTCAGATCAAGTTGTTCCGGAACTCTATGGCTTAGACGAGAATGATAGCATAGGATCCAGCACTGAAGAGACAAAAGACAGTGATCCAACTGATGAAACTGAAGAAATGGAGATTAAGTCAAGTGAGGATCTCTCACTAGAAACCTCCGAGGAAGATAATCCACCGATATACATGAACCGACCAAGAGAACCAGAAGTTTTTGAAGTCGATGATGATCAAGATGGGATAACAGAAGACCCAATTTTGGAAAGGAGACTAGAACAACCAATGCTAAAATCGGTTGGAACTGGATTCCATACTTTCACTCTCGATGATGTCAAGGTTTTGAAATGGCCACAAAGAATCCAAAATTTCCTTACTTGGATGGTAACGAAACACTTGGTAGAACGAGAAAAATATCTAATCCTGTCAGAGTTCACATCAAGGTTCTCTGGCGTCCTTAGAGATTGGTGGATCGCACTACGACTGTATGAAAAGAATACTTTCCTCACATACCAAGACTTTTCTTTCAACATCAGAATCTTTCATGAAGTCTTTTGTAGAGATATAGGCCAAAGGCATGAAAATCTACGAAGACAATTCTTTGAGATGAAATGCGTATCATTCGATAGAGATGTCATTGATATTGATTTCCAGAAAATGGCAAAAATATACTTTGAACTTGGTGGAGACTCCAGTTTGAAGAAAGCCTTCGTTTCGTCCTTGCCAAAGATGTTAGCAGGATGAACCATGACGATTATTGGGGAAACGTTCCAGTCACAATACCTCAAGTTGGCTACATAAGGAAATAAATTTTCATGGCGCTAGATGATATTTGTACAAAAAGATCTGTTCTGAAGCAGATCATGCACAACAATCCAGCCCCTGATAAAGCTTGCAACAAGACTAACCTAATTACCGGGTCCAGTTGCTCTTGCCATCCTCGAAGACAAAGTAGATACAAGAAATACAAGAAGTTCAAATGGACAAAGCCTATTGGAGGAATATCCAAATACACCAGGACAACAAAATACTTCAGGAGAAAGCGTTCAGGCAGGTTCCAGAGGAATGACAGATGCTTCATCTGCCACAAGATCGGACACTTTGCAAAGCTCTGTCCTAAAGCTAAAAAGTCTATCCGGCTTCTCATGAAAATAGAAGAATATACTGATGTAAGGGACAATGAACTCGAATTAGTCCTTTCTGTAGAAGATAGGCCGTCAGAAGACACCCTTTTCTCCATGGAAGTATATGAAGAACATGGGCATGACCATTACTAGATTTCAGAGGCTGAGGAAATCAACAGCATTATCAATATTCCTCAGGTCCAATTGAATGTTTATCCCTCCAAATGGGATAAACCAATTCAGGTCATTGCATTCATCGATATTGGTGCGACCTCATGATTGATGAATCCAATAGTACTTCTTGATGATCAGTGGATCACTCATTTCAAGAACTTCAACACTGCATCAAATGGAATCCTAACAACCACGATCATCACTAAACATCCGATAACAATCGAGTTCTTCCCAGGACTAAAATTTAGTACAAAGTTGTTCGGATAAGATATCCCAGGAAAGGATCTCATAATCAGATTTAATATCTTTAGACAACTCAAGGATCGACTCCACATTGAAGCCTATGGAATAGTGTTCAAAAAGCAGTTCAAGCCATACTCAGAAGTCTCATGCTTATTCCAGATCACTGAAGATGAACTTATCGTAGAAATCGAGCAACAGTTGATGGAACATTCATGTGTTGAATCTCATAAGGAGTTCATGAAGAAATGTCGCAACCCACCCTAGCTGAATGAAGAATTATTCATCAAACTCCCATTCAAGAAGAATGAAAACATCCACCTAACCAAGGCAAGCCACTCTGGCATGAACCCGGAGAACCTTCAGCTTGCAAAGAAGGAGTGCGCTGAACTCATGGAGTTTGGACTGATCGAGCCGTCTGATTCTCCATGGGTATGTGAAGCTTTCTATGTCAACATGAGAGTTGAGCAGACAAGAGGTAAACTCAGATTAGTCATAAACTACCAGCCACTCAACTATTTCCTCCAAGATGATAAATTTCCTATACCAAATAGGCTTACCCTANTATTCCAAAAAGCCATGATCAAAATCTTTCAGCCTATCCTCCACACGTCACTAGTATACATTGACGATATCCTATTGTTCAGTGATACTTTGGAGGAACACTTTGCCTTACTTCGTCATTTTCATGATATAGTAAGAGCAAATGGAGTTATGCTCTCTGCAAAGAAAATGGTCCTTGTTCAAAAAGAAATTGATTTCTTAGGGATGCATTTTAGCATTTGAGCATATAGTCCAGGTCCGCACATATGTCAGGAATTACTCAGATTTCCAGACACCAACTTCACTACAAAGCAGTTTCAACAATTTTTAGGGATTATAAACTATGTTAGGGATATTATTCCTAAAGTCTCTACATATATTTCTCCACTTACAAAAATGCTAAAAAAGAATGTCCAAGCATGGGGTAAAGAGCAGGATGAAGATGTCCAAAGGATCAAGCAAATGTCCCAACAGGTGAAGACTCTCCATATTCCTTTAGATGGAAAGAAGATACTGCAGACTGATGCCAGCAATGAATACTGGAGTGCAGTTCTTGTGGAAGAAAAAGATGTCCATAGAAGGATATGCGGATATGCTAGCGGAAAATTCAAGGATTCTAAGCAACACTACTATTCCACCTTCAAGGAAATTCTAGTTGTGAAGAATGGAATCAAGAAATTCAACTTCTTCCTAATTCACACTGAATTCCTCATTGAGATGGATATGAAGGCGTTCCCGAAGATGACCCAGTGAAATCCAAAGATACTTCCACACCCGAAAATTCCCAGATGGGCACAATCGTTCTCATCCTATAAATTCCAGGTGAAGCACCTGAAAGGAAAAAATAATTTCCTGGCAAACATCCTATCCCGACCTGATTAATTCACAAAAAGGTTTTTGCCAGAAAAGCCCAAGAAGATGAAGGAACCAGCCGACCATGTGTTCATGATTTCTAACACACCAGGTCCCAGATCATCAAGGCTGCCAAGCCATCCGCCAGACTTGTTCAGTCAATATGTGGACCCATTCAATCCATCCATCCTGATCGAAAGACAGACTTTCTATGAGCTACAAGTTTTCAGAAAAAATGGAGAATCCATCCTAAAACCTTATGGAGTCAACCCGAAATACCCGTCCTGTCACGTGTTCATTCCACTTGCTAATGATTTCCCACAGGATCTCTTATGGTTTTTCTGGTACTTATGTCACCAGTATTACATCCTGGTGGAATTCAAATGCAACGTATTCAGGGATTTTTACAAGATTGAACCAGCTTTGAAAATATTTCTGTAGTGGTTCAAACCGCGGAAATACTGGGTTCAATGCTTCAAGAATTCATATGATGCAAAGATATTTATGCTGCATCGACTAGTAAAGTTAATCGACGGGAAAGTCCATGCCGAGCCAGAACTCTCTTTCTATTGGCGATTTCCAGTCTCTATTTTGTCCTTGGAAGAAGAATACTATGAAGCACAAAGGTTTATTTTCCAGCAAAATAAGTGCATTCCAAAAGAGGTTTGGCCGAAAGAATGGGCCCCATGGAATCACACTAATATACATCCTCACTGGGAAGAAGTCCGAAAAGCAAAAAAGGAATATCAGGAACCCTACGAGATCACCAGGGATGAAATCACTCAAGCCATTACATGGATCAGGCTGAACGTCTCATCAAATACTTCATCATAAGGAGCAAGCCGTTGCAAAAACGTCGAGCAGGAAATGTTACTTTATGAGATCGCTAAAACAGAGCTTACATGATACGAGCTTCTTCGACGGAAAACATGGAGTCCAATGGAATCCAAGTGGAGAATGCTCAAACCCACTAATGGGACCTCCGCATGTTGTCCCACCAGATAATGGATGATGATATATGCAAGACATGAATCTAGAAGCTCACTGCCTCAGATCACCCGCCGAAATTTACTACCTATATGAAGCTAAAAGCAGGCCCCACTTCACATGCTTTTCTCATGAGATTCCTTGTGCATATTAGGTTAGTCATTTTATTAGGCCATTTGGTTTATTAGGTGTCTATTGTTATTAGGCTTTGTAGATGAGTTTGTTTAAATAAGCGTGCAAGATTTGTCTTTATCAGGCCATGTAAATAGGTGTGCCATTTTTGTTTTGTTAGGATTTCTAGAAAGGTGTGCCAAGTCTATCTTGTATGGAGTCTAATCTTGTAGTCTCCTAACCTCTATATAAAGGAGGCTAGGCTATCCATTGTAACTCAGAGTCGAAATAAGAGTAGAACGCAACTAGTTGAGTCTTGTAAAAATTTCCTATGTTCAATAATATGAGTGTTTGCTAAATTCTCTCTTGTTCTTCCTTTCCAAAGGCATGGTATGGCTGATCCTTTTGAAGTAGTATAGGGCCTCGACACGTTCGGTAAGCAAGCTTGTTACAAGTACAATAGTTTTCTGAAGTTTATAAACAGCTAAATTTATAAGTAGAGTAAAGGATTTCCCGAGTTATGTAGCTTGGAAAACCGTACAGGTGGATGTAGAAGCCAGCCCCTTTTTGTAGGAAAATTCTTTTATGTCTATGATGAAATTTATTGTTCGACTGACTTGGCAAGCTTTCCTTCGAGATGTTGAAGCCGGGTTTCGTGGCAAGACGTCCTTTGGGATGTTGAAGCCCAGTCCCCCTTCGTAGGAAAACTATTGAGCCTGCAATCTCGCCGCCTTGCCCGCTGTTGACTTGACCTGTCTTACTTCATATTTGGTATCAGAGCCCTCTACATACCATTTGGTATCAGAGTCAGAACCATTTCCTTTTGGAGGGAGGAGCAGTTTGAATAGCTGTGAGTGAGTCTATGTCTAGTCCTTCTAAATATTCTTCTTCTTGTACTTCGTCGAGTCTTTGTAAATCTATCACCAAAGTCCCTATGTCTACTACACTTGGTAAAACTATGTCTTGTAAATGTGACTATCTTTATGAAGTAGATATACTACAGATGAAAACAAAGTATCCAGTACATACTTGCCTCTCCTAAATCCTTATTCCTCCTTTGCCAAAATGACAACCAATCCATGGTTACAAATTCATTCTTTGGTCCAACATAAACCTATAGGAGTAAAGGAATGTGTTGCTTCTTCGAAACTCGATCAACATCCTATTCTTTCTACTCAAGAAGAACAGTTTGTCACCTCGCAGATTCCCGATGATTTTTCAAAGCAATGGAAAAGTCACGGATTCACCTATATTCATTTTGGTGTTGTTCGAATCGCTTTGTCATATTATGGAAGGAAAGGCCAAACTATTTTTGCGCGCCTTTCACTCCTTGATACACGATACCAGAAGTATCAACATGAATATTGGGGTACAAATAAGGTCACCTTGAATGCTGGGATAGTTTTTGTCACTTTATATCCAAATTTCAACATGTCCCTAAGCGACCCATATCTTACAGAAGCCTTAAAGATCCAAGTCCAGGAGCTCTGCAAGATAGAGATATTATCCAGGCAACTCTTCACTACCAAATAGCTTGGCGAGTTCAGAACCATGCCATGGATCTTTCATTTCCAGGTGGAGATGATGCTTTACTGCTACATATAGATGCCACCAACGAAACTAACACATGCACCCAAATACCCAGAAAAATACCAAAGGAAGAGCTTGTCAAAATTCTTCCTGACTCATGGGTTACCAATTATGAGCGGATGAGAGAACCTCCTGTTGAACCTCTTCGATCCACATAACCAATTTTTGTCAAAAAAATAGGACAAAACTATAGCCATAAGCTTTGACCACTCTCATCTCAAAAAAACCAAATAGCACAACCTCTTCTCTTCAGATGTACCACCCTACATCCGAACCTCTGCCTGAACATGAAGAGGATCCATTCGATTGGAGCCTTCCAGCTGTCATGAGTGAACATGATTGGATCAAACAGTTCAATCATGAAGGTCGTGATGTAAGATGGTTCAAATGTCCCTTCAACGGGCACTGCCCTTGGGATATCGAATGTGACTACCAAGAATGTCTGGAGGATGAAGTTGAATATACAGAGTAGAAGGCCAAACCTAAAAAGAAGAAGGGGAGATGCTCTGAAAAGGAATTCCGTAAGCGATATGAAGATGGGGATCCATCTATCAGTTTACATAGCCGTCCAGGAAAATATGAATTCCTTGTCTCGTACAAACCCCAAGATTGTCCAACTCTACCTACTTTAGCTAAAAAACCTCACAACCCTCAAATCTTCATGATGAGTCCATCTAGCTCTAGCCATACTCCAGAATTCCTATCACAACAACCCTTTGAAAAAGATGGTGTAAGTCATGCACCAAAAATACCAAAGAAAAATGTTGTATTGCCAACTGGAGAAAAGCCACCTACTAGTGATATTTAGGCTACCATCAACTAGAAATCAGAGAATGCAATCTGCCAGAACAAGGTGCTGACCAACATTGACACTTCCCTTAAGAATGTTGCTTACACATAGACTAAGATGATGAGCAAGGTGGAGAGCATTGAGAAGAAAGTGGAACAGTCATCCAATCAACATGCCGGTCTTATCCGAGTCCTGGAACTACGACTGTAGAATATGCAGTATGAGATCTGTCCACCAGACACTTCACTTTTCCACTTTTTTGCACAACAACAAAATGAAATGGCTGACATCAAAGAACAAATCAAACTACTAAGACATGGACCTTTTGAGCCACAAAAAACCCCAAGCCACTCTCCAAAATCCTCCTTTTTCCCTATGTCGTCACAAACATACTCACCACCTAAATTGACACGTCCAGGTACTACCTCTCGTTTCACTCCATATGAACCTACACCTTATCTTAAATAACCCAAAGAGGAAGCTGAGTTTGATATTGAAAAATGGCTTTGGGAAAGGAAAGATGCTCTTGCAGTAGAAAAGCAGGCCAAAAGAAGGAAATAGGTTGGAGAAAGTTCAAAGGAGCCAGATCAAGAAAACTTGAAGATCTCAAATAAAGTTGTTCCGGAACTCTATGGATTAGACAAGAATGATAGCACAGGATCGAACACTGAAGAGACAACAGACAGCGATCCAACTAATGAAACTGAAGAAACGGAGATTGAGTCAAGTGAGGATCTCTCCCTAGACACCTCCGAGGAAGATAATCCAGTGATATACATGAACCGACCAAGAGAACCAGAAGTTTCTAAAGTCGATGATGATCAAGACGGAATAACAGAAGACCTAATTCTAGAATGGAGACTAGAACAACCAACTCCAAAATCGGTTGGAACTGGATTCCATACTTTCACTCTCGATGATGTCAAGGTTTCAAATGGCCACAAAGGATACAAGATCTCCTTACTTGGATGGTAACGAAACACTTGGTAGAGCGAGAGAAATATCTAATCCTGTCATAGTTCACATCAAGGTACTCCGGTGTCCTTAGAGATTGGTGGATCGTACTGGGAATGTATGACAAGAATACTTTCCTCCGTCCCAAGACGTTTCTTTCAACATTAGAATCCTGCATGAAGTCTTTTATGGAGATATAGGCCAAAGGCAAGAAAAGCTACGAAGACAATTCTTCGAGATGAAATGCGTATCATCCGATAAATATGTTATTGATATTAATTTTCAGAAAATAGCAAAAATATACTTTGATCTTGGTGGAGACGCCAGTTTGAAGCAAGCCTTCATTTCATCCTTGCCAAAGATGTTAGCAGCACGAACCATGAGGATTATTGAGGAAAAGTTCCATTCAATCACAATCCCTCAAGTTGGCTATATAAGGCAAGAAATTTTCATGGCGCTAGAAGATATCTGTACAAAAAGATCAGTTCTGAAGCAGATCATGCACAACAATCCAGCCCTTGATAAAGCTTGCAGCAAGACTGACCTAATCACCAGGTCTAGTTGCTCTTTCCATGCTTGAAGGAAAACCAGATACAAGAAATACAAGAAGTTCAAATGGCCAAAGCCTACTGGAGGAAGACCCAAAATACACCAGGAGAACAAAATACTTCAGGAGAAAGTGTCCAGGCAGGTTCCAGAGGAATGACAGATGCTTTATCTGCCACAAGATCGGACACTTTGCAAGGAACTGTCCTCAAGCTAAAAAGTCTATCCGGCTTCTCACGAAATAGAAGAATAAACTGATGTCAGGGACATTGATCTCGAATCAGTCCTTTCTATAGAAGATGAGCCGTCAGAACACACCCTTTTCTCCATGGAAGTATATGAAGAACATGGGCATGACCATTACCAGATTTCAGAGGCTGAGGAAATCAACAGCATTATCAATATTCCTCAGGTCCAGCTGAATATTTATCCCTCCAAATGGGATAAGCCAATTCAGGTCATTCCATTCATCGATACTGGTGCGACCTCATCATTGATGAATCCTACAATACTTCCGGATGATCAGTGGATCACTCATTTCAAGAAAGTGAACACTGCATCAAATTGAATCCTGACAACAACGGTCATCACAAAACATCCGATAACAATCGAGTTCTTCCCAAGACTAAAATTCATAACAAAGCAGTTCGGATCAGATGTCTCGGGAAAGGATCTCATAATCGGATTTGATATCTTTAGACAACTCAAGGATCGACTCCACATTGAAGCCTATGGAATAGCGTTCAAAAAGCAGTTCAAGCCATACTCAGAAGTCTCATGCTTATTCCAGATCACTGAAGATGAACATATTAGAGAAATCGAGCAATAGTTGATGGAACATTCATGTGTTGTATCTCATAAGGAGTTCATGAAGAAATGTCGCAACCCACTCTGGCTGAATGAAGAATGCTTCATCAAACTCCTATTAAAGAAGAATGAAAATATCAACCTAACCAAGGCAAGCCACTCTGGCATGAATCCAGAGCACCTTCAGCTTGCAAAGAAGGAGTGCGCTGAACTCATGGAGTTTGAACTGATTGAGCCGTCTGATTCTCAATGGGCATGTGAAGCTTTCTATGTCAACAAGAGAGTTGAGCAGACAAGAGGTAAACTCAGATTAGTCATAAACTATTAGCCACTCAACTATTTCCTCCAAGATGATAAATTCCCTATACCAAATAGGCTTACCCTATTTTCACACTTAGTAAAAGCTAGATATTTTTCAAGTTTGATCTCAAATCTGGATTTTGGCAATTGGGAATACATCCTGAGGAAAGACCAAAAATAGGATTTTTCATTCCAAATCAACACTTCCAATGGAAGGTTATGCCGTTTGGGCTGAAACCTGCACCCTCTCTATTCTAAAAAGCCATGATCAAAATCTTTCAGCCTATCCTCCACACCTCAATAGTATACATTGATGATATCCTATTGTTCAGTGATACTTTGGAGGAACACTTTGCCTTACTCCATCATTTTCATGATATAGTAAGAGTAAATGGAGTTATGCTCTTTGCGAAGAAATGGTCCTTGTTCAAACAGAAATTGATTTCTTAGGGATGCATTTTAGCAATGGAGCATATATTCCAGGTCTTCACATATGTCAAGAATTACTCAGATTTCTAGACACCAACTTCACCACAAAGCAGCTTCAACAATTTTTAGGGATTATAAATTATGTTAGAGATTTTATTCTTGAAGTCTCTACATATATTTCTCCACTTACAAAAATGCTAAAAAAGAATGCCCAAGCATGGGGTAAAGAGCAGGATGAAGTTGTCCAAAGGATCAAGCAAATGTCCCAACAGGTGAAGACTCTCCATATTCCTTCAGATGGAAAGAAGATATTGCAGACTGATACCAACAATGAATACTGCAGTGCAGTTCTTATGGAAGAAAAAGATGGCCATAGAAGGATATACGGATATGCTAGCGGAAAATTCAAGGATTCAGAGTAGCACTACCATTCCAACCTTCAAGGAAATTCTAGCTATGAAAAATGGAATCAAGAAATTCAACTTCTTCCTAATTCACACCAAATTCCTTATTGAGATGGATGTGAAGGCATTCCCGAAGATGATCCAGTTAAATCCAAAGATACTTCTATACCCGCAAATTCTCAGATGGGCACAATGGTTCTCACTCTACAAATTCCAGGTGAGCACCTGAAAGGAAAAGATAATTTCCTGGCAGACTTCCTATCTCGACCGGATGAAATCACGAAAAGGTTATTGCCGGAGAAGCCCAAGAAGATGAAGGAACCAGCCAGCCATGTGTTCATGATTACTAACCCACCAGGTCACAGGTCATCAAGGCTGCCAAGCCATCCGCCAGACTTGTTCAGTCAATATGTGGACCCATTCGATCCATCCATCTTGATCGAAATACGGACTTTCTATGAGCTATAAGTTTTCAGAAGAAATGGAGGATCCATCCTAAAACCTTATGGAGTCAACTCGGAATACCCGTTCTGTCACGTGTTCATTCCACTTGCTAATGATTTCCCACAGGAACTCTTATGGTTCTTCTTGTACTTATTTCACTAGTATTACATCCTGATGGAATTCAAATGCAACATATTCAGGGATTTTGACAAGATTAAACCAGCTTTGAAAATATTTCTATAGTGGTTCAAACCGCAGAAATACTGGGTTTAATGCTTCAAGAATTCATACGATGCAAAGATATTCATGCTGCATCGACCAGTAAAGTTAATCAATGGGAAAGTCCATGCCGAGGCAGAACTCTCTTTCTGTTGGTGATTTCCAGTCTCTATTTTGTCCTTGGAAGAAGAATACTACAAAGCACAAAGGTTTATCTTCTAGGAAAATAAGTGAATTCCAAATGAGATTTGGCCGAAAGTGTTACAACCCATAAGTTTCTAACATTTAGTCGGCCTATTTGTATGTTGGTTGAGAGTTTGAGAGTGCCATATGTACGAGGAAAGGGCCCAGGGAAAGGTCAAACGAGTGCAAAGTCATAATTTCATGGGAGGAGGCCAAACCAAGTTGCCTAGAGGAGCAGAGTGGCAGGAGCATCCCCTCCACATTACCCAGAGTGGCACGGAGCAGAATCAGCGCGATGGGCAGAGTGCCACGTTTCCTTGTCTGCTGCCTCAAGTATATAAAGGCCTCACATTTATAAGTTAGATCATTATTTACAATTCACGGCCAGAAAAGAGGGAAACCAAGGAAAACATTTGGAAATCATCCAATTACGCTGCTAAATGCCATCCAAATCTAAATTAAATCTGGGTAGTGAAGTATAAGGCTGCAGAGAGCATCGCTGCGGAATTATTTTTGTAAAATACGCCCAGTGAATCTTCGTCCCGCCGAGCCTAAGTTGGTGGAATTATTTCAAACTAGTGTCAGTACGATCACGTGACTAAGTAAGTATTTCTCCCTTCAAGATCCTCGAGAAATTACGAGTATTTGATCATCTTTCGATAAGTTGAAGTATAGTCAGTATATATATACATAAGTTATTGTTTTCTTCGAATATAG
>JACEIK010000889.1:63882-86343 GCA_018107945.1 Datura stramonium
AGATAATGAAAAAATATAAAACCTGATGACGTAAATTCTTCCTCTAAAGTATGAGATGTAAAAAATTAAAAATCTTAGAAACTGAAGTCGTTTCATCTTTCTTTTAATTGAATGATTCATTTAAATACTTATTGATATCTTAAAATGACATATACGGAATAATAATGAGAAAAAAGTTAATAAATACAAATGGGAAAATTGGACTGAATTACATTAGAAGAAGAAAGGAAGATAAAGAAGTCAAAAAAGAGGTATTCTTATACATAGAACTATGCCACACACACTATTGACCATAATTATATAATATATAAAAGATTGCATATTTAATAGGGTAAAAGTTTATATAATGAAATACCAATACGTTTATATTAGTAATAAAATAATCAGTTGAAGACCATTTCTTTTTACCCTTGATATACAAAGTGTAAAACTTTATAATAGAGTCTTGTTCTTGGAAGGTACATATCTTGTATTTGGAGAAATAGTTAATTAAACATACTAAAATAAATAACAGTAAGTGTATTTACATATGTTTATAAATCATTCAAACTTTTACTTTTCCAAACTAATCTAACTGTCTCTTTTGATGGATCTTTCATTGCCATTAAACTTCCTTCTTCATCTTGATGAACTTGTACCAAACTAATTTGAGCATCTCTCTTTGATAAATCTTACACTACCATCAAACTTTCTTCTTCATCTTGATGAACTTATGTCTGGCTATTATGACATAAAAAGAAATTTCGAAGAATATATCTATGATTTTCACTAAACTGGTGATCGTATTATCACATTACCTTTTCTATATCCTCTCTTTTGGTTATTAAACACATGATCCATGAGAAAATGAAGGAAATTTTTTTTAAAAAACAAAGGACAAAAAGGAATAATGATAGAAAAGAAGGAGAAAATGAAAATGAGCCTCCAACAGCTCCATAAATGATTGTTATTTATAGATTGATTAAACCATAAGAATAAGGTAGAATGAAATTGGGGAGACATGTTATTCAAGTAGCGCATGCAAATAGATATGTTTTTTTTTGTAACTCATATAATATNTATAATAACACATAAAATAATTTTGTAAAATATATATACCTCATACTTGAGGTTTTGGGAAACAAATGCTGAAATGGGCCAAATTTTTGGGGGCTAAATTTCTGCAACATGGTTGATAAAATAAATTGGGCCTGCAGCCCATTTACCAGTAATTGACAGCTTCTAATTATTTTGTTGAGCTTAGTGTTTGGACTTAATTATCAGATTTTAATTTTTTTTTTAAAAATCATTCCCCGAAAAGAAACTTCTTTTTTTTTTTTGAACATTACATGTAAAAGAAAATAATTCCTACTAAAGAGATTAGTCACAAAGCCGCACAAACATACATAAAGTAAGCAAATAATAATAATAACGATAACGTAAGTGAACTATAAGGGAGAAAACTAAGAAAGTGTGGGACTCTTTCAGGCGGAACGAGAGAAGATTGCTACATATAGCTGATTTGTATAGAGATGGAGTCAGATTGTAACTCCAAGTGCGCTCCCAAGTGTACATATAAAGAAAAGAAAAAGCTTAGCAAAGGAAAAATGAGAACGGAAAGTAGTAAGAGTAGTATCGTTTCAACCAAAAATAGACTACAACAATGCGTAAATTTCCTTTAAAAGAAATAAAGGTAAAAAGAAGATGAACCGTTGGCCAAAGAACTATGTCATATTATTATATCATAGACCATAATTATACTATAGATAGATTAATAATTGTGGCATAAACACCCATAATAAGAAAAAATTTAAGAAAAAATGAAAGAAACTTCTTGTATTGAAAAGGAGCAAAATAATATTGGAAAGAATTGAGAAAAAAATTATGAAATAAAAAAGAAAAAATGTTATGCAATAGACTACATTTGCTTAATTAGTATTTATAGTAATAAAAAAGAACAAAAATTTATAACATATATTTGAGTAATTATAATTGATAAAACTCTAAAAATATAGCGCTTAATTGAAATAGCAAAAAAAATATTAATTCTAAAAACTGAAAAAAAAAGTAAATAAAGAAGTTTGTTTTTGCTTGAAAGTCAAGTAAAGTTTGCTCACGACATCTCTTGTGACTGTTGATATGGGGGTGTTAAAGTCAGGTAAGATTTGGAGAAAATAGGAAAAGCCAGGTAAATTTGGAAAATAGGAATTGTTTATGTCGTGTATAGCTGATTCATGATGAATGTAGGTGATTGTTTCTGTCGATCGTGCATGTATAGTTTGATTCATGATCAATGTAGGTAATTGTTTCCGTCGATCAATTTCTCGTCACGGAGGAGATTCACGGAATGTCAAGGAGCTTCAAAAAGCAGGTATGTATAGCTGCAGTGCATTGTTGCACCTAATGAAGACAATAAATGCAAATGCGGGGAGACCAGAGATTGATAATGTGGCGCCCATTCCTGAAGAAATTGAAATTAATAATGTGGCGCCCGCTCCTGAACAAATTGATATGCCCGCAGCAGCACCTGTTAACAATGTAAATCATTTACTACTCTTCTATTAGCCTACTTTCTCAGATGATTTCTTATCATTTCTGTTTGTTTTTTTTTTCTGTCGATTCACCAGAACATTGGGCGAAGGCTTTTGTGTATAACAGTGCACAATGAGATGGATATTCAAGAATTGTTTGATCCACTTCCAGCTCAAATTACTTTTGTAAGACCAGCCGAGGGCATGACTGATAGAGAGTACGACATTCTGATTTAAAAACTCCAACACTTCCCTTTTGTAGTGTTGCTACCGCAGAACAGAGATAAAAAAGTGATACAAAAACTACCATTGATGGTACTCTCTCTGGGTTCATGTTAGTAGCATATGCCATCTACACCCTATCATCCATGGGCAACAAACTTGCAACGACTGCAGAGAGCACTGCCAATAAAGTTGCGTATGGGTTGAAGACTAGAATCATCAGCTTGCTGATATTGGGGGTGTTAAAGTCAGCTAAAATTTGGAGAAAATAGGAAAATAAGAATTTTAAAGGCTTCCTACTGTCATTCATGTTTGGAAAATACTCTTATTTCTATACTAAATGCTGACCTATGGAATTGAGCAAATACCCGTAGATTACTTTCTACTTCATTCAGTAGATCTTTGCTTGCACTAGTACAGGCTTTCGGATCCTTGCAATCGACAATGGAAGTAAAGAATTCATCCCAATTTTTTTCACCTCAAACAGACCAGCACCAGTACTAACATCAGATTATTGCAACTCATCAGGTCTATTAACAATAACTGCTCCACATGCCTTAGCGATACTGTTATTGTCTGTCTTCCTTAGCCTTCTGATTGCACTGACACCAGCCTTGCTCAGATAATGGTATGCCAGATCGCTAAGTCCCTTTTCAGTATAACCACGTCGGGCTTGAATTTAAGAATCTGTGCACAAATGTGCATTAAAATCATTCACCAGTACTAACACTACATGATTTACTAACACTACCAGAGAGAATTGTCGGTTCTGGCAACATCAAAACTAATTAAGAATCTCAAACTGAAACAAAATCTATTTCGAATACAAAGCGAAAATATTGACAACCAACAACTGCCAGCAGTCAAAACAGCAGAAATTACATGTTAAGCACAAAAAATTTCAAACAATCAGCCAGGGTTGGGTAGTCTCTACTAAAGTCATATAGATGAAAACTTTAAATGGTTTTCAGCTGCAGTCTGAATTTCGAAAGCATTCCAGTGCAGCATGGGGTGTGTCATGTTCATTCTGGAATTAGCTGGTCATTGTCTGCATCACCTTCTTCGTCGATTTTTGGTTTTGATGGACCTTGACCTGCTCCAGGGGCTTGCTTCTTCTTTATCCCACTCACAATGTCATCAATTCTCAGAAGTAGGCAAGCAGCTTCAATGGCAGTTTTAAAAGCCTGTGCTTTTACAACATAGGAATCCCATATCTGGATATATATTTGAAGATTCTTGAATTAATACAATAGATAGGTGAAACATTGTCTCTCTTTAAATTTATCCCCTATTTTCTATTACTGTCCATTGTCCAATAATTTTTTGGAACCAAACATATATTCATTCTTCATTCACCTAATAAAATCAAATTTTACAGACTTCTACACGTATGACTGTGTATCCCCAGTCCCTTATCTAGTTCTTTTGGGGTCATGGAGTGTATGAAGGAAGAACTTAATATCATACCTTCCGCTCTTTCATGTCGGTGATCTCACCGGTGTTTCCGTCTATGCCTATCCATGCATTCTCGCCATTTGCATGCTAATAGGTATATGAAAAGAATTAGATGAAGAACACAACTATATTCTAAGGCAGCATATCCACCTCAAGGGTGTAAAGAATTTACCTTTCCTTGAAGAGCGGTCATAGTACGAATCACATTCACACCGCAGTTCTGAGCCAAAGTTCGTGGTATAGCTTCAAAAGCAATTGCAGCAGCTTCATAAGGCCACTGCATATATGACAATGGATGGATGAAAGTATTAGCATCCGTTTGCTTTTTTCAATTTCCACAGAGTCTCAGCAGATCATATATTCATGACTTGATTTCAATCAGCAAAAGAATAGCAATAACTTGAAAAACACAGCTTACCTTTTCTATGCCTTCAACAGATGAACTTTTCTGCTTTAACATGGCAGATACAGTCAACTCTGTTGCACCACCACCGGGAACTAGTTTAGGACACTTGATGATGTTTCTAGCGACAGACATGGCATCCTGCAAAAGCATATGGAGCGGCTCAAAATAATGCAATTTACAGACATCATCTGCTAAAACTATGGAATTGAGAAAATACCTGTAGATTTCTTTCTACTTCGTTCAGTAGATCTTTGCTCGCACCCCTTAAAAGTATAGTGCATGCTTTCGGATCCTTGCAATCGACAATGAATGTAAAGAATTCATCCCCAATTTTTTTCACCTCAAACAGACCAGCACCAGTACCAACATCAGATTCTTGCAACTCATCAGGTCTATTAACAATAACTGCTCCACATGCCTTAGCAATTCTGTTATTGTCCGTCTTCCTTAGCCTTCTGATTGCACTGACACCAGCCTTGCTCAGATAATGACATGCCAGATCGCTAAGTCCCTTTTCAGTAATAACCACGTCCGGTTTAAATTTAAGTATCTGTGCGCACATATTCTCAATATATTCTTCTTCCATTTTCAAGAGGACAGTCCAATCCTCCTCTCTAAGGAGCTCTGCATTGGTTTGGTTCTCACCTTTCTTGTACTCTAGAGGACAATCAAGAAGAATGATGCGAGGATTTACGATCTTCCTCTTCATTTTGCCAGGGGCAACTACATCTTTGTTCATCATTACTCCTTTAAGAACCACAGAGTCTTCCAACTGCCCACCAGGCACCTTCTCAACCTTGATATACTTCTTGATGTCCACCTCGCGTAACCCTTGGCCAAGTTCCACGCCAACCATTCTTGTGGCATCAATTGCTAAATCCTGAGATTAACAAAAATCAGACGATGAACACCAAATACATGACCTAATCAATCCTATTGAAGTAAAGGACTTCTTGATGGAAGACCCTTTCAATTTGAAATCCAACTCTCTCACGTCAATATATCAATCAACTAGTTTCCCAGTGAAGATTTGACCTAGTGGTTACCAGACCAAAGTCGAGGTGCTGGAACCAAGAGATCTGAGGTTCGATTCCCATCACCTTATGTCCCTCTATAACATACGCGCAAATACGTGAACTATGTTCCAATTCCAAAAATCTCTCAATTAAGTTGAGGAAAGTAACGTCTAAAATCATTATAAATTACACGCCATGGAAAGAAAAACAAGAACCAATACATCTATATAACTACAAGAAAATAATATAGAAACATTAGTATTCAACTAGTCTTATTAAAAAAAAGTTAAAAACAGCAGCCAACTAGTCTGTATGCATGTGTTTCTTCTTGATCTTCAAACAATTAGTTCTTTGCCCTTTCAAAAAAAAAAGTCATATATCCATGTCTTCCTTCTCGATGTCCAAACCATTTAATGTGGGGTAATAGAACTAGGGAGAAAGATATCTATGAACAAACATATATGCTTTCTGTTATTCCCACTTCAAGAAGAGGCGATCTATACAAAATTAAGAAACAATACTAAGTTAAACAATTTATTTTTTTAGCATTTGCCAGGGTTAAGTTGATAGAAGAAAACTGAGTGCAAACTATTGCATTGTTTCATTGCTAGCGAAATAATGAAGAACTAAAGTTTCTTATCAGTCAGTACAGAACTAAGCTTAGAGCTCAAAGCCAACAATTTCTCCGTTTTAGGACACTCATATTTCCTCTCCTTGAATTGCAATGATAAACTTTATGAAAGAAAATGCCCAGACCAATAGATAGGAAACTTTCTTCCAAAGATAGTCAGAGATATGTGGAAACAGCAGTAAAACACGTACACATTTCGCTCCAAATACCTCCAAGATGTAAGTTGTTCAATTTAATTCTTCATGGCCTTTTTCATGTGAGGGAGTGGGGGNACAAATTATTACTTACTGCAATTAAATCTCCAAATTGGCTAGTAAATTTTGTGCCGATGCAACTCTTCACCAGCCCCAACATTGTTTCACCTGCCGAAGTTAGCAATTATTTTTGAGTAATAATGCATGTTAAAGAACATTCAGAAAACTTATGTACAAGCTACAATAATAGCATACACTTACTCCTGCAAAAAATCAGCACGAAAATTTTAACTTGTAAAAGAGCAGGGAATAACAAAAAAATTAAAATCCAAAAAAGAAGAATTAAGTTAAAGGAAAAGCACAAAAGGCTGATCTTAAAGTTACCGTAAATTTGCTCATCCAATACAAAAATAAGGATCGTCCGGAGATATATCATACTACAGGTTCTTTTATTAGTTAAGTGTGTAACTTCCACATATCCGATTCAATATTAGTAACAAAAAGCTATTTCAAGAATTTATTCAAATAAAGTTGCTTCTCTACTAGGTCCCATATACCAAGCAATTCCAGCAACCATACAAAATCAAGTTCTCTTAGGCACTTAAAACAAATAGCAAACTCGACTAATATTCTTTTTATGTTTTAGCTTAATTTTCCTGTAATCCAAAAGCAATCATTCTTGGGAAAATGAGAAATTCCAAAAGTTTTAGAAAAGACATCCAAAAAATCTAGCTGTCTTGAAATTATTTAATCCCTTCAGACATGGAACTACTAAAATATAGAAGTACTCACAGTGGAGTTATGAAAAGACAAGGAAAATGTAAGAAGCAATGGGAGCTTACGATCTTCAACATCAACTGTCATTGCAATTTTGTCAAGCACGGCAACAGCATCCTCAAGAGCTTTAGCATAAGCTGGTCACAGGAGTACATATGTATTAATCACAGAGAACTTGGGCGAAAGGATATAAAACCTTAAGAATCATCTGTTACCTCTACATATTACTGTAGGATGATACTTCTTGTCAATAAAAGCTTCCGCAACATGGAGCATCTCACCAGCTTCAAAAATATTGATAACATAATTAATATTGTAAAAGAAGTAAGCAGCCAGCACAGAGATTTTTTATACACTGCTCAGCATAGTATGTGCCAGAATTTAATACAATTTTTATTAAATAATTTTTAAAAACAAAGCTTTATGTTCCAATATTCTCCCCCCACAGCCTCGAATGCTCTTCTATTTCTCTCACTCCAAGTAGGGCCGTTATTATCTGGTTTAGACTGCAATTACAAACTTGAACAATTCCAATTCAGTCAATCTGGTTAATTTTTTATAGAACATGATCTGCTTGTGTTTTAGGGAAACTTAATTCCTTATATTTCTTATCACGTTGTTTGGCAGATCTGAAAAGAAAGCAAAAGAAGAAACTCTCGAATGAATTCTCCCAGAACACCTCTTTCTAAGTGGGCAATGGCATTCATATCAAGTTTTGGAAGGAGATATGGTTGGAAGGGACCATCCTAATGAATGTTTTTCCACACCTTTACCAGTTAGCTCATGATCAAACCCACGATCAGGACTTCACTATCTGTCAGAATTGACAAGACAACTGTTGCCACGTTCATTTCAGGAGGAACATTCAGGTTTGGTAACTATCTCATTTGCTTAATCTACTCATACATTGGACGTCTATCCAGTAGGGAAGATACATTTGACAGTCTGAAGTGGGAAACTCCAAGGATAGTCTTTATACTGTGTAGCCTGTTACTCCCACTTGTGCTCCCCTAAACTGATAGATGGTGTTGAGAGCATATTTGAGGAACAAAATTACCTATAAAGGTCATTTGTTTCAGCTGGATAACCTTAAAATGAAGCTTGATTAACCCAGAATAATCTCTTAGCAGAAGAAACATCCAGATTGTCAATAGATGCTTCATGTGCTTACAACAGTCAGAAACCAACAGATCAATAGATGCTTCACGTGCCTACAACAGTCAGAAACCAACAGATACCTCTCCTACCTCCTCCTACACTGTCCAGTCACAGATATGGTGCACATTCCTCACCTCCTCTTCTTTTACTTCCTCGCTTACTCCCCCTCTTTTTTTTTATTTGCAAATCTTGAGGCTAGATTTCTAGCGTATAGCCTTCCTCTCTTACTCCCTCTGTCCATCACAATCAAACATAGGCTTGGTTTTTGTTTTTGTCTTCCAATGCTGCTCAGACTTCCTCTTTTTTGCTTCTCTTCCCCGATTCTTTTCCATTTTAGCCTCCACGCTTCCTACTCACCTCCTCCCTCCCTAACACGCACACACATCGTAATCAAGCTCAAACACCTACCAGTCTAGTGCTTCAAAAGTGACAACAGACATGCAGATTAGCTAGGTCAGAACCATCACTAGAAATTGACCAAAAAGGTAAATGGTTTAACTAAAATATATTGCTCGACTACAGATGAAATAATGTCCACATCTTCATGGCTCATTTGTTTTATACAGTACAGGTTTTATTAAATAAAGTACCAAGATGGTACATACATGTACCTGAAAGAAGGCTCAAAAGCCTATTACAATTTAATCCCTAGCATCTATAAAATGTCCAAATACTGTTCTACATTTTTCAAGATGCTAGTCTTCCACCAAAAAGTAAAAATTATGCAGACAAATGTTTTCTTTTTTGTTAAATCAAATAAGCAAAAAATATATTCCACCAAAAGCACGCTGGTACATAGAGGTGTGCAGTTACATAAAGCAAAAACTCAGTTCAAGTAGAATATTGATTACTGAACCCACCAATTGAACATCCTCGAACAATTAACAGCTAGATAGTAAATATCAATTGATTAACCTTTACACAATTAACAGTTAGATACCTAAGATAAATAGGTGAGTGAGTAAATGAGTTGCATGACAACAATTTAACTGATAAAACCAAACACCTAATTGATCCAAAAAAAATAGAGCCATACCAAGGACAATGACTGATGTTGTTCCGTCTCCTACCTCTTCATCTTGGGTGCGGCTTAGTTCAATCATTGACTGCAGCAATAGAAAGATGCAACAAATATGAAAGCTTACCAAAACAAAAAAATCCATGAACCAAACAAGGGAAACACAACACATACATCTAGAGGTCAGCGGGTAGAGAGAGAAAGCATATACCTTTGCTGCAGGGTGAGCAAGATCTAGCTCACGGAGAATTGCATTTCCATCATTGGTTACTACAATTCCTGAAATTATTCAATAAAATTCATGACTCTCACCAAAATTAACAAGTATGAGGATATGCTCATGACACGTTTCAACATGTGTCCAAATATATTACCTCCAGCAGCATCGAGGAGCATTTTTAACATGGATCGTGGACCCAAAGTGGTGCGGATAATGTCAGCAACAGCCTGGCAGAAAATTGGAACATAAGAGAACTTACATACCGACTAACATGAGCAGTGAAAAACAATTATAAATTCTGACAGCATATAGACACACATATATGATTCCTCGTTCCCTTCTTTTATGAGGGTGGTGTCCAGACCAGCTTGCACTCACCTCGTTATTCCCCAGATACCCGCTCTCTCCCACTAGCACAGGTATTGGGTGACCAAAGCTTAGGCAGTTGGGAATAAGTCGCCTAATTTTTTGTGTCGTCCACCGAGATTTGGACCTAATAAAAGGAATGCAAAACCCTTGTTTGTCCAATGTATTCTTTCTCTAATATTAATTTTCCATGCAGTTTGTTGTTTTAGGTTGGGACCAGCAAATCAAAGAAATGACCTGAAGATACTTGAACTAGCAAATAGACTTGCCTCCTAAAACTTCAAGAACACCCAAAATACGGCTAAGAATTCTACAATTTTGGATGTTCTTAAATAATGTCGATGCTGCCTAGGGAAAATTATCAATAGCAACGCTTTCAAGGATTGCTTAGTCAACATAATGAGAAAAACAAGGACCCAATATAGCACATATTCAACTCAGTAAATTCCATTTTCAGGAACACCTGTCAACATGCATTTTAGTTCAACCAGCATATAACCACATTATGCATTTGACTGATGAAAGCCACACAAATTAATAAAAGAAGATATCAGCGAGTAATCAGCCAAGCCAAGTCCAATTTAGCATGGTTGAATAAGCCAGTGAATTATCCATAAATGCATAATAGGAAACAGAAGAAACTCAAGCTAGCAAGGCACAGAAATGTAGCAATTTCAAAAGGATCAACAATTTTCCATCATCTAAATGTCCCACTAAATTACATCAAAGTTCACATCAGACACGCCGTGTTAATGGTTAGTAAAAACCAAGTATATAAGCAAACATATAAAATAATACAAATTATTTTTGTGTTTACTTGTTCGAAGTATAGACAGTGAAAAAATGGACAAATAAGCACACCTTTGCTGCCTGGATATTCGCCCGCTGTACCTTGCCACCTTGCTCACGTTTCATAGAATCCTCTGCTCAATACCACCATTGTAAGCAAACAACTAATAAAATGGGTAATAGAAACTAAAACATTAACACGAAAGCTCAAAACCATAGTAAATACTGCATCGTCAAAACCCATTTAAGCGCATCTTACGAAACCCATGTCTAAATATTCAATCTTGCACGAACAGATCGGGCTTTCCGGAGGAGGAAATGGGTCAATTAATAAATCAATCAACTAGTTCAAACCCCAATGAGTTAGGGTCGGAAAAACATAAATTTTATCTCTAAATTCCGCTCTATTCAGACTCATTTCATTCACGAAGAGAAAACGGGTAAATCAATCAATTAGCTACGCCTCAACCCCAAACTAGTTCGCGTCTCACTATATGAATCATCAAGATCCATTCAAAACCAGCAATGGGCATACAGAAAAAGCGAATAAAAGATTATTTAAAAAAAAAACTTACGCATAACAAGAACTGGGGCATGCATCTTGTTGATTGAATGGTGACCTAGAATGGAAAAGTTGAGATGTTTGCTATTCGGAGATTCTGGGGTTCGCGAGAGGGAGGTGGATTAGGTCAGAGAGAACACTCTACTATGATCACTATCAGAGATTTGAGTTCTTTGTTCAGAAGGAGCACTATTTGAACCTGTGGAAAACCCTCGAAGGGTTTTGGGTGGGAATCAAGTGTATCGCTTCCTACGTGTTTATCCTGAGTACCCACTAATATGTTGCCACTTGGTTTATACTGCGGTGTAAAATAAAATGGTCAAATCTTATTACTATACTATAACTAGCTAATGAAATATAATTACAATATTGTTGTAAAATAAAGCTCAAAATAATAATGTAAAGAAATAATATTAAAAATAAGAGAAATAATAAGATAGAACAATATAAGATATCTTTCTTCTTTCAAGTGTGTTTTTCAAAGGTGAAAAACATCTCAATTTATAGGATGATAAGTCACCCAAAGGTTACAAATATGCATTAATATGGTACATGTATGTTGAAGAGTTCATTGTACGAAACATCAATACAATTCAATGAATTCATATTAAATTGACAACCACAATTCATTGTATTCATAACAAATATATATATATAGAGAGAGAGAGTCTATATTTTTTTTCCAGACATTGTCTCTAGTTTTTTTAAACCGTTTACTGTTATAACAAGTGATTCATTCTACTTTCAAAAATACCATCTAAACTTAATCATCAGTATCTATCACTTATTGTTACGACACTCAAATGAAGGAACAAATAAAATTGTTAAAATTCAATGCTTACTTACTTGACTTGCCTCATTTTTAGGCAGAGAAAAAGTCGTGCAAGCAAGTGAAATGAAATCAATTAGAATAAAAAATAGTACAATTTTGTGTTGTACATGCACCGCTAGAGGTTAGGATGTTGAATAGTAAACTAAACGAACATAACATTGTCCAATTGGTCAAACAGAAGATTGAGATGAAAGAAAGGCTGATGTTCTTGGTACATAGCCGCTTCATTTGGAAAAGGTGTTCTTCCTAAAAATTCAAAGCGAATATCTTTCTTACATAACACACATAATTTTTTATTTTCATATTAACTTAATATTAAGAAGAGATTCTATAAACATATTTTCTTCTTTCTTTCCAAATACAATTATGGAAATGCTTTCTTAATTTGGCTTGTAAAGCTATTTTTAGGTGCCTTCTCGACCTTTCCACAATGTTCTCGCTTGTATTCTTTTTTATTTTTTGAGATTGAATTCGTGCTTAATCTGCTTTTAAATAAATACTGCAGCACCTAAACCGCTTCATATAGATAATTTCTCTCACACTTTCATCTTTACTATTTTATCTTATCTAAAAGTCCATCGATGCTCAACCAATACAATCCCACCTTAACCATCACAATACTATTGCAAATTACTTAGGAGTTAGATATTGTAAACTTAAGTTTGTTGTATTGTTAGGAGATATACATAGAACATTGAAATCATTATTAGTGATTTGGGAAGAATTTCTAATATATAGTTGTATCGATTGAGTTTTAACCGATTTTTTAATGGTTCAATTGATTATTGTTTCGATTTCACTTAAAATGTTTTGAAGTTTGAGGTAGTTAATTTAAGCTTGGGTATAGAGATATGTTGGAAGTTTTGAGTGTCGAAGAAGACGATATTTTTGTCATCAAAATAACAATATGATTATTCAAAGTTCAAGGACAAATTTGGATAATTTTGCATAGTTAAAGGGTAAATTTGAATCACTTCTCATGTGAAATAAAAGGCCACTTACTGAAAAGCCTCGATCATTAGCCAATAAGGCCATTTATAACCCAATTTTTTAACGACAAGGATAAATTTAACATCAATTATTAACAAATGACAAATATGAATCATTTCGCAAAGTTTAGGAACAACTTTCGACATTTATCTTTTAATTTGAGAGTAGAGCGTTTACATGACAAATTTTAGCCCTAATTTTAATGCCAAAAATGTCAATTTGAAGTTCTATAGAAATTTTATCAGTTAAACAATGTTTATTAAAAAAAAAAAAAAAAAGAGGTGAATCTACTCAAAACTGTAGAAAAAGGTTAATCTCATTATATAAAAGCAAAATTGAAAGTTAATGAAATCTATTCTAAAGATTACAATAATAATATTTGAATCTCAATCAAATTTAAGTAAGCCGATCGATTGTATGAATGTCAAACCATCTCAAACATCATTCTCGTAGATTTATCCTAATGCTTATTATTTGCACTTTCTCGTGAATGTAATTATCTATAATTTCATATAACTTTATATGTCCACATATCCATCTTAATATTATTATTTTTGTGACACTCCTCTCGTGAATATATTAAATTTTAATGATTAAACATTCACTATTATATAACACAATTGATCTTAAAAAATAAATGATGCAATTTATACCTCATTCCAAAATGAATTCCTACAATAGGATAATAAGCAAAATAAACAAAACATTATTTTTTTCCTCAAAACAAAAATAAAAAAAATCAATTAATATGGACCAATTATTCCACGTTGCCTTCCACCATTTTGGACTCATCCATCAAATGCAGTCTCTACCACAAGATCATATCCCCAAGAAATGACTAAAATAACCCTTAATGGAATATCTCAACAAATGGAAAAAAAGAATATCTCAATGAATAATTTAGTCATTTCCCTCTCAAATTCTCTCCCTCAACCTTCAAATCCTCCGCCATTTCTCACACACACACTACACTGCCCCCACTCTCTCTCTCTCTCTGCAACTTTCTCTCTCTACCTATACATACACACATACAGAGCTATACGTACAGATTGATATAGCAAAATGGCGTTACACGTTCAATTAAATCAGGTACCGTTGAAGCCATCAATGGCGCCGCCTCCGTCATCTTCTCCGTGGAGGTTCAACAAGCAGTCAGTGGTCTGCGTTGCAGGAGATTACGGCTTCTCGCCTAGGGTTTTGAGGAACAGAGGACTGAGCTTGAAGGTGAAGTGTAGTGGCTCCGATGCTACTGCTACCACGACTGTGGCGGTGGGACAGGTGACGGAAGTTTGTAAGGATACCTTCTGGCCGATTGTCGAAGCTGCCGGCGATAAAACTGTCGTACTAGATATGTACACACAGTGGTAAATTTACATATACTTACTATTCCTAGTAGATTGATAACTCCAGTCCTTAATTATGATTACCGTTTTACTTCTACGAGTTAGTGTTAATTTCTGATTTTTTTTTCTCTATTTGCTCAATTTTAGCGTAATCCTGATAAATCTGCCTATCTCAGCCTCACAAAATATAGTCGGAGACTCGGAGTGTCGGACTCAAGGTAGGGTAGGGTAAGGAGAGGGCAATTTGTTTCTATATAAATAGTGCTTAAGGGTGTGGCCTACCGGTAGGTGAAGAAGTCCAGCAAGATGCAGTACTTATTAGCGAGCATTTGGAATATATAGAAATTCAAACTCATGTATAGGGTAATTTATTTCTATCTGCTTAAGGCTTGACCACCAGAATTATCTATTACCGGGATGCAGGCATCCGGTAGAAAATTTGAGGTGCGAGCAAACTGAGTTGGACACCACCTCTGAGGAAAGGCAAAGAGAAAAAAACAGAACCTCAAATGGCCTGAATGCTGAATTTAGTTTCCATTCATAGATTGTGAACTTATGAATAGAACAGAATAGATTAAGAGGATTCATATAGCGCAAACCAATATCATTTGGGATTGGTGTGTCGTAGTTAATTGATACCACTGATTAGCAGAGTCCCTGTCTGCTTGCAGTTTTTAAGTCAATCACCAGATGCCGAGGAGAATTATTTGCTTTGCCTATGTTGTTAAGACTTTTCAAAAATGTTGACAAGTGCCAAATCCTCCAAAAGTAGTGCATTTTTGGAGGATCCGACATGGTGTGGCAACATTTTTGGAGAGTCCGAGCAACATAGTGCTTTACTATTGTAATTTTGGAGATTGTGGGTTAGGAGAATGAATTAAGCTTAATATGCATTCGGTATTCCAATTAGTATCTTGATCTTAGGGTTATATTTGTGGAAATCTTGTTTGAGATATAAACCATGTTATTGGACAGTTTTGGATGGAGTTATCTTCAAAATTCCATGCTTAGCTTGGATTAGCAGAAGTAGTGTCTCTTGAATTGATCTCTCTAAAAGTGAAGTGACCATTGATATCAATGTTGATGGATTGTTCAGAGCAATTGTGATCTAAGTGGAAAATGAAGTTTAGAGCAGTATGTACTAATGGAAACAATTTCAATCCATGTGCAGGTGTGGTCCTTGTAAAGTGATCGCTCCAAAGTTTAAAGACCTGTCGCAGAAATATAATGATGTGGTCTTTCTAAAGCTCGACTGCAACCAGGATAACAGGGTATGTATCCTTTGAACCAACTGATCCTACTGTTCTAATGAAACAATACACACAAAATTGATCAATGTGATAACTTTGTGACAGCCACTAGCCAAGGAATTAGGCATAAAGGTGGTTCCGACATTCAAGATTCTGAAGAACAGTAAGATCGTTAAAGAAGTCACCGGAGCAAAACTTGATGATTTAGTAGCCGCGATCGAGGGTGTACGATCAAGTTAATATTCTTTTTCTACTATTTCTTCTGTTGATTTGCTTATAATGAAGCAGATAATGTCTATCAATGTCGTAATTAGTTCTAGCTAAATTCAGTGTATAGCTGTGGTCTGTGGATAATGGAGTCTCATTAGAGAAGATGGAAGTGATGTATTTGTGCTGCAATAGATTTTGTCTTGTTAAATCTCTCCCTTGCCAATGTTTTATATTTTCATGGAGAGTAATTAAGAAAGCTAAATACGGAAATGAGAAGTATTGTTTCAAGTGTAGCTAAATATAAGTTGTTGTTGATACGTTCTTCTCGATTCCTTTTTTCCATAATTGCAGCTTGGAAAAGAAAGAGATAAGGTGGTGCTTATGGAAATATGGCTAGAAATTCCTAGTAGGGTTAGATATGAGATTATAATATTGTTGACATTTTAAAAGTGATTTAACTCGAGTTAATAATCAGCATATCTTTAAACTTGTCGCATGATATATTATTGGATGATTATTATATACCAAACTACACATAAAAGTAACAATATTATAATTATCACGTCATGTAATATGGTATTGTTATGTGTTTGATTTTTCAAATCACAATTTATAAATGAAGAAATGAAATTAAAGTATAATATATTTGTTATATGATCTCATATATTTACATATTACTTCTTGAAGCAAAAAAAAAAATATATATAGAAATAGAAGCTCAATCTATACGTGGTTGGGATTTACGCCCTCAAACAGGTGTCCTTTGGTTTTTAGTGAGCCTTGTCTCAGATTTTGCCCATAAAATGAATTTTAAACACTGTCATAGGAATAGTTTCTGGTCTCCTTCACAATTTTCTTTTATATATCATTTAAAAACCCCTAAAGATATTCAAGAAATTAACTGCAAATAAAAATATAAAAATACTCAAGGTGAGTCCGCTGAAAAGATCAATGAATTTTCTGGGAGTGAAAAAATCAGGAAGACTTCGCTGGAAAAATCAGCGAAAAAATTAGGAGCACTTCGCTGAAAATTCAACGGAAAATCTGGAAGACTTCGTTGGATAAATCAGCGAAGTGCGTGAAAAAATTCGGAGCACTTCGCTGAAAAATCCGACGAAAAATCTGGAAGACTTCGTTGGAAAAACCAGCGAAGTATGTGAAAAAATTCGGAGCACTTCGCTGAAAAATCCGACGAAAAATCTGGAAGACTTCGTTGGAAAAACCAGCGAAGTATGTGAAAAAATTAGGAGCACTTCGCTGAAAAATTCAACGAAAAATCTGGAAGACTTCGTTGGAAAAACCAGCGAAGTATGTGAAAAAATTAGGAGCACTTCGCTGAAAAATTCAACGAAAAATCTGGAAGACTTCGTTGGAACGAAAAAATTGGAGCACTTCGCTGAAAAATTCAACGAAACCAGCGAAGTACGTGAAAAAATTAGGAGCACTTCGCTGAAAAAAGCAACGAGGTGTGTGAAAAAGTCTGGAAGACTTCGTTGGAAAAACCAGCGAAGTACGTGAAAAAATTAGGAGCACTTCGCTGAAAAAAGCAACGAGGTGTGTGAAAAAGTCAGGGTAACATCGCTAATTAAATCAACGAAGTCTTTCGAGTGCCCCGTCATCCAGATTGGGGCCCACATGCTGACTTGTCTAATGATGGACATGGTTTTAACTTTTAAGGACTTCCCCGTTATCTCCCCACTCTCTTTGGATTCATCGACGCCCTCTCTTTTCTTCTCTTCTTTTCTCTGTGAATATCGGCGAGCAAAATGACGACGTCGTTCGGAACGACGGCGACAACGGCGGCCTCGTCTTCACCGGCAGTACTTACGGATATAAATGCCCCTAAATCCTTGACTTTATTACCTTTCTGCCATCATCGCCATTACAATCGTTCACATTCCAAATTATCCTCACGGTTCTCTATCACGCCCAAACTCCGATTATCTTGTAAGGTATTAATAGCTCTCTGCACTTTTGCCTCCTCATTTTTACTTTGTCAAGTAGTTTAGTGTTTATGGCCCTCCCTATATGCCAATTATTTAGATTCAACGGGTTCGGAAAAGGTGCGATTTGTTAAATGTATATATTTTGAAAAAGAAATCATTTATATATCTAGTAGTTCTCACACTCTCAGAATGTTTTTTGCTTCTTTCTGGGTTTAATCTTTGAGACTGATCTTTCAAAATTATTTTTGTATAATATGTTTTATGTATGCAGGTAAATAATGGTATGTCAATTGTCATGCATGATCTATTATTTATTTTGTCATATGGAACAGGATTCCCAATTTTGATCGAGGATGCAGATTACTACTGCAATTACTAGTGTAAATATACAAGAGCAACATCTATCACGCCTTAATCACGAACTAGTTTGGACTCGTTATATTTATTCTATTCTTAGTATAATTTTATCTCTTTTGGGTTTCTTTTGCTTGTGAAACCTGATATGAGAACCCACGTAAAAGAAGTGAACATCTCCCTGCAGAAATTAAGCTGGAAACGGAAAAGATACCTTATTTGTTATTTTAGATGAAACAAATGAAGTTTAGCTAATTAATTGGTGTAAAGGTTTCATGTTTACTAAATTTATGTCAAGGTATTCTCTTTTCTGCTTTGCTGATAATATTGAGGAGAAAAGAGTATCAGAGATTGACAAAGTAAACAACAACAAAATCTATTTTAGAATTGTTTCATGTTTTGAGAAAACCTAAAATATTTAGGAAAATAATAAATAAAACTGAAGAACTGCACGTGTATTAACATTGTCATTGCAGCAGTGTCAGAATCTAAGATTTTTGGTCAGTGGATAGAAAATGTGTCCTACATACGCACAATCATAAACTTTTTCGCATATGTGCTTATGATCGAGCCAAAGCCATGGGTTCTGTTGAATCCATTGTACCCACTCTCGATCTGCCTCTGCGATGCAGTATCTTCTTTTCTCGGCAGGTTTTCTGTTACTATGAGGACCCTATAGTATTTCATTGGCAATCTTGTATCAATTGTAGTGATATAATTCATTTGTTACACTTCTTTTTCTGATCAGCAAAGGTATAATTTCATTGATGAAACAACTAAGATTGTGTTGAATATGTACAGACAAAAGAAAATAATACATTGTCTTAATCCTGAATAAAAATAATTCATTTGTTAAACTTGAAAGACTCCTTCACAGATGCACTTTAGAGCATTAAGTTGAAGGAAGGAGATTGCCTCCTAAGGACATTAGGTAGAATTAAAATATTGTTTTGAGTGCATTTGCTTTAAAAGTAGTTAAAAAGTAAAGTGCTTCTCTTATATCATTATAGTTGATTCTGCAGCACTTAGTGCATTTACTGATGAGTTATTGTCATCTTCTTTTTTTCTTCGGGAAAATGGTGATAGATTATATAATATGCTAAGACCTTGTCATATGAATGCCCATTTCCCAAAGATGTCAGAGATGTTTTGCCATTCTTACTAGTACCAGAGGAAGAAGACTGTTGTGGCTATAATCCTTCTTTTTTGTAGGGTCTACATTCTAGTTGGAATCATTCAGCTGTAGCAAGAGCCCAATTGAATGTGGTAAGATTCTTTCAAATGGTTTTCATTGGAGGAAATTCTTTCAAATGTTGTGTCCTTCGTGAAAAAAACTTTTGGGACCATCTATTGCCTTCAAGGTTGCTCTTGGTGGATCTTCAAATGATGCAGCTACTCCTATTACCCAGTCAGAAGGGGTGAAATCACCAAGTGAGACTTCATCTGCAACTATGGAATCAGAGGAAGCAATATCTAACTTTATTAGCCAAGTATCAAGCCTTGTCAAGTATGCATTCCTATTTGTTTTCACATCTCTGCAGAGACTTTTCATTACGCCCTTTGTTTTAAAATAAGTGGTATTTTTAGCTTGGGCACACCTCTTAAGTAAACTACTCNACCCAACTTTATCCACAATTTTCCTCACTTTGTTTTAAAATAAGTGGTATTTTTAGCTTGGGCACACCTCTTAAGTAAACTACTCGTCATTCCTAGAAAGTAAAATGTATTTTTACTAACTTACCCTTAATAAATATCTTGAAAAAGATGTAGCTCTTTAGTAATTTCTTGATCATGTAAACCTCTTTTTATTTAAATAAGGGTAAAATTGGAAGAACAGTATTAATGTCTTATTGATCATGTAACCTACCACTTATTTTGAAACAAAATGAAAAGGCTAAAACCCCACTTATTTGAAATGGAGGGAGTAATAGTCATGACAGTCTGTCCTTTGTGCAGGCTAGTTGATTCTAGGGATGTTGTGGAGCTGCAGTTAAAACAACTTGATTGTGAAATTTTAATCCGTAAGAAGGAGGCCCTACCACAACCACCTTCTCCTGCTCCTGCACAAACTCCCGTTATACAATCATATCATGTACCATCTGAACAATCTAGCGCACCTCCTGCACCTGCAGCTCCTCCTCCTCCTCCAAGTCAAACCCGTGCACCTTCTCCAGCTGCAGTAAAGTCAGCTGATTCATCTCTTCCACTACTCAAATCCCCAATGGCAGGGACATTCTATAGAAGTCCAGCACCTGGTGAACCACCATTTGTGAAGGTACTGCATATCCGTCTTTTATGTAATATATTCAAATATGGAAACCTCAACGATTAAAATAAAATTAAATGTTCTGGTTTGATGCACCCTCTCTAATGCATTTGATTTCCATGATATGCATTACGACAGGTCGGAGACAAAGTGCAGAAGGGTCAAGTGCTTTGCATTATTGAAGCGATGAAATTGATGAATGAAATAGAGGTAACCTTTTCTTTTGTCTATTTTCATTGCTTGCTATATTGTTCTCTTATACTTATATGAGACCTCTTTTCATGACTTTTAATTATTTTTAAGTAAATATATCTGCTTTTAAATTGATAACAAAAAATTGTGCTCTTACCTGCACAACTTTTAGAAAGGCATTGAACCAAACTGAAATCATGATTAGCAATATTTTGCTCATTCATCAAAGAAATTATTTATTGCTTCTCTGCTGCTTTTCCAGTGTGGAATCAAAGTAGCATCAATGCATCATAGCAGTCAAAAAGATGCAGGAACTATGATTGCATTTGGCTTCTAACAAACAAGAGATGAGGTCTCTAAAGGGATGACCTAGTGGTTGAGGCATGCGAGATCACAGGTTCTCATTCTAGCTACCACATTTGTGTGACCCCATGCTCCAACCTTGTGAGTAGGATTACCTTGGGAACCTATACCTGTGGGCTGTCTAGGCTGCAGTATGTATTAGTGGGGATGTGAACAAGCTAGCTTTATTAGACAAAAAGCTTTGAGTTTGTCATCGTACTATCTAATGACTCCTTTCCAAAAATGATGTCCAGTGGGTTTGGTAGAGCTTGCAAATTTATAAAGGAAAAATAAACAGGGCAAATATTAAGTATCTTTAAATATATATGTTTTTACTCTACTAGTCCAACAAACTATATGTTTCTAGCCTGCCAAACAAATTAAGAAAAGATTCTTATATATTTAATTATATTATTAGCAGTAATATTGAAACAACCTCTCTATCTTCCAAGTCTGCATACACACTACCCCTCTACTACCCCACCTACCCCACTTGTGGGATACATTGGGTATGTTGTTGTATTAAAAGTAGTGAAGGGAGATTCCCAAAGGATTCTGAGGGTTTCAATGTATGGTGCACAGGCTTAGATTTATATTCTTGCAGTGTCACTTCTGGGCTTGTGGACATCGTGTTGATTGGGTATGCTGCATGCTTAAACTTCGTTGATCTTTTTGTTTTTGATCACAAACTTACTGGATCTAGTTTGGACATGTAAGGTTTGCTATGAAATGTACATAATGTCTGGGGATACCTTTTTCTACGGTTGCGGTTCATCTGGTAATTGGGATAGTAACATTTTAACAGTCATTTTACACGTAGCAGCGTCCTTTGGTGCTATCCTAAATTACAACAACAACAATATACCACGTGTGATCCCACAAGCGGGGTCTGAGCAGGTGTAGGGCGTACGCAGATCTTACCCTATCTTGTGGGAAGTAGATAGGTTTTCCTGATAGACCCTCGGCTCAAGAAAAGCATTAACAAAAGATATCCTTAATTATGTTCTGTAATTTATTTTAAAACCCTCTGTTTTTGTTCACTTTTTATTTTGGTACTGCATTATTCTCTTCATTTTATGTATTAAATACATGCTTTCGTATTAACACTTCAATTTAGAATACATTCAACTTTATTCTAAAATTCCCCTGGTTGGGGCTATGAGAGATAGTGTAGTTTCACAATTGTCATAGAATTGACAATGAAGAAGGATGAGTTGGCAATTGGCATCTGTCATTAGTAGATTAGTGAGGTATATGTCTTAACTGGTCCCCAAGGTAATCCTTTATGGTAGGAAGTGGACAAAGTTTCTAGCAGTTAGCTACTCAATTAATTCAGGACGCCAATATTAAAGAAGTTGGGGTCTTCTTGTTCCTTGGAATGGTTGAAGCTGGCAGATTTTAGAAATAAGAGA
>JACEIK010000889.1:86448-98993 GCA_018107945.1 Datura stramonium
AGTGTTTGTTATTGTACAGCTATATTGGGAACCCGTAAGTTCGTATATTCCATAACCCTCTCATTCTTCGTTTTCTAACATGTTGGGAAGTTTTATCTCTGCTGAAGTTGTCATGTAGATGATCTCATGCCAGTATCAATAAAATGCGAATGTGCTTTCTTACGTGGTGCATATATGTAGAGGAGTATAGGTCAGTAGCCTCTTTTGATGTCTATCTGCTAATTCTCTTAGCATATTTATCAAAATCCACCCTCTAAACAAGGGGCAGAAACTTCACGTTTCTTCGCTCTCATGTTGCAGAGAAATCCTTTCTTGTTGACCTGATGCAATTTTGTGGAAACTAGTTATGACTTATGACTGATTATTTTACATGTGTTATCCCATTATGGACTAATAGTTATATCAAAGCTTTTTTCGCTGTATGTGTTACTCGGAAGACATTAGAGAGTTGATGAGAGAATTTGATAGGACACCTTGGGGCAATTCTGTTAAAACATTCATTTGTTGCTTCACTCGAAGACAACATTATGTCCATTAACTCCCTGATTTTGCCTCCTGCTTTTGCATTATCCTCTTAATGCACTTATCTAGTTCCACAATAACAAATTTAGGATGGTTTTTAAATTTAGTTTCTTTAGTTTGTTATTGTTGAGAAAATAGGCCCGGGCATAATTAAATTCCAAAAGCTAGTTTAAGAGGTGATCATTGCACAACAACATATAAGGAGACAATAATCCTATTCCTTCAATAGATGTAGGAGGATCTAACACCACTACCACCACCACGGGGACGCTCTAGCTTGGTTAACTGGAGCATGAATAACGTAAATCAGGGCTCGACATTAGTTAAACCTAGGAAATGGGTGAGCCTAGCTTGGGCTCTTACACTGTACCAATGAAATGGACCTTGCCCCTAACTCAATCTAAAAAATTAAGCTCATGGGGTGATGATTGACTTGAAGACCTATAAGGAAACAACATATTCCCTCTGCCAATGTGGGGCAATTTAAAAATTATCCTTTTCTAAATTTGACTGCTCTGCTCTATCTGTCTCCTTCAGGCTGATCGTTCAGGAACCATTGTTGAGGTCGTGGCTGAAGATGGAAAACCTGTCAGTGTTGATACTGTGAGTTTCTTCACTAACCTAATCCAACAAATCAGTTTGTGTATACCATTTCCTTCCTAATATAGTATTTATCTCTCTGCAGCCTCTGTTCGTCATCAAACCATAGAATCGTTTGAGTAAGACCAAGTAAACAAGAAGCAGAGGAACTTGGAAGGTGTTTACTTTGGATTTGTGATATCTCGCAGTTTTTCCAGTTTCAATAAGTATGTTTGCAATGACTGAATAGTGATGGAATAGATGATTATTGCTGAAACTCATTAGGAGAGTTTAATGTTTAATCTGAGGTATTCTTTAGCACTTTATGGATACTGCCTTACTTTTTTCTGGTCTTTTAACATATTATGTGAGGTTTGTGCCTCAATAATGACTATCTCATCCAGTTGAGGTAATTAAGGATTTTATTTAACCCCTGGGCTTTTATTCACTCTTTAATCATCTGCGTGCAAATGGCTATGACACAATACTACATTTGCTACTATATCTGAAACAGTTAAAACAGCTGCTTCATTTAGAAAGAACTAAAACATTTTGGGTCTAAACACCTAAAAAGAGAAGGAACTAACATATTTTGGATCGACTATCGAATATCGCAGTTGATAGGCGTTGGACCATCAACCATGTAAATCCAAGTTTATGAAGAGCTTAAGATTTATGCACCAACGGTGTAAAAACACAGAAAGTAATTATAGGTAATTGCTCATGAAAAACGAAATTTATAACATGACATTATGGTATAAACTTTTTTGCACTGTAAAGCAAAGACTTTTTTCAACTAAAGGCAATTTAATATAGATATAAAAAATACTAAATATGCATAGATAAATAACAAAAAAAAAACTCAATAGAAATAATACATTAAGCAAATCATTCGATTCTTAAATTAAAAATAAATAAAAATCTTTCAATTCTTAAATTAAAAAATAGAAGTAAAAATAAATACAGGAACTAAGATTGTCAATAATCCTCATAAGTCATATGACCGAAATTCTTTGCTACAATGCTACATCAAAACAGTAAATAATCTATCAGAAATTCAGAACAAAAAATCTCTCTTTTGTTTCCATTCTTTTTCTAGATTCCAGCAGAGAAAAACAGAGAAAGCAGAGAGAAAACAAAGAAAGAAGAAAGGAGCAACAGTTTGAAAGCCCACGCAGCAGAGAAAAACCGAGGAAGAAGAAGAGGAAAAAAATAGAAAAAGAGGAGAGGAGAAGAAGAGAGAAAAAAAAAGAAAAAGAGGAGAGGAGAATCGCAGCAGTAGTCTGAAAGAAGAGGAGAGAGTCGCAACAGAGGAAGGAGAGAACCCCGCAGTCCGACAGAAGAGAAGTTCGATTAACCCCAACATTGCGTAATTTTTAAAATAAATTCTAGAATCAACCCTAACCTCGCTTTTAACAACACTGTGTTAGCGTGTATAAATTAAACTCACGAGGTAATTACAGGTATGTTAAAGCCTTGATGATACTTCACCTACTATTATGAATCAAACTACACTAATAGCGTAAAAATAATTTACATGGCAGTATACTCGAGTCCATTTGTGAAATTAAAAACTGACTTTGGTATCTATAAACTTCCAGAAAGAAATCTTTCGAGCCATAAAGGGTTATTTCACGTTTGAGAATATATTGCTACTCCTTAAGACCAAATTTTGTTATTCCCCAATACATTACCTCAATCCCCACCCCCTCCCCTCCAAAAAAATGTGCCCTTTAAAAACGAAAAAAAGGAAGAATTGAATTGCTTATTTTGCATTTTAGGTAGAAACTCATTAGTCACTTGCCAATCAAAAACACAAACTTACACAAACAAATCGCCCATCAAAACACATTCCAGCTTGTTAGTGAAAAACAAGCCTGGGAACGTTTGTTTCCGGGTACTCATTTTCAACAGCTCAGATTTAATTTTTAAATGGGTCATTATCTCCATAAGAGCACAATCTGAAAGGGTGGTACAATCAAAAATGCAAGACCTTGCATAGTCGTAACACCAGCTAGAGCATAAAACGTACATGTCGTTTTGAAGATCAAATATCAAACTCCACCTACTACTTCATAATCCAAAGCCGACCAAATAAAAACGGCAGTATATATATGACATCATTCCTAGATACTACAAAGTACCAAACATCCACCAAGTCAAGATACGGAATTTCAACTCTCCATGCAACAGCAACTTTCACCTAGTAGCGATCGTAACGCCTGGAGAAAGAAAAGAAACTGTTAGTGAATATTGTTTCCTTGTTACCTGCAACAGGTGCTCTCACGTCAAGCTAATCAGAAACTTTTCCTCAAATGCATAGTGAAGAGAATACAATAGTGCGTGCATCAAATACCTATATTAGCTAACCAAGGTGGTGGTGATATTGAAACTACATTTCTTCACGTATACAATCAATTGACATAGCAAGGGTCTACATTATATATATACACATATAAAATGCAATATGCTTAGTGAAAATAATAAGAACCTGTGGCGATCATAATCCCTTGGCCTTTCTCTTGACCGTGAACGCGATCTCCTGTGACTTCTTGAATCATAGTTCCGAGTGCGCTCTCTGTTTCTGTCACGCTCGCGATCATAGCTGCGATCTCTACTCCTGCGATCATGATCTCTACCCGCTTCACGGTTATCAACTCTATCCCTGCTTGATTCTCTATCACGTTCCCTGCTTTTCCTTTCTTTAGATCTGCATAGAAATATTGAACACTTGAAGATACAATCGTAAAGGCAAAAGTAGATACAGTAAAGAATGCTGAATAAGCATTTCACAACAGGAGATCCAACCTCCTATCTTCTTCTATTGCCTTGCGCTTCTTGTTTCTTTCTTCCTGGCAATTCATCATTGAGACAGCACAAATGAAGCATATCACAAACTCCCACAGTTGTGCTAGTGAGATTACAATGAACACATATCCAAAGAACAAAATTGCGAAGTACAGAATGATAAACCCTATTCTTCCCTTCTTTAATTGACAAGTCAATTTCAAGGAGAAGAAAAACTTAAATGGAACATCGACTGAAGTCTTGCCTAGTAGCATCCTCATCAAGGTACGAATTTTATAAATCAATAGGGAACACGCACATAAGTTCTTATGCATCAGCAATGAGAAACAGGAAGACACCAAGTCTTGGGACATGATAGAAAACTAAAGTTCTCTAGGAAATAATTGTGAAGCATATTCACATACATTATTATAGGAGAACATTACAACAGCAAAAATCGAATTGCTAACAGATATTAGCAGTAATAAATGAAAATCATTGCCACCAAACAAAGTTTCATCCTGGTCACACAAGGCTGGACAACATAGACGATTTCACTATATTCTGTTCATAAAGGAAGATACAGAAAATGACAGGACCTAAAATCAGAGATTAATATATTGATTCATGCATTAAATAGTTGATTCAATTCGCCTTTATAATGAGGATCTCCTTCATATATACGTACCAATTTTTTTAGCTCGAAATCAAGCATACGTCATGTGTTCGACCATTCTACCCGTCTTAAATTCTAACCTAATACAGTTCCATAAAAATATTAATAACTCTATGTGCACCTTTCAAATGTCATTATGAAATATGAGGTTCCATACAAGAAAACTTATTTCCCTGCAGACCCTAACAAGATCAGTAAAAGATAAGACACACTCTTCTCTGAGGATAAAAAAACTACAAAGGGCATTAATGTAGGAAGTGTCTACAGAAGAAATTGAAACATTAAACCAGGACCAGAAAAAAAAAATTCAAATTACCAATATAAGAAATCTTCAAGTATATATCTTATTTTTACCTGAAGTTCAGCTAATTTCTCACGGATTTGCATATATCCCAAATGAAGCTTTCCTCCAAAATGATCAGCTAAGCGACGGTCACTGGAAAGAAAAGAAAAGTAAGGATAGCCGGATTTTACAAGTACTCTGTCCAATAGTTTTGAGAAACAAAATTGCATAGATAACAGCAACTGAAGGTGCCCCCATAACTTTCTGGCTAAACATAACATGATTGAAAAATTAACACAGAAAAGACGCACATTATTTAGCGGCAAAAGTTTATCCTCGAAAAACTGGGCCCAAAAAGCCTGCTGGTGACAAGGAGGTACAATCACCATGTCAAAAACTGAAGCGCACAATACTTCAAAGTAGCTTTCTGTTTTCCCTAAAAAGCTACTTGGAAAATCTTCCAAAAGATGAAACGGAAAAAATGAACATTTACCTGTCATAAACACTTAAGAAAGCTCCACAAATATCGCACACACGGAGCTTCTGATCAGTCTGCAAAAGTTAAAATATACACGTCAGGGATAGTAAATTCATATCAAGACCACGTCTTGAGATACCTCAGCAGGAATATATGCAAGAACAGCAACAAACAACACCCTTTCCTGATTCTGTCTGCTCACTCATTTATATATGTGCCCACTTGAGGTGTCATTTAGTACTTCAAAGTGCAGCTAAAAAACACTCCAGCTCTTTATTTAACTTAGGCTCTTAAGAGATACTTAACAGTTCATTTTTTCCAAGAAAATGCTAGAAAGTCTCAGAAAGTATGAAAATAGAAGAGAGCTTCTTATCAACTTGTTAACAGCAAAAAAGGGCTCCTCATGCAGGCTTAGGCTGTGAAAAATATGGTAGGTGATTATTCTCCAGGCTTTCTTACTTCAACAAAAAAGGAAATTATTCTCCAGGCTATGAGGTAAATAGATATTCTTAACTACATAGAGAATATTCGTGTAATTTATCTTGTGTAATTTTCTTTTTTTACGAGGTAGTAATTTTATTAGTGATTAAAAAATCTATCGACAAGTAGACAATCTACAACATAATATGATCCTCCACGAAGGTAATACACCCTTGGGTGCTGAATCTTTTGTAATACTTTATAATGAATAATCTATAAAACGTTCAAGTAATCTATAATGTATTAATCTGTCTCTTGATATTTAACAACACCTCAAACTAAGAGTGAGAAACCAACTTGAATTATTTAATTGGAAACATAAATTGTAGCCATCAAAACCTCATTATAGTATTACACAAAAAGAAGTTCTAGAATTATTTCCTCTAGAGGTCGCTAGAAAATTGGCAAAAGAATGATTGAACACCAAGACTTAGAGAAGGGTATTTGTCGCTATAAAGAGGAGGGTATCAAGCGTCAGGAAACCTATTACCCACTATCCAACCATGCTTTCAGAAATGATCACTTTGGCCTTCTTTTCAAGGAACATCTGAATACATTTTTAAAATTAGATTACTATCGTTTAGATTGAATTTGATGAAAGCAATTATATAAAGTTATAATTGAGGAGAAACAACAACAAATAGTGCTTATCAGAGCTAGAAAAATGACTTACAATGCGCACATCAACTGCAGTGTACTTTGAGGAATCCTGAACAGGTTCTTGCCTCACAGGCAGCTGAATGAAGTAGATAGGCATATCAACGAGAAGTGTTAAATGTAGTCAAACTGGAAGGGGAAGTGTTTTAAGCCCAAAATAAAAATAATAGAGGAAGGAAAGTAACGGCACTTTGAACACTAAAAGGTTATAATCAAGCACAAATGAAGTACAGAAGGAACTGTTTGGCAACCTTCTTAAGAGCTTCCGCCTCTTCCAATGCTTTCTGAGCTTCATCAACCATCCCTTGTTCACCTAGATACCGGAGTTAAAAGGGAAAATGTAAGATAAAAACAAAACGTTGAGCAAAAGCAACCATGTTATACAGCCCTTCTTTTAATAAATTAGGTAACTTCACAAAAAATAAGCGCAGCACGATCATACCAGAAACTGTAGAAGGTGTATTATTTGGCATTGAGCTTCCAAAATTTGGGTATATTTTCTTTGCTTAGATAGAGCAGAGATCATAAAGTAATTCTTGTGTAACACTCATTTGAGGCTTAAAACACAAAAATGCTTCCATCTTTGCTTAAACCACTTCTACAACAACTTCTATTAACGCATTACTTTATTAATCAGAGAATATGTGAAGATAATTTTCCTTCGCCTCCCATTAAATGCATTTTCATCATAAAATTGAAATTCAGAGAAACAAAATCTTACATAGAGATTTGATAATGATCCCTCAATAAGGAACCAAATGAATTGGAATGAGCATAGGTTCATTTCAAACTTTTGCAGCAGAATATGGATCTTCTGATCTCAAGGTACAATAACAATTGTCCCGCAATGACGTTTGAAGATATCTTTTCATATTTGTAGTCAACAGTACAAACATTATCTCCCACTTTCAGTCACAAAATCACCCTGTCATTTCCCATGTATTTACCAATAACAATCTCAAGGTTGCATTTTAAAACCCAGACTTACTCACTATATTTTCATGATGTTTCTTTACTTTTCAACTGCCCGTACACAAGTGCATGAACATAAACCAAAATAATGAGATTGGACTACATCCAGAGAGAGTCAACATAATAAAGCATATCAAAAAGCGAACTCTAGTTCTTGCGGAAGAAGTGGAGGATGTTGTAAAGCAACACCAATTTAGAGCTATTTAGATATTTAGATTTCAACATACCAAGATCTTCTGCTTTCTTCAGTTTCTCATTTATCATTTCCTGTATGCGGGGATCTGGAGTAGATGCAGGCAAGGGTGCTAACTGTGGAGCATTCTGAAGTGGCTGCGGCAATGATGCTCGATCTTTGTTGAATGCATCCAAAAGGAGCATTGACTGCCATTGGATAAAAGAAAACAGCTATGAGTTTTGACCATACACACTACCATGTGAATGATTAAATATAGCAATGTCATTAATCTTTGCCAATGTTGACTAATTGGCAAAGTAATTCAACGTCTCTAAGTTCCCTTGGTACCTGTTTGTCTGCTCTCTTAGTTCGGAGCTCTTCAACCTCTTCCAAAGCTCGAATTTTCATGTCTGTCTTACCTTCAAGATCTGTAAAGAAGTTAGATTTTTCAAGAACTTGGCCAACTCAAAAAGAAACTTTCAGTTTTTATCATCAGACAGAAAACTCCATCAAGAATTAGCACTCACAGTTTGATTAGATTTACCATGACTCATATGTTAGTTGAGTTCGTAACACATCAATCTAGATCCAAGAATGAAACCAAAACCCATTACAGCTTAAAATTATCAGACAAAATCTTATAATATCACCAGCAATCAGCAAGTCTATTTTACTCCGTAACCTCTGTTTGCTCAAGGAGGTAGATAGATTGGCAAGCTGACTCGTCATTTTTGTATAAATGCAACAAAAAAAGTAAAATATGAGCAACCTTATAATGCCGCCAATCAAGACTACAACAAGTCATGCTAGCACGACTTGTTGAAGGTACTTTCACCCACCATTCAGGTAATCAGCAATATCTAAAAGAACTTACCATGTACATCAGCTTCTTTCAACTTCTCTTTAATTTGCCTTGACAACTCATCAATCTCCGGTGTCTACAATTTAGGCGAGTTGAAAACACTTGTAACAAGGACTAGTAGACAAAGGAAGGGCAAAGAGGAAGTACAAGTGACCAACAAAAGAAAATAATGAGCTTGGAGCCCAAACTTGACAATTACCAGGGTAACTTCAGATACTGATATGGCAATAGCAGCTTTGGCATCCTCCTCATCAAGCCTTTTAAGGGCTCTAGTTATTTTCCTGTCACACTCAACAATCAGCCTATCTATTAAATCCTCCAAGTCCCTGTCATAGTTATCCTGACCTTTTGCTTTTGCTTCTTCATATCTTAAACATGGTTAAGTTAAGACAACTGGTACTGGATTTTTACTGATTCAAGAAGCAATATTGACCAAAGAATACAACATCTCTTGTCCATTATATTCATTTATTTTGATAATGACATCTCCTGTACATTTCTCTCTTCTTCTTTTTTTAAGTGGTTTAGGTAGAATTGGCAGGGGCTTGAGGCGAAGGGGGGCAATGATCTTGAGATGAAATCCTTGTTAAAAACTATAATAATACATTTGACAGGCCTCACGTTAATCACTCACTTCCAGCTACTAGGTCCTCAGTAATTTTTTTATGACCAAAAAATCTGTCTCAGTCCCCAGTATGCTGTAACAGCTTCTATCATCTCCATTGAACTGAAAACGGATAATCTAGTTAAACAGCATGTGACAACAGCCATCCTGTCTAGCATATATCAAGACATAAGAAAACTTTCTATATTTACTTAATAGCCCAATTCATTGCCATGATATTAATTCTCAAATTATTATGGGCACAAGCATGAGTATGGAACACTTAGAAAATCAAAGTATACACATCAAAGAAGGATACTCTTTTCTTAGCTGCAATGAATGCACCTTAGGGCATGGTCCCATATCCATTTTCTGCACAACAAGAAAGAAATTCAAACAAAAAATCAGCACACAAAATATATAATCAAACAAGAAATGAAGAGGGAGGAGGCCTGGGACAAAACTGAACCCCCTCCCCCCAACACACACACAAAAAGGACTTTCAATAGTATATATTTTAAATTCAACGACTCAATAGTATATCTTTCCAATAGTATATATTTTCAATAGCATGTGAGTTGACTCTTTAATACCGACTGGTTACACCTTATCAAAGTGCATTGATTAATTTCACTTGACAAAGATTGTTGCCATTAAATTAAATAAAGCTTGATGCTAGATGAGCAATATTATCATTTTTTCCCACAAGTATTGAGCATTACTGGTTATCAATTTGTATTTTCACTGGTTCACATCTTCATAGTTGTAAGTATTTACCAAAGTAGGAATCAAGAACAGGGATAGCTAATGAGAGTATGGGTGATGACGAGAAAGAAAGTTTCCTCGATGTTTTACATTTTGAGCCATAAGATTAATGCTAGCTGCCCAGGTGTAAAAGATGCAAGTGTGAGGAATTTCTTAGACTTAGGCTTCAGAAAAAACTTGCAAGATTAAGAGATGGATAAAACCCACAAATTTATGGAGCTTCTATATAGAAAAACATTGACAGAGTAAGATGCCCTGCAGTAACGCGAACACTGAATGAGAACATTCTAAATGAGGTAGAAGCAAACACTGAATGAAAACATTCTAAATGAAATCTTCTACCACAAGCTCTTAACGGGGTCACAGAGTTCCCACATCTTTCCATATGGAATCCGAAAACTCCAAGAAAGGATTGCTTTTTCACGCAGTTGACTACTAAAGGAGCGATACTAACGGCAAAAAGCTTGAGGCAAAAGAAAATAACGCGCAGCAGCCGGTGCCAAATGGGCAGACTATAGGGATTGAATCGCCTGAGCTTCCTACCAATTGTGGTTCAAAATATCCAAAATCTAAGGTCTTTAAACAGCAAAGAGCTCCCAACCCCCATCTTTGGACAAAGCTTTTCCACCAAAGTTTCTTATTGAGATTTCACTTCAGCAGTTATAAAACAAAATAATTGTTTCAGCTACAAAACTCTTTCAAAAAGCATCAAAATGCGTAATCTGCCTACACACATAGATCAATGAATAAACTAGACTAGATGCACAGTAGAGATTCTCCTTTGATGTCCTCCAAATCAACCAAATTCTAGGATAAAAACAGCTGCATAAATTCAAGGATAAAGTTGCAATAGTACACACTCACTCTCCCCTATCACACAGTAGTCCGAGAACGCTTCCTTGCACAAAGTGAGATCTCTATACAGCAACAATGTTTCAATCTATGGCTTCTACTAAATATTCTATGCCAAATCTGATTTTATTTATTTTCGAATTTTAATTTTCTCCGATTATCAAAAAATAAAAACACTTATACATATGAAGAAACATGTAAACATAGAGATAGAGAGAGTGGTCCCCTTATACAAATGCAAGGGAAAATAGTATACATTCACTCTCCCCTACCCAGCAGTTGTTGGAGAACACTTCATGAACACAGGGGGGATCTACAGTAGCGGGTGTGGGTTCCCGGAAACCCACATACGCTACCGTAAGTGGAATAATTATATTGAAAAATATATTAAGGTATAAATATTTTCAGATGAGAAATATAACCAAACATGTGTTGGTTCCTGTGGCAAAGAAGGAAACCTGGGGCTGCCTCGCGCCGTCGCCCAGGATTGCGTGAGTTCGACTCTCAGTGAACACTATTTATTTTTATTTCAGTTCTCCTTTTTGTAACAATTCCCTTTTCAGGTTTTTTTCTAAAAGTAAAGATCTTTTCAGCTCTAAAACGCAGAACCACCGTTTCACCTTTTTTCACTTTATTTTTTTAAATAAAATATATAAATAAGTTCAACACTCATTTTTTATCTAATTATATTTATATATTAATTTATTTTATTGGAACCCACAAGCTTAAAATCCTGAATTCACAAGTAAGATCTATAAAACAAAAATGTTTCAATCTATGGCTCCAACTATTTTTCGTAGCTGAAATAAATTTTCTCAATTATAAAAAATCAAATAACCTAGGGATTCAAATACTAAAACACACATATGAGGAAACAAGTAGACATAGAAATAACGAGAGCGGACCCTAGCATTTGTGTATACATTCACTCTCCCCTACCCGCAGTAGTCGGAGAACACTTCATTGCACAAATTAAGATCTCTATAGAGAAAAAAATATTTAAATCTAAGTCTTCAACTATTTTTCTGACACCGAAATGATTTTTTTCAATTATCACAAACAAAAATACCTAGGGATTCAAATACGAATACACAGGTAAGAGGAAACAAGTAGACGTATAGATAGAGAGAGCTTAGCGTTAACTATTACGCACAGTGAGCTGGAAGAGTTCGTGCGGGCAGAGACCGGAGAGAAACAGACGGCAAACTTCACGGTCGTAGTACTTCCGATCAATCTCCGTCACGTCGCCGTTCCGGTTAGCTCCCATTAACACATCCAGCTGCTTCCTTATGGCGTCCATTGACGATGAACGCTTGAAATCCGCTGCAAGTTCAGGCTTAGGTTTGCTCTCTATGTAAGGGTTTTTTTTTCTCTTCGCTCTTCGTCCTTATAAGCTTTTTCAGTTCTCACAGCGTTTTTTATAGGGTTTGGCAAATTGGTCCTTTTCCCTTTGCATCTCATTTTACTTTCTTATATATAAATATTTATTTATTTTTATTTCTCTTTTTTGTCAAAAATGAAATCAAATTTACCAACTTTGATCTAAATAATGATTATTACTGAAAATTAAAATTGATGAAATTCATTTATACCCCCATTATAGTTACGGCCGCCGTTCACCGGGTCTTCGTTCATCGGTTCCTCGTCATTGTCAATATTAAGTAGCAGTCTAAATTTTTCAAAAAAATTTGTGTCCTCCCTATATACGACTACTAGCAACGAGAAAAATAAATACAATAGCTAAACGGAGATGAGCAATATTAGTCTGTCATAAATTTTGAGTTTGTGGATGGAATTATCATATTTTTTAATTATAACCTTATCACTTAAGGTGTGAAAAAAATTATTATTAT
>JACEIK010000889.1:118091-129303 GCA_018107945.1 Datura stramonium
ATAATTTTTTTATATTAATATGATGAAAAAATATAAAGTTTGTGATATTATTTAAGATTTATGCGGTTTAACTCTCCGAAAAGAAGAGTGACTAATAATTTGGAACGCAAGAGTAGTTCTTTTAGACAAAAATATACTTTATAATCATGAGTCATGACAAGTCCATAAAAATTATTCGAAATTAATTTTAAGATAAATTTATTTCTTCTTTGATTAGAATAATTAATGTCGGAATAACTTGTTTAGCGACCAAACAAGGCCTTACTGGACTACTTGCAAGTTTAGTTGATTCTGTTATGTTTATGTATATATATAACCGTCAGTCCATTGAAACAAATTTTCTTTTCTACTTCTTCTCTCAGCTGAAACCCTAAAATTTTCTCAAAAAAATGGAATCCGAAAAACCCCAAAATCCATCTCCGATTGAATCACAAGAAGAAGGCAGCACCAAAATCTCCAAAAAAGAAGCCGCCAAGCTGGAGCGCCAGCGCCGCCGTCAAGAGGCAGCAGCAGCCGCCGCCGCCGCCGCGGTCTCTGCAGTCTCCGTTGAAGAATCCGACCCACTTTCTGGCAACTATGGTGACGTAGAGCTGAATGATCTGCAATCTAAGGCCGTGACGGGCCGCAAGTGGACTGCAGTTGGGTCCGTCACGCCGGAAATGAAGGACCAGGTGGTCCTGATTCGGGGGAGAGTACAGACGATTCGGCCTGTCGGGAAAAAAATAGCTTTTGTGGTTGTGAGGGAACGAGGGTTTACGGTGCAGTGTGTATTGACTGTAAAGCCTGAATTGGTTAGCTCACAGATGGTGAAATATGCTACTAGTTTGAGCAAAGAGTCCATTGTTGATATTGAAGGTGTTGTTTCGATACCAGAGAAGCCAATTACTGGTTCCACTCAACAGGTAGATTTGTTTCAAAAAAGGTTATTGCTTTATGCTTTTATATTTCTTCTTGATACACTTATATTTAGGCGAATTCTCAAAGAATAGTAGTTGGTGTCAGTTATAGGAATCATTAAAAAAAAATTATTTTAGACAGAGTCCTTAATTCTCCATTCCATTGGACCTGTTTCATTTCAATACTCAATAAATTGTCTTTTAAGACAATGGACAAATTAGTGATGATGCAAACAACAATTGCTTACGCCTCTATCCAAAACTAAGTTGTAGCGGCTGTATGACCACAGGGGGATGATTTTTATATTAGTTCTTACAGAGACATCTGTTAATATATAATAATAATAATAATAACTAGATTCACAATTAAATGTTTATATAGATTCACAGTTAAATGTTTATATATGTTTAGTGAATTTCTTAATACAAATACATGGTTTGAGTAAATGCTACTGTGTTCACGGGAACCTGTAGTTTGAAGGCTAGATTCACCCATGTATATGACTCCTTAATATCCATTTGCTTGATTTGGACCCATTGGTTCCAAACAACAACTATGCCAAATTTCAAATAAGTTGGGTTTGGCTATATGATTCCTCACTATTCCATTTAGGCAAACTCATGCTAATAATTTTTCATTTAAGACAACTTTAGGGTTCATAACACAAGAGCTTTTCTACATTTTAGACTGACCAGCACCTCAAACAAAATAAAATGATTCATGGCAAATGAGAGTAAATAAGAGAAGGTTAATAGTGGCTCTGCCTTATTAGATAATAAACCTGGTCTAAGTGGTGCAGAAGAATTTTTGAATTTCTATATATGCTGATTATTTTGTCGTTTGGGGAAGTTATAGTACTTATTAATGGCTTTTTTTATTTGCTTCAGGTGGAAGTTCAAATAAGCAAACTTTATTGTGTCAACAGGGCTGTGCCCACTCTACCTATTAATATTGAGGATGCTGCTAGAAGCGAGGTGGAGATAGAACAAGCTTTAGAGGTATATTATTTTCTCTCCTCGAATTGGTTCATTGCTTTAATGAAATTTTTACATTGAAATTGGTTGACAATATATTGCTAGGGAAGTCATCAGCACTTAGCAGTTGCCTTTTCAAAAATTTGAGGTTCCATTAAATTTCAAAAACTAATGCATTCTATGTCCTTTCTATCCTTTTGATTGTCTACTGACATCTTTCTATCAAGTGCAGAAAGGAGAGCAGCTTGTTCGTGTAAATCAGGATACCCGCTTAAACTTCAGAATACTAGACATGCGTACACCTGCAAATCAAGGAATCTTCCGCATTCAATGTCAAGTTGAAAATGTTCGTTATGCTATCCAATATTTCCATTTCATCTATTTAGTGTTGGAAAATGTCTATTGCAAACCATGTTTTTACATTCTGTTTGGAGAAGACTGATTGATGCCATGGAAAGATAAAGAAATGTTTGCAGCATGGAAAGAATGTTGAGTACAGATGACAGTTAATTAGAATAGAGTAGAGAGAGGTGCCTTTGTGCATAATTTGATCTATATGGCTGGGAGAAATCAGAGGTGTGAATGTTGAATTAACACTGCTAGCCTGAAATACAGAGACCCATATAATTTGTTATAAACAAGATACAGTGAATGCTTTGGGGGATCTATCCCTGGTAATGTAACTTGTAAGCCATTACAGCACCCACTCGGTGCTATAAATATTGAAGAAACTTCTTATTTACCCCAAAACAAAATTTATTCTGATGTTAGCATTAACAAGTCTTTTTACATTTAATGTTAGCTAACATACAGGCAGGGGCGGATCCACATGGAGGGGTGTGGGTTCAAGTGAACCCATGGACCCCTCCTTGGTCCATGTATAGCACTGAAATATTTTTGCTAAATGACTTGTATTTGTATGCGGGCACCCATACTCAAAAGCATCGTCTATTGGTACTGGCATGCACCTTCGTCCTCCAGACCTTGGGGTCGAATCGCTGCTGATGTCTACATGTACCAATTAAATTCTAGTTTTCTTATGCTTTTTTCCTCTTCTTTCGTTTCTCGTTCTTTTGTTCCCCTTTCGTTATTTTCTTTTGTTCACTCTTTGACCGGTCTTTTTAAATATTCCCGCTTTATTTTTTCTCTTTATATTCCTGTTTCTTTATTCTCTTTTTTTTTTTGCCTTATCTTTCTTTTCTTTTTGGTTAATTTTCCTATGTCAAAAACCCTAAAAATCAAAATACTAATATCTCCTCCAACAGTGCACTCATCCTCCTGAAATCCTGGATACGCCTCTGCATCCAGGTGATCAGGTGTATCCAACTGCATTTATATGAATTACTTAGTTTTGTGCTTGCTTTAATTTTCATCTTTTTTATATATCTGCAGTTATGGTTGTTATGAATTTGTCGTTTCATGAGGATTTAAGATTCAAAACTGGTAGCTTCATTTTTTCATAAAATTAGCCACAAACATATGGTAATCTTTTACCAATCTCTATCTACCGTACAATAGAATTAGTGTCACTGTTTCTAGACATGGTGCCTTGGTGCATATTCCCTTGCTTGCACATTTTCACAATTATCATATTTTCGTTCTTGTTATATTTTAATGTAGAAGTGATTCAGATTGTGCCATTGTGGTTTCAGTCACTTTCTGGTGATAATAGAAGAAAACTTGTTGAACAAAAAGAAAGAAGTTGCCAGATTGTTCCCTACATTTCTATTGAGTCCTTGCAAACTATAGCTGATGAGCTAATCTTCTCATGTTAAAATGCAGATATTCAGACAGTTTTTGCTCTCTGAAGGATTTGTAGGAATCCACACTCCCAAATTGATTGGAGGGTCTAGTGAAGGAGGTTCAGCTGTTTTCAGATTAGATTATAAGGGTCAACCTGCATGTCTGGCGCAGTCACCTCAACTTCACAAACAAATGGCAATATGTGGTGATTTTAGCCGTGTATTTGAAGTTGGCCCCGTCTTTAGAGCAGAAGATTCTTTTACACATAGACATCTGTGTGAGTTTACAGGTCTTGATGTTGAAATGGAGATTAAGGAACATTATTCAGAGGTATGGTATGCTAGAACCTCCTAGAAGATTGCCAATTGCTTCTCTAAGTACAATATGAAGTGTACTTTTATTTTGGATATTACAATATGAAGTCCACTTTTGCAGGTCATGGATATTGTTGACCGCTTATTTGTAGCCATGTTTGATAGCTTGAATGAGAAATGCAAAAAGGAACTTGAAGCCATTGGAAGGCAATACCCTTTTGAACCTCTGAAGGTAACTAGGCTCAACTTCAGTGATCAGTATGCTACTTATGATTGCTTAACTTTCACCAGATTGACTTGCTCTTTTATACATTCATTAGCTTAATCTTGGAAATAGGGAAACCTTATTGCTTGTGGCAATGACTTATATACCCATGAGCAAATAGCAACTTGTATCTTTTTTCTGCAAAGGTAGTAACCATTTGTTTGATTGACAATGCAGTATCTGCCGAAGACCTTACGACTTACATTTGCAGAGGGGGTTCAAATGCTAAAGGTAAATGTTTAAATTGGCTGTTTTCTGAAGAAATCATTCAGTTGTAATGTTAAGATTCAGTCAAGCATTCTGTTATTATCAGCTTCTTCCGTGCTGAAGAAACTGAACCATATTGAGTTCAAAAGCAGGATAAATTAAAGAAAAAAGGGAACAGGAAAATAGTAAACAATTGAGAATGGGCTATGAATGCACACAGAAGTTCAAAACTGCTACATAAGTCCTATCCATCTGCATGCACATCATTAGTGTCCATGCCAATTGAGTGCCAAAAAGGTAGGCAACAGTATTCCAGGGCCCTGGCAACCTCATTGTCTAGGAGGAAATTTTATACAATTTTTATTTTTACAACATGGCATCTACCGTGTTACAAAGATTATGAAATTGTCGCTGAGAGGATTTGATGTTGCCCATAACCAACTCTCCTTTTAATCTCCTCTCCCGAATACAATCGATACTTTAAATTCAAAGTGCTCCCATTTGCCCTGGAAGCTGCTAAAATTAGTTGATTGTGTTGATTAACTTGTCAATCATGCATCTCCATAACCACTTCCCACAAAGTATATTGGTTATGCTCCCTTTGATCCCTATCATATCACCTTCTTGTGCTCTTCTGGTTCACAGGAAGCTGGCGTTGAAGTTGATCCTCTGGGGGACCTAAATACAGAATCAGAAAGAAAGCTTGGGCAGCTTGTTGCGACGAAGTATTTATTGAACTCCTCTACCCAACCACAAAAACTCCTTTCTTTCCATTCAACCTTTTCTTTCTTCCTTTTCTAATATCTATGATGGCTGTGAGCTCTTTTTCGTTGCTTTTTCCCTNAACTCCTCTACCCAACCACAAAAACTCCTTTCTTTCCATTCAACCTTTTCTTTCTTCCTTTTCTAATATCTATGATGGCTGTGAGCTCATTTTCTGGTTTTTCTTTTTTCTTCAGGTATGGAACTGAATTCTATATACTTCACAAGTATCCACAGGCTGTTCGTCCATTCTATACCATGCCTTGTCATGACAATCCATCTTACAGCAATTCTTTTGATGTATTTATCAGAGGTATTTAGGTTACGAGGTTCTTAATATTGTGAGAAATGATTTTATTTTCTTTTGATGGGTAAGATGTGATTTTCATTCAAATGTTCCAAGTGCCAAATATGTACATTGTGAGCAGATGGATGTTTAATTTTTTGAGAGAAGTATGGTGTGTTTAGATGATACTCTTTTCATTTCCTTAAAAAGGAACAGCTCTCACAATTTTCAATTTTTCTCTAGTTTTCATTGTTGTGCTCACAAATCAGCTTTTCTTGACATGTAGGTCTAGGTTGGAATGTTTTAGTTCTGAATGTGTTTCTCCAATTTGTTGGCTAGGACATGCTTTTTTATCTTGAGAAAAGGGAGATGTGCTGACTTGAGTTACATCCCATATCCCCGCCTGATTGCTGGAGTGTGCTTTTTTGACCTATTCCATTAGGGGGAACACTCCCATTCCACGCAACCTTTCTGCTTTTGTTTATGCAAGGAAAAAAAACTATAACATGTTTGCTGACATCTCCCCTCTCTTTTGATGAGGCTTTCTTTTAGTGGATCCATTAGCTTGCATATTTGCAGTATCTCAATTTGCATTAGCTTTCTGGTTCTAGAAATTTAAAGAAGTGACTGGTAATTCTGATGTGGTGAATCAAATTTTAGTGTGCTTGGAAATAATGTTTATTCCCCTTTTTTTTAATTGAAAAGGTGATATAATTACACTTTTTTGATTGCCTTTTTGTTAGGGGAGGAGATTATCTCAGGAGCTCAGCGTATCCATGTTCCCGAATTCTTGGAAAAACGTGCTGGAGAGTGTGGAATTGATGTGAAGACAATATCAACATATATCGATTCTTTCCGGTATTTCTCTTTGCGATTCAATTTGTCGTCTATATTTCAAAAGCTTCAGTCAAATCCAAAAATGGTTCAAAAAGAAAATCAAAAACTTCAGTCATGGTTCAGTCAACTGATAATCTTTTGTGAGTGCTAACAATGATGACCATATAGGTTAAATGCACATTATCAAATTATTGCAAAATCATCTTTTGGAAAAAGGATTGTCGGTGAAGTCACTTTTGGCAAGTTATAAGCATTTCCTTTTTTCTTCTCTTTCTTTAGACATTGAGGGAAATGACATGCGTATGTATCTTGATACGTATCTTGAGTCCTTTGATGAATGAGATAGTGAATAGGTAAAAGTTGAAGGTTCAATATCAGGTGAACCACAATTAATTGCTACCCAAACTGAGCAATCGTCCAATTATACCAACTATAACAGTCCAGTTAGCAGTTACCAACTATAAAAGCCTCTAACTGGCTTTTAAGTGAGCATATAGTTTTATGTGGCTCTATTTTACCTGTAGATCGTTAATTCAATGTTCTATTATTTTCTTTGTTTGAACATGAAGCTTGATCAACGCTTGCTGTAGGTTTTGTTTTTGAAAGAAACAACCAATAAGTCCATAGGATCAGGCCTTAGAGCCATTTTAGATAGGGAAGTGAGATGTATGTCATGTCATGTTTTGTTGTGGGATGTGAATTCAGCCATTTTCTGTTGCGTCTTCCATGGGCTTCATACTTCAGTGCTCATGAAAATCTGTGAAGAATCAGGGTTATTTAGGTAACCTAAGCTTAGAAATCACTGAGAGATTCTTGGACTTCTTAAGTCTGTGAGATTGATGCCATCAGTGAATTCAAGCCAAGTTTTCAGCTCTTTGCTCACATGTCTTGCCAATTATGCCTTCTCAGATCATCATGCATTTGCTGTTAGATATGTTTGAAGTGGTACTTCTCAAACAACTGATATATAGAGGCAGATAGGGCATGGGTTCAACTGAACTCATCAGTTTTAATACAGAGCACAAATATATATATATATATGTAAAAGTTCACTAAATATATTGAATTATCCACTCATAATTTCAAGTGTGCAATAAGTGTTGGAATATCTTGGACCCATCAAGTTTAAATCTTGCATCAGTTTCTGTTGATATCTGTACCTGATTTTGTGCTTGGCCTGTTGTGAAGGTATGGTGCACCTCCCCATGGTGGATTTGGAGTCGGGTTGGAGCGCGTTGTGATGCTTTTCTGTGCTCTCAACAACATTCGCAAGACATCACTTTTTCCTCGCGACCCTCAAAGGATCGCCCCATGATCGTTGTTAGCGCATTTGCAGTCGTATTGGAGAGTGCGGTGATGCTTTTCTGTGCTCGCTTTTCTGTGCTCTCAACAACATTCGGCAAGACATCACTGCTCTCAACAACATTCGGCAAGACATCACTTTTCCCTCGCGACCCTCAAAGGATCGCCCCGTGACTCCGCTATTTTTGTAACTTATTTTCTATTTTTATTTCAGTAGAGCTGGTATGTATTCATGTTCTCGCATGAAAACAAGTAGGTGACTGATTGTTCTTAAAACTGTCCATTCTGGGGTTACGCGAGAAACATGAATTTCAGAGTTTATATATGACCACATTTAATCATCTATATTTTATTTGCTTTTCATGGATTTTGCTAGTACCAGCTCATGCATTTGAAACTATTATGACTCTTGTGAAATGTGTGGATTAAGCATATGTCACGGATTCAAATCCTTCATACATTCAACAAATTTCGAATCATGCACCAACCGGCCACAGTGAAAGAGTCTTGTTGACAAGAATGAGACTGAATGTTACAGTGCCAAAATTACAAAAATCAACAGGAAACAATTGTTAGCTAACAGGTCCTTTCCAAGCCTGCTCCTTCCACTTCTACGGCAATTGATTTCACCAATAAGCAATGTGTGGAGTGTGGACTATTGCCACATCAATTATATCACAAAAGAGATGTAAAGAACATTTTATCCACTTCCAGAAATACAATTCTAATAAATGGTATCGTGCAGCTCATTTATTTCAAAACATGAAATTCTTATCCGTATAGACATCAGACTTTGAAAGTGATTGTCGTCGTTACGAATTATCCAAAACTTAAACGAGCTGACCAGAGGTCATACATTTAACCACAGGCCATCACGGTCTAAACAGAAAAAATATAGCAGATATGGGCAACCTCGAAGGCCAATTTGTTCCCTTATTTAGCCTGGGGGTGAGATGCAATGAAATCAACAGCTAGATTAATGGAGCTGATCTTGTCAGCTTCATTGTCAGGAATCTCGAACGCGAATTCTTCTTCAAGGGCCATCACAATTTCAACAGTGTCTAAACTATCTAAACCGAGATCATTCTGGAAGTGAGCATTTGGGGTAACCTGCAAAGGAACATGAGTTAAGTGTAATAGTAAAGAGAATGTTAACACAACCATCTGCACATGTTGGTTTCAACATAACCTTAACTAACCAACCAAATTCCGTACACAGATAGGGGAACCAAACCAGGTAAGATCTTCGTTCAATTGGCATTACAAGCTCTGAGTAACTGAAAGAGAGCACTTTTGCTGATTTGTAAGAGAACTTAATAGGAAGCCGTTTATACAATAAGGTCAGAATTTTTTCAAAAAACTCAGCACATATGAGATATCCCTGTGGCATCCCTGATAGAATTCTTGGCAAAGGCACACGCCCTAGCATTCCAGGTATTTACCATGTGGTCTCCATCGGGTATTAAGTAATTAAGCAATCCCCTCTACCAGCCAATAATCACCCTTCCTCCAATTGCAAAGAGCTAGAGACAAACTACAAGATTATATGCATTCTGAATGAAAAGATATGGGATGGAGGAACGGACACTGCATTGACTCTGGTAAATTCGAGAATTTAGGCAAACAATGTGGGATGAAGAAAGATGCATCTTTTAACCTCAACGTTTAGACTTATAGTGCAAGTCCAAATTGCAGCTGCAGACATTCTGGAAATGGGGACATCATAAAGATTTTCTGACTTCTCTAACATGCTATCCACATTTTTTTGAGAACAAACATGTCATCCACATTTCAGCTCCCCCTAGTAAAGTCTTTACATTATGAATGACCTCCAAGCACATTCATCATAGCCACAAGGATAAGCAAGTACTAGCATATAGAGTTGTATCAGTTAACAGGTGTTTATATTTTGACTTACGTCCATTTTCTCCTCCTTTCTTCATAAATTATGTTACTGATCATACTTTCCCTGCTTCCAAACAACTCTATTGTCAGGCAATTATCTAAAAGGTTAAATAATCAATCAATCAACTCCACGTCAATACTAAACAGTTGTCTTGGCTGTATGAAGCACCTAGTTCCATTCTACCCTATTCGGGTTCATTACATCATATGCTTAGGTAGGACATCTAATGATTGGACTACCATAATTTGGACATCTTTTCACTGGCCATTCACATACCCCCAACCCTCCTTTATGTACATCTCAACTGTGTCAAGCCCACGTAGGTGGAATTTCTCTATCCAAAATATAACCCAAGAAAGCAAAAAACAAGATAAGTGCACAGAGTTTATTCATTTCTAGCTCAAAAGCAAATGTCAGCTCGCCATAAATCCAAAAGACCAGCAAGCATACAAATATACAATATAAGCATCCAAGGAACAATCTAACAAACTCACAATAGAAAGTATAAAATAAGCCTTCCCCTATGCCTAAAATGGATTTACCAAAAACACCCAACAACAAATCCAATGTAGCAAACTCACAACAGAGAGTCTAAAACAAGCCTTCCAATTCCTAAAACTGATTTAACCAAAAACCCAGAAACGAGCATAACATCTTTCAAATCCTTGCCTTGAACGACTAGCATCATCTATCAATACGTCAGAATTAATTTGTTCTATTCTGGCTCATTTAACTCTAATAGTAAATATTTGTGTTCTACGACAAATGTCGTATGCATAAATTCCACATGTATACAGGTACTTAACGGAGTAAACATACTCGAACTGAAGGACTGATGCTACAAAAATGAGAAATCCAAAAGTAAAAAAAAAACTGCCCTGGTTTTGTTCATTTTTAGCTCAAAAGGAAAAGTCAGCTCGCCACAAATCCAGAGAATCAGCAAGCACACAAATAGAGGTATACATAAGCATCCCAAGACGAACAGAGCAAGCTCTCAACAGAAAGTCTAAAACAAGCTTTCCGCCATGTCTAACTGATTTAACCAAAAACCGCAAGAACAAGCTCATATCTTTCTAAATCAATGCAGCAAACTCACAACAGAAATCTAAAACAAGAATTCCCCATGCCTAAAACTGATTTAACCAAATACCCCAGAAACAAGCTAATATTTTTCTAATCAATGTAACAAACTCACAGCAGAAAGTCTAACACAAGCATTCCTATGCCTTAAATGGAATTAACCAAAAACCCAACAACAAGGGATTAAAATCAATCAACCACTCAATACCTCATAAGCAACTTGTTCTAATCTTAACTCATTTCATTCTAACAGTAGATAATTTCTGTTTTACAACAAATTAAGTAATATAAAGAGAAGTGTTGGGATAACCTTTGAAGGGTCGAGTTTTGGGAAGTTCTTGACACAGTCAATGACTCGATCGGTGACTTCAGATTTGTCGAGAAATGAACCCCTAACCTCCTCTGAGAAGTGACGTTTGAGCAACTGAGTAAATGGGACTCCGATAAATCTAGGGTATTGGAGTTGTTGTGGAAGACGACAATCCACTCTCAGGTATTTCAATAATGCATTTCTCGCCGCCATAGATAGATAGAAAGAAGTGAAGAGAGTTCGGCCGGGGTGAAAGAATCGAAGGGCAGAAAGAAGCTGTTTTTGTTTAGATAATAATTATTGCTAATTATACATTAAATGTGATTTAC
>JACEIK010000889.1:131369-164827 GCA_018107945.1 Datura stramonium
CTATTAATCACCATAACCCGATGCACTAAAGCTCCTTCTATGTGCGGGATCTGGAGAAGAATCAGACCACTCGGGTCCGACCCTTGTGCTATTAATAAGTAGGGCGATAATGTAATTAACGGAAATATCGAGGTCTAAACCGAAACTCAACTTTCTATAAGTACCAAGTCTCCAACGACCCCAGATTTCCACATTGAGCAAATGGCTCTTTCCAAGAATGAAGAAAGAAAAAATCCGCTACTCCAAGTCTTCTCAGTTGAATCATTTCTACTAGTTTTGTTACTGTTCTCACTTTTCACATCTTCATTCTCTGAGATCTTCTTTGAAGAGCGATTTGATGGTACTAATTGTTTTTTTCTTCTTCTTTTAGTGGTACTTCATAGTTCATAGTTAATTTTTGAGCTTGTTTTGTTCCATTTTTATGTGAATGGTATGAAAAGAATCAATTTTAGACACTTATGATTAGATCTTTAAAGGAATTGTCCATTTGGTTTTGTTTATTTCTGCTTCTTTTAATGGTGCTTTATAGTTTTAACTTTTGAGCTTGTTGTTCCATTTTTCTGTGAGTGGTATGAAAAGAATCAATTTTTAGACACTTTTGGTTAGACCCAGAAACTTTCTTTAAAGGAATTGTCCATTTGGTTTTGTTTATTTATGCTTCTGTTACTGATACTTCATAGTTTCATATTTGAGCTTGTTCTTCCTTTTTCTGTGAATGGTATGAAAAGAATTTAGTTTTAGATGATGTTGTTTAGACCCCAGAAAGTTTATTTAAAAGAATTGTTCCTTGGAGGGCATAGGACAAAGTTGGAACGATATGATATAGAGAAGTAGCATATTATTGTGCAACGATGACATTACGAAACAAAGAAATTGTCCATGATTGTTATTACTATTTACTTATGATTATTTCTTTATAAAGACTTTTGGACTGGATGAGCTTATGGTATGATTCAAGTGAAGCATGAAAGCAATTGGTAGGCTTCCCTTTTTTTTTTTGAGGGGGGGGGTGTGTGCCTTTTCACTGGTTAGAACTGTATTTTTAGTTTGATCCATAAGTTGCTTGAAGAAAAAATAAAGGATTCTTTTGGACTGAAGTTATGGGTGAGTTCAATGAAGCTTAGATGGGTGGTTGGGTGGGGTGAATATGCTTGAATTGTAGATGAAATTATTAGTGACTTTATGAGCAAAAGATCAGTGGGCATGTGTATGTCTCTTGCTTAAATATGTTGAAAAATCGAATTTGATCTGAAGATGCAATTCTTTGTTGATGGGCCAGGTGGAAGGAGGGAGAAAGAAGGATCTTTTTCTTTTTCTTTGTCAGAGAGTAGTACTGTTGATTTTTATTCCTTCTTTACTGTGATTATACACTGATTAATGTCTATTTTTTTTTCCATATTGGATTATTTAAAAAGATAACTGGCAGAGCAGATGGGTGAAGTCTGACTGGAAAAGGAGTGAAGGGAAAGCAGGCTCCTTTAAGCATACAGCTGGGAAATGGGCTGGCGATCCCGATGATAAAGGTGTGACTCCTTTCAGTTTTTTGGAAGTCTTCATGTATGTAAAAGAACTTTTAGATGGACTATTCAGCTATATTCTTATATGTTAAACTCAGATTGTACACACTTACTTTTCTTACTATATTGCAATATATAATGACTTGTATAGTTTTATGTTAAGACATGATTTGAGACAAAACCGATAAGTACTGGGATTGTGTATGCTAAGATGATTCAACGTGTACATGGTGCAAACACTATTTGACTTGCTTTTAGCTTTAGTACTCCATTCTTGTTGGGGCATGTTTGTTTCTGAAGGTGGGGAACTTGCAACATATGATTGCGATTTATGATTTTGTAGGTATTCAGACGTCAAGTGATGCCAAACATTTCGCCATCTCTGCTAAGATACCAGAATTTAGTAACAAGAACAGAACATTGGTTGTACAGTACTCTATAAAGCTTGAGCAAGACATTGAGTGTGGTGGAGGTTACATAAAGCTTCACTCTGGATATGTCAACCAGAAGAAATTCGGGGGAGACACTCCTTACAGGTTTTTTCTCGCTATCTTTTGCATGAGAACTTCCTCTAAGTCATTTTAAGATATCCCGTACCTGGGCGAAATTTTCGAGTTGCATAGGCATGGTTTGCATGAGATTTTCTTGTGTGCTGTGAATATTTTGTCTTACAGTCCCAGTTATTGGTTTCTGAAAAATGGGGAATACACACATAGTTTCTGATGTTAAATGTGTTTCCTTTAAGAGACAGATTAATCATCTGCCTGAACTAATTTCTGTAAAATGTCACTCCTTAGCCCCAGCTTTCACTTTTATCTGAAAGTGCACCGAGCCAGCTTTTTGATGGACTTAAATAGTAAAAGGGTTTGTGAGTTGAGATCTAAAGCTGGTCAAATTTCAGCTTCTCTATTTCCCTGATTAGTAAGTGGCTGTGAGTTTGGATACACATCTAACCTTGGCCAAATTTCAATGATCAGTATCTGTGCAAACTGAGTGCAGTTACTGTAAGTAGGTTGAAGGATCAAAAGAAAGGAGCACCAAGAGGTGAAGAATAGAGCTTCTTTATCTAAACAAGCCAAAAGGACCAGATGCTTCTTGTTCTGTATAAACTCTAGGTTATATAGTTGTCATAGTAGTTTGTTTACACGGTATATACATTTTCCGCTATAATTTACACAAAGTCTTTGTTTCTGCAGTTTGATGTTTGGTCCAGATATCTGTGGTACACAGACGAAGAAACTTCATGTTATACTTTCCTACCAAGGCCAGAATTATCCTATCAAAAAGGATCTACAATGTGAAACAGACAAATTAACCCATTTCTACACATTCATTCTTAGACCTGATGCATCATACAGCATCTGGATTGATGGCCGAGAAAGGGATTCTGGAAGCATGTATACAGACTGGGATATCCTTCCTCCTCGAAAAATTAAGGATGTAAATGCGAAAAAGGTATTTCAGAAAAAAGTTGGAGCTTTAGAATGGACTTGTTTATTCCTCTAAACCCAATTCATATTCTGTTACATTGGCACCAACAACAGTTTGGTGTAGAAATCCTATTTATCAACTATTTTCCTCAATTTCTTCTATTGAAATTTTGACAGTTGTGGGTTCTTCGCTGCATTCCTTTCCTTTAACTGTTCTGTAAAGATTTCTGATACTTGTCTGCTCATTTTCAAATGGCTTATTTAATTACCATTGCTTATAGCCTGCAGATTGGGATGACAGAGAATATATAGAGGATCCAAACGAGGTCAAACCAGAGGTAGTTCATACTGCACATTTGGTCAGGTTTTTCAGTTTTTTAGGCTTTGAGTTGGTTTTTGAATTTTCCTTGTTGCACTACTTTTTACTCCAGGGATATGATTCTATTCCAAGAGAGATCCCTGACCCAAAAGCTAAAAAGGTTAGTTCAGCAGGCTTTAATGTACACTGTCATAATATCAGCTGTGTTACGGATGAGGTTTTGAAGTTACTGCTTCTGAGATGTGGTTATTCTGAAAAGATTCTTTTCTTTAGTTCTATAAATCAATTTTTTATTCCTTGGCAGAGTGATTCTTTTCATTCACATGTAGTTTGCTCAGCTAATCTGTCTTTTATTTCACAACAACTATTCTGGTTTTTTGTAAAACCAACTTTATTCCACAAGTGATGTACTCGCCAGTCATCACTGTCAGCAGGTTTCTTTACTTCCCCACCTACACTTGTAGAAACGGAGGGGGACGTGTGCAAATGCTTCACTGTCCTTTCATATGTTATCATCATTTGAGACACGTTAGAGGCCTGCTTGCACCAATGAGCTTTCAAAGTTTTAAGCTAAACTTCCAAAGTTGCTTTCCCTTTTTAGCCTGATCACTGGGATGATGAAGAGGATGGCATCTGGAGACCACCAAAGATTCCTAATCCAGCATACAAGGGTCCATGGAAACGGAAGGTATGTGAAAATCATTCTGATTAATAATTATGAAGCTTGAATTCTTCAAGTTGTAACTGGTATATCTACTTAGCGAGTGCATCTTATGTCCCAGAAAGTAAAGAACCCAAACTATAAAGGTAAATGGAGGACCCCATGGATCGATAATCCAGGTAATGAATGTATCCATTTTTATTGAGAATTGAGTTGCATTTGAATACGGTTGCCAATGATATCAGGTTCTGTCATAGTATTAGAAATCCATTCTAATCTGTCTCTCTCTCTTCAGAATTTGAAGATGATCCTGATCTCTATGTGCTGAGGCCTATCAAATATGTCGGAATCGAAGTTTGGCAGGTAAGATAAGTAGTCTGAACTGGTATAATGTTGTCTTTTCACATGGCCAATTGTAGTAGGTTTTCTCTATGAAGTTAGAAATGTGTGATGTCAGTGGTGGATTTAAAGCAAACCCTGCAGGTTCACGGGGCCCACTAGTTTTTGCCAGTGCCTATATATATATTGATTATGAATGCAATTATTATTGTATATTAACTTGAGGTCATAGGAACCCATAAACTTAAAGTTGTGAATCCGCCTCAGGGTGATGTACTGTTGTGTTTTGTCATGGCTGCAGGTGAAGGCAGGTTCTGTATTTGACAACATACTGATATGCGATGAGCCAGATTATGCAAAGAAAGTGATTGAGGAAGTCTTTGCTAATAGGGAGGTCTGTCCTTGATCCTTTATTCTATGTTAGCTGGTGCTAGCTTATTGCTTCTTTGACACTCAGATTTCTTGAAATGAATTATCTGCAGGTTGAAAAGGAGGCTTTTGAGGAAGCAGAGAAAGTGAGAAAAGCAAAAGAGGAGGAGGTTGATATCATGTTTTCATTTTTCTAATTAAGCGTGTTTTTTCTGAGCACAAGTGCTAAAATAGTCGGAATTTTCAGGAAGCCCAAAGAGCAAGAGAAGAAGGTGAAAGGAGGAGAAGAGAAAGGGATAGGGGCAGGGACAGGCATAGAGATAGAAACAGGAGGGTTAGTTTTTCACGTCTCTTAACTCAACATGCTCGTTTGGATTGTAGCTACTCGGATTTCAATTTCCATGACTATCTTTCTGCTTGTTTAACTTCTCTGAATGATTCAGAGTTAGCTAACCATGACTTTGGTTATACACTTCATCTTTGATAACTTTATCGTCCTTCTGCTAACAAATTTCATACTTAAATAACTTTTAAGCTAAAAATCCGTAAGTTACCCCCAACTTATGGCTTTGGTTTTCTCGATAAGCATTAATGAGAACCAGTAGGAGCTTCTGGCCTGTGATTTTTGTCTATATGTTAAACAGATTCAGTATAGCAATAATATTAGTAGTCGTAGTATTACTCCTATAGTGTTTTGCCCGTAGATTTTTGATATTATATGTTGTTTCTTGTACTTTTAGTATCGTATTATTTTTGCTTTATTTTATGTTTGACATGCGTTGTTTCATTTGTTACTTCTTTTTTTGGACTGCTTTGATTTGTTTATCTTTGAGTCGAGGGTTTATTGGAAACAACGTCTCTGCTTCTGAGACCTCACTTTATGGGACTACACTGGGCATGTTGTTGTTGTGTATAGGAATAAAAAATCAATTATAATGATCAAAGACATTATGCCATTTGTTATTCTTTGTCGGTATCTCTCATTTTTCTCAATAATTCTATCAGTTAAATATAGTGTGTAACTTTTCTGACAATTTTTTGTTTTGCAGCGCTATCGCCACGATTATGATGATGACTATCATGTAAGCTCACTTATCCTCTAAATTTCTGCTTTCTTGTCACTCTTTGTGGCCTAATAAGCAGAGTTTAAAAAGCTCTCCTACTTGTGTATTGGCTTATATAATGAAATTCATTTCAGATACTATGAGTTAAAACTCAAAAACCATTTGTGGATATGATATAGTCATAAAAATTGTTGAAATGAAATTTAGTTGTAGTTCCAACTGATACTAGGCAAAAATTCAGACATTTAAGTGTCCTGTAGTGTTGGTGCCATCTGTCTTTTTGCACTTGTGACTTGTGATCAGTGGCGGAGTAAAAAATTTATACAAGGGATTAAAAAATATATTAAGTGTTGCTCATAGTATTTTGGACGTATGATTTAAAGCAATTTTCGAACTCCCTCGTTGCCAACACTAGAATCATCCCTTATGTTGGGAATAATGCTTGTATTCTTATGTTCTGCACATTGACACAGGAAATATAGTAGCCTACAAACAAGAAAAGACACAAACTAAGAATGAGATGGAAAGGCCTACTTGAGGCATGGATTCATGAAATCAATCATTAGTAGGCCAAAATAAATTATGTTTATGTTGCTCAGACTCTCCAAAATGTTGCTATACCCTTGTCAGATCGTCCAAAAATGTACTACTTTTGAAAGATCCGACATGCACGCGCAGCATTTTCGAAGAGACCAAGCAACATAGGAAAAAATAATAAATGTTTGGAGATTCTCTTTATAATGTATATACACACATGGTTTCTTGTACCATGGATGATGTTGGTACTCTTTTTTCGTTGCAGGATGAACTTTGACTTGGTGTTAAAAGGCCACACTACATCTTTCCATTCTTGAGACAGAAAGATAGCTCACATTCATTTGGGCTCGTGTGTTCTTCCTTGTTGTATTTTACTCTTGACAATAACTCTATGTTTGCATTGTGCAGCGTGTTAGGCTTAAGACAAAATAGATTGTGCCATCTCCATCTTATTTAGTAGTCTTTTTTGCAAAGCAAAACATGGCTCACTACTTGAAAATCCAGTTGACTGGACTATCTCCATCTTTTTCTTTATATTGGTAAAATTCAGTTGATTCTCGAGCCAGGGTCTATTGAAAACAGGGACAAGGTCTGCGTATATTTTACATTTTTTAGACACTACTTGTGGGAATATATAAGGTTTATTGTTGTTGTAACATTCAGTTGATAATCTTTTGAGGATTGTTTTATCATCTTGTTTAGTACCAATGACGGATGTGTTGGAATATTTTCCTTCTTAATCAGATCTTTCAGATTTGAGCTTTGTGAACGAATGAATATATGGAGCGGCTTGCCCTGCTAATGGATTTATCGAGTGTGAATTTAAATCAATCGGACTATTAATTTTGATTATCGGATAGTGAAACGGAATTCTTTTCTTCTTTAAAAAATATTTGTGTATAATATAAAATAATAATATGAGAGGTAGGAATGGAGTGTGAACGGGGAAGGCAACAAAATACGAATTCAAAGGCAAATAACGATGCAAATTAACGATGCATTGAAGAGTGAAGGTGGATATAAAGTGTATTGAAGAGTAGGGGAGAAGTGGACTATGCAAATTAACGATCAAATTAATAATTGAAATCGATAATTGAGTTATTAGATTAATGATTCGGTTTATTGTCTCAAGTTATTGGGTTATTTGTTTGATTATCGATGTGCTCATTTTTTTTAATGTCTGAGCCGATAACCCAATAATAATTTATTAAATTACAATTATAGCCTTCAATATATAAAACATTATAGCAAGAAGATGAATCGGATGCGATGAAAAGTGAAAGAGAAGTTATGCAAATATAAATTAAAGTAATTGCTTCAGTTGAGCTAGTTCTACAAGCTTATTCTCTTTTCGCCTATTTTTTCTAGCTAAATATACTTGTAACTTGTGTGATTTTTCATGTAAGATCTTAATGATTGACCCGATAACTCAATTGATAACGATCAATAACCGATTAACAAATATAATTTTTTAATAGTTTAATATATCTATAAATTGATGATCGATAAGTAAAGTCGATAACTTCTAATTTGATATGCATTTGAGTGGAGAACACAATCAAACTCAAATATTATTTATTTTTTTTATTTTCACGGGTGAAATCATTTTTCTCATTTTTAAATAACTTATTTTTGTAAAAAATATTTTCCAGACCCGAAGCATCTATCTTTTACAATCCCATGAGTTTAATTACCGAAACTACCCCTTTTTATACTTGTCAATGTCCAATTATATCCTTCACCGAATCTAGGTTCGGATCCATAACAGCTGTAACTTCTAACCCGTTTTTCTTTCTCTCTTCCCTTTGTCTCCTCTTCCTCTCAACACTTCTTCGACGACGTGGTCATCGGAGGTCGCCGCCAAATCTGCCGGCATCAGAAAGTGCGCCACTTATTGCGGTTTCGTTCCTACACGCATTCTGTTTCCAACTTGTAAGTTTACGGCCATGTTCTCATTCAACTTTTTCTATTTCCAATTTGTAAGTTTACGGCCATGTTCTCATTCAACTTTTGTTCAATAATCGCTGAGAAATATTATTAAGTTCTATATATATTCGGAGTAATGCTTGTATTTTCTGTTACGCGCGTCATTAGTTCTTCATACGAAGAGCACATGAGTGGTGACGGAAAGATGTGAACATTTAGTTTGTGGTACGTGATCTTCAAACTGATTGATGGTGAACTGTAATTAGGTATTGATTGTTAAGTCTTCAGCGGAATAGGACACGATTTGTATGACTGGAGTGAAATACGGTGGGGGTTATCTATCTTTTTTTGTGCCCTGTTCATTTGTGAAATGTGGTGCTTGAACATTAATGTCTTATGATTTGTGAAGTCCCTATGTTGTTGGTATAGCTCTAATTACCCAAAGTGGGTGGATGGGTTATTTGTCTTAGATGTGGAATCATTGAGATCATGCATCACTTTTGTGGTAATTTATGCCCATATTTTGCTTCATCTCCACGTTTCCGATTGCACATTATTGAGAACTTATGCTTGCAGAAGCTTTGTCTTTTACAACAATGGTGAAGATAGTCTTCTGTAAATGCTTAAGATTGATGTCGATTCTCTCTATGCTGTCACATCTAATGTGGAAATTCCATAGAGGTAGCTTATGTTCTTGGGAGGTCAACACTTGTGCTGTTGTGTAGCTGACATGACCATTGATATATGTTTTACTAGTTGTATTACTAGGGCTCTATTAGCCACTATCTAATAGGTTATGTATTCTTCTAATCAGTAAGTATATTGGGACATTGTTTCCTATAAAAGAAATCACCTATGTGAGCTACATATTGCCGGTTCTGTTCAGTGGACGGTTGTGGTAGTTTAAAAAAAGTAACTAGTGTCATTGAGTTGTCACTATTGGAATGAGACTCCTGTTTAATCTGCATAGTTTATTCTCCGTATTTCTCCCTCTCGTGGCACCGTATTATCCTCTTATGCTTACGAGATGTAATCTGTCTCTTATATCATGAATTGTTTTTGAATTTAAATTCACTAAAAGGTTAGCTCACTTTTTTCTTTTCTCCAATTTCTCTTCATCTCTCAGCATGCTGTCTCGTATTGCATTCATTCAATGAAGTGCTGAGAATAATCTAGCAAGGGTTTTCTCTCTTGATGACTTCCCCTGAACGACTAAGGAATCTGAAACAGGATGAGCCAGACTTAAAGTTTGACGGTGACTGGGAAGGGGATGATAAGAGAAAATACATGTCAAGTAGGTCAAGGTCGGGCAACAATGAAGAAACTGAAGTTGTAGATACTAACAGAAAAAAGAGAAGTACTGTGGACAGAAATGAGAGTCGGAAAAGATCAGGTGGATCAAGCAAAGCTGATATTGATGACGATGACTATGAGGCCGAAAATGACTTGCGGTCCAAATTGATGAAGAAGAAGCAGGGGGAGAATACATTGGAAACATTGAGCAAATGGTATCGGGATGGAGAACTTGGGGGCAAGTATGATAATGGAGACAAAACTGGGGATAGAGGACAATTCCTAGCTAATGAGAGTGTAAGAAGGAAATCAACTTCAAGATTTTCTGATGGTGATAGTTCCCAGACAAGAAATAAAAGTAAAAATGAAAAGCTGCTTGGCGGGGACTCTGAAAATGCTCAGGAAAGGGATTCGAGACCTTTGGAAAGAAAGGACAGCACCAGAGAGAAGGATCATGTACTGTTGGATAGCCTTAAAAATTCAAATGGAGACAAAAATAATAAATGCCCAGAAAGTGACGAGACAAAAATTGACATCGAGAGGAATAAGAAAGGCAGGTTGTATGCTATAGAGGAAGACAATGGTGGAACATCTTCTGTACCAGAAGATAAATTGAGCATGGAGAGAGCTGAGGAGCATAGACAGATAAAAAGTGCCACAAGTCATCACATGGCTGAAAGCAATGAAAGGACTGTGGTAGCAGGCGATGACGGCGGCTCATGGGTGCGAGAGAGAAATAAGAGAGAGATGGACTCATCCGATAGGTCCAGAACCCCTGAGAGGAGTGGAAGGCGCCGTTATGACTCAGAAAGCGTTGAGATGGAGTATGAAAAACGAGATACCTTCAGGAGGAAAGACCAAGAAAAAGATGGTGGGAGAGATGATAAATCAAAAGGAAGGGATGATGGCAGGAGTGATAGAAACAGAGTTCGGGATGGTTCCAAGGATGGGTGGAAAAGAAGGCAAGGGAACTTTATCGACAAGGAAATGAAAGAAGGTGAGACGACTTACGAACATGGAAGAGATTGGGAAATACCCAGACGTGGTTGGATTGACAATGAAAGGCCTCGTTCTGGTGGTAGAAAAGATGGAAATAGGACAGAAGCTTTGAAAACTTCATCCAAATATGGAATTTCAAATGAAAATTATGATGTGATAGAGATCCAAACCAGGCCATTTGACTATGGTAGGGAGGAGGCCATATCTTCTGCAGCAAGAACAACCGAAGTTAATCAGAGTTCTGATGGAAAATCTCTTCCAGATGATGAGAACTATGCCTTTCCCAGGGAAGGCAGAGGGAGAAACTTGAATTCTTCAGGCCATTCTGGTCAAGATTTAAGGGATACATCAGGTGATGGTTCATATAAGGATGACATTGAATCAAGGGCCCAGAAAGGAGATGCATCTATTCAGGCTGCCTGGGGCCAAACGTCCAGTTCAGAACCTCCATATGTCAACCAGGAACTATCTTCGTTCAATAGAGCTGTTCCAATGGGTTCTAAAGGAAGTAGGGTTGGGAGAGGAGGAAGAGGAAGGCCCACGGGAAGAGATGGCCACCAGTTCGGACCTCCAATGCCAATGATGGGATCACCTTTTGGACCACTTGGAATGCCGTCGCCTGGATCTGTGCAATCTTTAGCTCCTAACATGTCACCTGCTCCAGGTCCTCCTATGTCCCCTGGTGTTTTCATTCCTCCATTTTCGTCTCCTGTGGTTTGGCCTGGAGCCCGAGGTGTTGAGATGAATATGCTAGGTGTTCCTACTGGACTCCCACCGGTTCTGCCTGGACCTGGATTTCCCCCTAATTTGGGAAATCTGCCAAATCATGCAATGTATTTTAATCAACCAGGCCCTGGAAGAGGGGCACCACCTAACATGTCTGGTCCAAGTTTTAATGCGCTAATACCAGGAGGTCGTGGACTGGTTAAAGATAAAGCTAATGCAGGTTGGGTGCCTTCTCCTCGAACTAATGCGCCATCTGGCAAAGCCCCTTCTAGGGGTGAGCAGAATGATTACTCCCAAAATTTTGTAGACACTGGCACGAGGCCCCAAAATTTCATCAGGGAACTAGAGCTTACCAGTGTTATTGAGGACTATCCCAAGCTTCGAGAACTTATCCAAAGGAAGGATGAGATTGTTGTCAAATCTGCTTCGCCTCCCATGTATTACAAATGTGACCTGCATGAGCAGGAGCTCTCCCCGGAGATTTTTGGGACCAAATTTGATGTCATTCTAATAGATCCCCCATGGGAGGAATATGTTCATCGAGCTCCTGGTGTCACTGACAATATGGCATACTGGACATTTGAGGAAATAATGAATCTCAAGATTGAGGTATGACTTTTGCATGTTAACCTGGTTCTTTACTCTAAATACGTTTACTGTTGCTTTAGAGTAGGATGTGGAGAACATCAGGTGCAAAATTTGTTGTGTTATTAGCAACTTTTATTTTGACTTCTACAGTTATACTTATATATTTTTTTAAAATGGCTGCATAGTAGTTGGTTCTTCACTCTATCCTGTCAGCTTCTCCTTTCCAAGCCTAAAGATGGTGTGATTTCTTATTCTCAGGCAATTGCTGACACTCCATCATTTGTTTTCCTTTGGGTTGGTGATGGCGTGGGGCTTGAGCAAGGGCGTCAATGTTTGAAGAAGGTATGTAGTTTAAATAATTTGAGAAACACCCTATGGTCGTGAATCTGTTGATTGCTGCTTTTTATATCTTCCTTCTGCTGCTGCCCCAGATGAGCACAATCACAGTCGGGGGCATCTGTTGGTTGCAGTTTTCAATATTAGGTCTTTGTGATTATTTTTAAACATTGTTCTCTCCATTCTGCAGTGGGGATTCCGCAGATGTGAGGACATATGTTGGGTGAAAACAAACAAAAACAATGCAACTCCAGGATTACGGCATGATTCCCATACTTTATTGCAACATTCAAAGGTTCATAACTTGTCCACTCATTTTCACCATGTGTGTATTTTTCCATCATATGCAACTTACATTCTGCTGCTCCCTGTCATGGTATAGGAGCATTGCCTTTTGGGCATAAAAGGAACTGTTCGTCGTAGCACCGATGGCCATATAATTCATGCGAATATTGACACAGATGTGATTATTGCTGAGGAACCTCCTTATGGTAAGGTTCTTTCTTGTTCGAGGCAACATGTGTATGGATTTTATGTTTGCTTTGTGCAGAGTAGAAATGTCAATCATGAAATATAGGGTCACAGAAACTGACTGCATGTTGCTTCTGTCATCCACTTTCCAATTGTTTGTTCTGCTATATAAGTAAGATACCGATAGAGTCTACTGGGGCTGACCTACGGCAACAACAACAATTATGCCTCAGTTCCAAACAAGTTGGGTCTGTTATATGAAATTATGAATCCTCACCAACCACGTCCTTCATTTAAACTCATCTCATGCCAATATTATGCAAATGTAAATAAAAACTTATCAGAAGCTCTGTGTATTTTCCAAGTGTCTAAATCTCTGAAAGGCTAAACCGCTCCTAGAATGCATAGGACCTATAGTAAAAGTGCTAACATCTGAAACATATTTTTAAGTAATATACCTATATAAATCTTTTTCTTCCATTGTGCTGTATCTTTTTCTAACTCTGCATGGAGCCCCAGAAATTGTAGGTCCTTCGAGGAAACTTTCTTCCATGTGATTTTAGGTTTGCCTCATCCTGTTTTAACACCTCCACTCACCATGGATTTATGGATTGGTCATCAGCGCAGAACATGACCTAACCCTCTCAAGCAACCTTCTCCCATCCTATTTCGATGCTAGCTACTCGAACCTTCTTGCAAATGTGATCATTTCTGTTCTTGTTTAATCTTGTATGACTACACATCCATTTTAACATCCACACATTTTAGCTGCTACAGTATGTCAGTTACCTTCCTGTGCAGGAAAAGAGGATTGTTGCGCTCTTTTTTTTCTTGACACAAAAAGCACCTGGAACTCAGCTGAATCCCCATATTCGGCAATACTTTATGAGTCAAACAAGCTTCTTTAACAACAAGCCAAGTGAAACATGTTATCCTGAAGAAAGCTTTTCTTTTCCAGATAACCTTTCAAGGCCATTCTGGGGCTTGAGCGGGAAATAAGAGCTGAGAATATGCAGATCTAACTGAGAATCTTTTGTTGTTTCCTCCATTCCATGTAACTGAATCCCTAGAATTCATGATTCCTGGAAAATCTCCAATGTCTTCGGCATTTCAGCCACCCTTCCAACTAACAATCTTCTCAAAGAAAAGTTCGATCCTTGAGAAATCTATGCATCCTCTATAATAGCCTTAGGTGTAGTTGTTAAACAAAATAAACTAGAGAATAGATCTTTGCGAGGACCATGTCCTAACCAGTTGTCTCTCCAAAAGGATATTTATTCTTCCATTGTCTACTGTGAACCCAATGTTTAAAGCACTCCTCCCAATGGTTCCTGATAGCTTTCCATGTGTAAGTCCCCTGTGAAGAAGTGTCTGTCTTAGTGATCCATTGACCTTGTTGCCCTTATTTTTGGATAATCACCTTCCTCTATAAGGAAATGTGGTCTATATTTAATCTCCATAACCACCTCCGTAATAAATGTTTGTTTTGTAATTTGAAGTTTCTGATCCGCCCCTAATCAGTTTGCTGGATGAGACAGATTTCCACCTAACTAAATGAGTTCCCTTGTTACTTTGCCAAAGGAAGTTTCTTCTCAAGTAATCTCTTCTCCACCTTAGCAAGTGGGGTGTGTGNTGACATAATATAAGTGGGCAATGCATCCAGGACACTACTAATCATTATGACCTGTCTCCCAAGGATAAATATTGTGCCTTCCATCTTGTCAACCTTTTCTCACAGTTATCAATCATGCCATTCCATATGTACATGGACCTAATCCTTGCGCCAAAGACTGTCCCAAATATGTTGTAGGTAATATCCCTGTATCACATCCCAGAACACCAGACAACGCCTGAATAGTTGCTCAATTTTGGCATCACAAAGATGAGTGTGTCATCAGCATAGCATAGCCGAGGAATCTCAACTCCCTCATTCCTGGTGGACCCCTAATTCAGCCATTAGAACCAACCATTTTCAGTGTTCTCCTTCCCGTTTACGAGAATTCTGTATGAACACATCTTGAATAAAACCTTCTATGGTCATTTGGTATCTGAACAAGTTCAGATATATTGAGATTATAATGTGGGGATTATGATACATGGATTCAATAATAACAGGGTTATTTAGTGGATATATTTTAATTGGTAGATAGNATTGGACTAGAAATAGGATATATTGGGCACTAGATTTAATATAAATATGTGTTTGGTTTTACACTAGATAAAATTGGATAAACTTTTATTTTCAATTTTAACCTTGGCTTTCTTAAAAGACTTTGGAAGAAGAGTTTTGGAGAAGGGCAAATGTGTCATTTTGTTGTTTTATCCGGGATTATTGTTATCCCACATTGAATGTGGTGTAAAAATAATTCCAGAATTGTGGTATAAATAATCCTGGAATTACTTATCCCGCAATTAGAATTCAACCAAACCCGGGATAAAAGGCAGCCTGGTGCACAAAGCATCCCGGGTTAGCAAGGTGCGGTGAAGGGCTTTACACCAAGGGCTTGGGGTGTGATGTAAACAGCCTACCTGGCTGCTTCCACAGTTCGAATCAGTGACGTATTGACAACTTTATCATTGCTAATAAGCCACATTTTATTCCAGAATTATTATCCTTTGCCCTTGTAACTAAACGACCTCTGAGTTTTCTTCTCCTCTAGTTCAAGTTATGGTAGTCCTTGATTGGTTTGTTATTTCCAATTTATGTAACAGCTATTGCTTCTGTGGGAGAGTTTAGAAGTTTTAAAACTATCATGTTAATCTTGTCTCATCTTGTATTCTCTCTGCTAATTTGAATTCTGTCCTGAAATGAATGAAATTTTAACATAATATGCTGCATTGTCTCTCTGCACTGGGTATGCAAGTGGCTGAGCTCACTTTGAATTGCTACTGGTCACCTTATGCAGGATCAAGTGCAAAGCCTGAAGATATGTACCGTATAATTGAGCATTTTGCACTTGGACGGAGAAGGCTTGAGCTCTTTGGTGAAGACCATAATATTCGATCTGGCTGGCTGACTGTTGGTAAAGGATTATCTTCATCGAACTTCAGTGCAGAGGTAAACTTTTAGCTACCCTTCCTTTAGTTTGTTCATTTTATTTCCAAGTATGAGACATGGAAAGCATATAGTTGCTGTCTTCCCACCCCCTAATCACCTAAAATAACTCAGATTTTGGGGAGGGGGAAAAGAAGACAAAAATAACATGCATTTTGTCGTGAGATTCCTGCTATTCTCAGCATGCATCAGATGTGCTAGTCATTTTGTCCTATTCATATCCCTTTGTGTTCTCTCCGTGGTATATTTCAGTAGTTTGTCTTTATTTGGAAAAAAAAGATTGGTGATTTGTAATCTCTTCCCCCAAAAATGTTTGAAGATCAAAAGCGTGGCTTAATCTTGTTCACACTGAAATAAGAGTCTTATAATGCGGACTTATGACTTTGGATTTCAGGCCTATGTGCGGAATTTTGCTGATAGAGATGGGAAAGTCTGGCAGGGTGGGGGAGGAAGGAATCCACCACCAGATGCCCCACATCTTGTTGTTACAACACCTGAAATAGAGGCTCTTCGGCCCAAGTCACCGATGAAGAATCAGCAGCAAATGCAGCATCAGCCAGCATCTCTGTCTATGACATCAACCAACTTGTCCAACAAAAGGGCAGCTGGGAACTCACCCCAGAATAACAATAATTCACAAAATGTGAATCAAGAAGCCTCTAACTCTAACATCCCGAATTCAGGCCCTTGGTTTTCAGCAACGGAGAGTTTTCCAGGGAGAGTGGATGGACATATAATTTCAGATAATAGGCTTTTCGATATGTACGGGTACAATGCTGCCTTTAGACAGACGAACTCTGAATTCTTGTTGTAATAAAATCACATTTGTTGCGTTATTACATCGTTGAACTATTTTTTTGCGTTTAAGTCATGAAGATGCCTTCATTTCTTTTATATGTTGATGATTCACTAGAGAATTGAGTATATATATTTTTCATCACTGGAGAATTGAGGATCATCTTCTTCTGAGCTAATGCAGATGTTGTTCAACGTACTTGACTATTTGTCTTTGCCCATAGCTCCTATTATCTCTAAATTGTTCGGATTTCTCAAATATGCACGCACCATTCTTCTCAGTCTCCACTCGTAGAATTTCATTAGATATGCTGTTATTATATTCAAACTCTTCTTAGACTCTGCTTATAGAATTTCATTGGGCATGTAATTGTATACAAAAGAACGAGCCATTAACAATAAAAGAGGATATTTTGACATAAAAAGAACTAAAACAATCAAGGATACAACAAATATTTTGTAGTTGGTGGCTTAATTAAAATTCTTTAGAAAAAGATTTTGACAATTCAGTGAGAGAAAAAAAAAAAGGAAATTTCTTCAATGAGAGAAGAGAGCAGTTGAGAGACTCGAAAAAGTTAAAAGGAGAGTATTTGTGATCTATCGGTATTGACCAAGAATATTTAAAATATCTTTATAGCATTTTATAATTGTAATTTAACCCTAGCTCTATATTTAATTTTTCTTTCAACAGTACCACATATATAGCATTCTTCATAAAATAAATAGAAAAAAACAGGAAGAAAAAGAAAGGGGGAAAGTGTTCAATTTCGGATCCACTTCAAACCCGATTTCCTTTATCTTCCCTTTGCCTCTGCATAGCTTTCCATATTTCCAGACGACACCACCGGAAACCGCTGTCGTCACTCGCCGCCGAATCCGCCGGCATCGGAAGGTGCTCTACTTTTTCTTGTTTTCGAGCCCTCACTTCGCGTAATCTGTTTCCAGTGTAAATTTTAAATATTTGGAATTATGCTTCTGTTTTCTGTTATTTGAATCATTAAGTCTTTATACAAAGATACATGAGTTTCGAAAGATATGAACTTTTAGTTTGTGGTGCTTGGTTTTGGAACTGATTGATTGAACTGTAATTAGGTAATGATTATTAATAGTCTGATTGGTCAAGCTTATAGGAAGCCAAAAATACTTAGGCCTCGTTTGTTTTCAGTAAAATTAAGACTTCTGAATCTGAATGCACATGATTAAGATGTTGTGTCTAGTGTACTGAATGATCAAGATGTTAGTCTCTAGGGTACTGAATGATTAAGGCCGTTTGTTTTTGGCCAAAATTTTAGGGAAAAAAATGAGCTGCTTTTCAGAAGTAGCAGAAGCTGTTATTTAAAAGCTGAAAATGAACACTTTGGGGGCCTTGGCCAAACACAAAAATCACTACTCTAAGCAAAAGTGTTTTCTCAAATGGATTAGTCAAACACAAACAGCCACTCTCTAAAAGTACCTTTTTTGAAAGAACATTTCTTTTCCAGTCTGATAGCTTTTTATAGGCTTAAGTTTATTAAAAGCGTAGTGTGACCTAAATGAAATAAGGTGGCGGTTATCTACCTTTTTTCTGTACTATGTTCATTACTATGGCGCTTGAACATTTATTTTTATGGTTTGTGAACTTACCTATGTGATACTCATTGCCGGTTGCACTCAGTGGAAGATTGTGATAGGTTAAAAACAGTAACTAGTATCATTGAGTTGAAACTATTGGAATGAGATCCTTTTTAACCTGCATAGTTTATTCTCCATATTTCTCTCTCCCATGGTACCTTGTTGTCTCTTATAATTATGAGATTTTGTCTGTGCTTATATCAGGAATTGTTTCTTGAATTTAGATTCACTAAAAGGTCGCTCATCAATCGTTTTCTCCATTTCTCTTCATCTCTCAGGATGCTATCTGGTATTGCACCATTCAATGAATTGCTGATAATAATCTAGTGAGGCTATTCGCTCTTGATGACTTCCCCTGAACGACGAAGGAGTTATCTGAAACAGGACGACCCAGATTTAAAGTTTGAGGATGACTGGGAAGGGGATGATAAGAGAAAATACAGGTCAAGTAATTCAAGGTCTGGCAACAGTGAAGAAGCAGAAGGTTTAGATAGAAATGGAAGAAGGAGAAGTACAGTGGACAGAAATGAGAGTCGGAAAAGATCAGGTGGATCAAGCAAAGCTGATGTTGATGAGGATGACTACGAGGCCGAAAACGACTTGCGGTCCAAGTTGATGAAGAAGAAGCAGGGGGAGAATACATTGGAGACATTAAGCAATTGGTATCGGGATGGAGAACTTGGGGGCAAGTATGATAATGGAGACAAAACAGGGGATAGAGGACAAATCCTAGCTAACGAGGGTGTCAGAATGAAATCAAGGTTTTCTGATGGTGATGGTTCCCAGACAAGAAATAAAGGTAATGAGAAGCTACATAGTGGGGACTCTGACAATGCACCGGAAAGGGATTCTAGACATTTGGAAAGAAAGGACAGTACCACAGAAAAGGGTCATGTGTTAGATAAAGAGTCAAATAGAGACAAGAATGGTAAACACCCGGAAAGTGACGAGAGAAAAATTGACTGTGATAGGAGTAAGAAAGGCAGGTCATATGCTATAGAGGAAGACAGAGGAGGAACCTTTTCTGTACGGGATGATAAATTGAGCATGGAGAGATTTGAGGAGCATAGACAGCTAAAAGGTGCCACAAGTCATGACATAGCGGAAAGCCGTGAAAGGTCTGCGGTTGCAGGTGATGATGGCGGCTCATGGGTGCGAGAGAGAAATAGGAGAGAGATGGACTCCTCTGATAGGTCCAGGACACCCGAGAGGGGTGGAAGACGCCATTACGACTTAGAAAGTGTTGAGATTGAATATGAAAAAAGAGATACTTTCAGGAGGAGAGAACAAGAAAAAGATGGTGTGAGAGATGATAAATCAAAAGGAAGGGATGATGGTAGGAGCGATAGAAACAGAGTTCGGGATGGTTCCAAAGATGGGTGGAAAAGAAGGCAAGGGAACTTTGTAGACAAGGAAATGAAAGAAGGTGAGACACCTTATGAACATGGCAGAGAGTGGGAAATGTCCAGACGTGGTTGGATTGACAATGAAAGGCCTCGTTCTGGTGGTAGAAAAGATGGAAATAGGACAGAAGCTTTGAAAACTTCATCAAAATATGGCATTTCAAATGAGAATTATGATGTCATAGAGATCCAAACCAGGCCATTTGACTATGATAAGGAGAAGGCCATATCTGCCGTAGCAAGAACAACTGAATTTAATCAGAATTCTGATGCAAGATTGCTTCCAGACGATGAGAACGATGCCTTCCCCAGGGATGACAGGGGAAGAAACGTAAGTTCGTCAGGCCAATCTGGTCAAGATATAAAGGACACATCAGGTGATGGTTCATATAGGGATGAGACTGAATCAAGGGTGCAGATTCGAGCTGCCCTGGGCCAAACTTTCAATAGTGGTTCAGAACCTCCATATGTCAATCAGGAACTATCTTCGTTCAATAGAGCTGTTCCAATGGGTTCTAAAGGAAGTAGGGTTGGGAGAGGAGGAAGAGGAAGGCCCACGGGAAGAGATGGCCACCAGTTCGGACCTCCAATGCCAATGATGGGATCACCTTTTGGACCACTTGGAATGCCATCACCTGGATCTGTGCAATCTTTAGCTCCTAACATGTCACCTGCTCCAGGTCCTCCTATGGCTCCTGGTGTTTTCATTCCTCCATTTTCACCTCCTGTGGTTTGGCCTGGAGCCCGAGGTCTTGAGATGAATATTCTAGGCGTTCCACCTGGTCTCCCACCTGTTCTTCCTGGACCTGGATTTCCCCCTAATTTGGGGAATCCAATGTACTTTAACCAATCAGGCCCCGGAAGAGGTGCACCGCCTAATATGTCTGGTCCAAATTTTAATGCCCTAATACCAGGAGGTCGTGGACAGGTTAAAGATAAAGCTAATGCTGGTTGGGTGCCTCCTCGAACTAATGTCCCGCCTGGAAAAGCTCCTTCTAGGGGTGAGCAGAATGATTACTCCCAAAATTTTGTAGACACTGGCACGAGGCCTCAAAATTTCATCAGGGAACTAGAGCTTACCAGTGTTGTTGAGGACTATCCCAAGCTTCGAGAACTTATTCAAAGGAAAGATGAGATTGTTGTCAAATCTTCTTCGCCTCCAATGTATTTCAAATGTGACCTGCATGAGCATGAGCTGTCCCCGGAGTTTTTTGGGACCAAATTTGATGTCATTCTGATAGACCCCCCATGGGAGGAATATGTTCATCGAGCTCCTGGTGTCACCGACCATATGGAGTACTGGACATTTGAGGAAATAATGAACCTCAAAATTGAGGTATGACTTTTGCATGTCAACCCGGTTCTTTACTTTAATACTTCTACTGTTGCTTTGGAGTAGGATGCGGAGAACCTCTGGTGCAAAATTTGTTCTTGTTATTAGCTACTTTTATTTTGACTTGTACACTTGTATCTTTAAATGGCTGCATAGTCGTTGGTTCTTCACTCTGTCCTGTCAAATTCTCCTTTATGAGCCTAAGATGGTGTGAACTGTCTATTCTCAGGCAATTGCTGACACTCCATCATTTGTTTTCCTTTGGGTTGGTGATGGTGTGGGGCTTGAGCAAGGGCGCCAATGTCTGAAGAAGGTATGTAGTTCAAACAATTTGAATAACACTTTAAGGTCATGAATCTGCTGATTGCTGCTTTTGATATCTTCCTTCTGCTGCTGCCTCACAGACGAGCACAATGACAATCAGAGGCATTTTTTGTCTGCAGTTTCCAATATTAGGTCATTGTGATTATTTTTAAACATTGTTCTCTCCATTCTGCAGTGGGGATTCCGCAGATGTGAGGACATATGTTGGGTGAAAACAAACAAAACCAATGCAACTCCGGGATTACGGCATGATTCCCATACTTTATTTCAGCGATCAAAGGTTCGTAACATTCTGTCCTCTCATTTTCAACATATGTGTATTTTCCATCATATATAACTCCCATTCTGCTTGTCCCTGTCATGACATAGGAGCACTGCCTTTTGGGTATAAAAGGAACTGTTCGTCGTAGTACCGATGGGCATATAATTCATGCAAATATTGACACAGATGTGATTATTGCTGAGGAACCTCCTTATGGTAGATTCTTTTTCTCATTCCAGACAATGCTGTGTGTGGATTTTATGTTTTCTTTGTGCAGATTAGAAATGTTAATCATGAAATATAGGGTTGCAGAAACTGACAGCATGTTGCTTCTGTTATCCACTTTCCAATTGCTTGTTTCCTATGTGAGAAAGATACTTGATAGAAGCTACTGGGGTGACCTAACAGCACTAATTTGAAAATATGGATTTCTCTAAAGTGATACACACACATGTATTGTTGTTTGTAGTTATCAATAATAATTTAGTGAAATAAAAAAATGGAAGTGTTTCTTTGGGTCTTACTAGGACAACTGTCCTTTCTGGGGTTGATGGATTCTCCCTATCTTCAAATGATGCTATTTTCCTTTTCCTTTTGGTGTTCTCCTCTTTTGGTGTACTCATAAAGCGAGAAGAACAAACTCCATTGCCTGGGGTCGGTGAAGGCTGGGAAACAGATGAGGAGGAGATTCTGTCTTATGAATTGCTTTTTTCACTTTTTTCTTTTTGGTTCTCTATGTAATTTCGGGCTGGTTTTGGTGATGGATATGCTTTTCAGTTGAAACCTGGGCTTTTACCAGAATTCTGTATAGTTCAAGTTATTGTAATCCTTGAATAATAAAAGTGTGCTCTCTCTAACAGCTTAAGCTTTTAGATGAGATGGTCGCACACTTTAATATGGTATCGGAGCAGGCAGAGGTCCTGGGATCGAATCTCACCGCCACCCATTATCAAAAAGAATTTCCACGTGCTTGGCTCATGAAAAAAAAGAATCAGGCCCGCACGTGAGGGGCGTGTTGAGAATAGAATTAGATAATAAAAGTGTGCTCTCTCTCTAACAGCTTAAGCTTTTAGCCTTGATCCAAAAAAAAACAAAAAAAACAGCTTAAGCTTTTAGATCAGATGGTCACACACTTTAATAGATTGGTCTGTTACTCCCGAGTTATATATCAGCTATTGCTGTCTATGGGAGAAAGTTTGGAAGTTGTCACCTGTCCTTTTATGCATGAAATGCACGTAATAAGAGGGGAAGATACCTTGTCCATAGGGGGGACACCCCTCCACTGGAAATTATACTGTTTAGATAGGTAATTTTTATGTATATATACTACTTATTGAATCCGTTTGAATTCTTCATGTGGTTAATCATGCCTCCGCCACTGCATATAATCTTATATCATCCTGTGTTCTCTCTGCAATTCTTAAACCTGTCCTGCAATTAATGATATTGTAACATAATTTGCTGTGTTGTCTCTCTGTACTGAATATGCGCAGTGACTGAGCTCATTTTGCATTGCTGTTGGTCATCTTATGCAGGATCAACTGCAAAGCCTGAAGATATGTACCGTATAATTGAGCATTTTGCACTTGGCCGGAGAAGGCTTGAGCTCTTTGGTGAAGACCATAATATTCGATCTGGCTGGTTGACTGTTGGTAAAGGATTATCTTCGTCGAACTTCAGTGCAGAGGTAAAATTTTAGCTAATCTTCATTTAGTTTGTTGATTTTATTACCGTGTAGACATGGCAAGGGTATAGGTGCGCTCTGTCTTCCCACCCCCAACCCCCCAAATAAATCTCTCTTTTTTTTTTGTGTGTGTGTGTGTTCTCTCATTGGTATCACTTCAATACTTTGTCTTTATTAGGAAAGAAAGATGGTAATTGTAACCTTATTCCCACGGTTGTTTGAAGACAAAAAGCTTGGCTTATTTTGTGCACTTGAATAGTTTACTTTTGCATGCATTATGCTACCTTCGTCATGTTTCTGTGTCTTATAATACCTGACTGAAGACTTTGCAAAACTTCAGGCCTATGTGCGGAATTTTTCCGATAGGGATGGGAAAGTCTGGCAGGGTGGAGGAGGAAGGAATCCACCACCAGGCGCCCCACATCTTGTTACTACAACACCTGAAATAGAATCTCTTCGGCCCAAGTCACCAATGAAGAATCAGCAGCAACAGACAGCATCTATATCTGTGACGACAACAAACTCTTCCAACAAGAGACCAGCCGGGAACTCACCCCAGAATAATAATAATTCACAAAACGTCGTGAACCAAGACGTCTCTAGCTCTAACATGCCCAGTGCAGGGCCTTGGGTTCCACCAATGGAGAGTTTTCAAATGAGAGAGGGTGGTGGACATGTGATTTCGGATAATAGGCATTTCGATATGTACGGGTATAATGCAGCCTTTAGACAGTCCAACACTGAAAATTTGGAGTATGAATCTCACAAGGCAATGAATTTATTGTAGTGAGAAAATCACATTTGTTGTGTTATTATGTATTTGAATTATTTTTTTTGCCTTGTAACATTAAGGCCATGAAAATGCCTTCATTTCTTTATCTGTTCTTTAGCCAGAAGATTGGTGACAGGTCCATGAAGTCTTTGCTTGAAAGTATTTCACTCTTACTGCTCAATAAAGATTTTGTCGAATTTAAGAATGGAAGCAAAAGTTATGTAGTAACTAAGTAAGGAAATTTTGATAGTATCTGTTGTTTATATGCACCTCGATTATTTTATGTAACACAAATTTCTTCTTGTATTCGGAATTATCATCTGTTATCTTGCTATGAGAATGAAATATAGCTGATACAAAGAAGCATTACCCCATATCGTTTAGCCAACGAAGACTTCACACGATCTAAATAAGACTTACGGATAACAATCAGACATATAATATCCAAAATTTCACCATCCTTTTTTGAAAAAAATTCTATGTTTCATTTACAATTTGAAGTATGGTTAATGTATATAATAACCAAAATTTCTATTTGAAAAAAATGGAATAAAGAAAAATAAAAATAGAAAATGCCAAAAGAAATAAAATAAATAAATCATCAACGAGGTCCTAAAGAAACAGTAAAGTCAGTAAGCGGAGCAAACTTCTCGGCCCAAGTCTTTGATTCCAAATACATTTGTGAAACCCGACCTGCAACCCGACCCATATCCGGTCTATTATTCGGGTTAGTCTCCACACAGTCCAACCCGATCCGTATCAATTTCTCCGCCACATCCACCGGGTACGAATCCTTCAACCGCTTATCCACCCACCCCCTCAACCCTGCGCCGCCGTTTTCCGCCGCTTTCGCGGCTGTCTCGATCACCGAGACCCTAACATATCCACCACTCTCTTCGTCAAATTCGTATTTCACTGCCTCCTTCCCGGAAATCAACTCCAAAATCACCACCCCGAAAGCGTACACGTCACTCTTCACCGTCGCCATTCCTGTCCACTGAAACTCCGGCGCCATATACCCTCTGGTACCTTCAAATTTCAAACCTTTACTTCCACATTTCTTCAATTCGGGTGATTTCTTCGGCACAATTTCACTATTCGGATCCTGGATTTCATTTGGAGTCTCGCCACAAAGCTCCGCCGTACCAAAATGGCAGATTTTCGCATGCAATGAAGGTTCAGTAACAATAATACTTGTGCTTTTGATGTGATTGTGTACAAATCCTAAACCTAACCCAGTTGAATGATGAATGTAATCTAAACCATGAGCTATATCCGAAGCAATTTGAATCCTCGATATCCAATTCGAAAGAACTGTGAAATTAGGGTTTCTACGATTCCTCAAAGCTTCTGAGAGATTAACTCCTTGTGTATATTCATATACCAAATATATATAATTTCCAGATACTGAAGCTCCTTTGAGTGGGATGAAGCTAGAATGATGGCTTCTGCAAATCATCGCCACATGATCGACGAGCTCATCGGTTTTCATCGGCCGTCGGAATTTTCTCTGAATTACGACGACGTCTTGCCCACGGAGAACACAACGCCACGAAGTAGAAGTAGATGAGGACGAAAGTGGATTCTTTAGGAAGTTCTGGGTCTCGGAACGAATTTCTGTGAAGTTGTATATATGAGGTTGTTCGGGGAATAATACTCCTTTAAGGCTTGATAAAGAATGGTGACTTGATTTTGATGAAGCCCATGATTGAGAGTTCTTCAAGTTGTTGAGTATAAAACTTTCTGTAGACCCATTTGGGGATATCAAATTCTGGCTTGTAGATGACGATGACTGATGATCATTGAAAGAAGACGACTTTTTTGCCCCCCCTGCCGGTGAGCTTGAATTTCTGGAGGTTGAAGAAGATCTTCTTGGTCTATGGTTTGGTTCCATAACTTCAGTGCTCAATTTTTTCTTGGATCTACACATGAAGTAGATCAAAGGTATCCCTCTTTATCTTTTCAATCTAAAATTGACTTCGCAATCCCAACTAGTTTGAGACAGACGTAATTGTTGTTAGTATTGTCATATGAAGGCGGTTGGTGAAGACGTGAGCTGTTTGATCATAGTTGTAACTGGTAAAGTTTGCTTTTTTTGCACAATTGAGTCTTTGGTCTTCTTTGGAAGTGACTTATTCTGTTGGTATATTTTTCTATTAGTTCTGTTGCGGTCTTGGATTAGGATTCTTTAGCTGAGTGAGACAGAAGTCACATGAGAACCCAATAAAGATTGTCTGCTTGTTTTTCTTCTTCTCTTTATGGGTTGAAATTTATACATTTTCATGAAAAATATCTTGAGGTAACAGATTTTTCATAAGTTGGGGAATCTAAATTATTTAATTATGGTGCTTTCTAACATTTTTTAAATACTTTGTTACTCTGAAATTTTTTATTTTTAAGTATTTTAATGTAATTTCTAATATGTAGCTTTTTTGGTCAAAACATTGAGTAAATGATGTCCAAAGAAAGTTGGAGACTTTCTACCCTTGTACACATTATTCTGTTGGAATGGATTAACTATAGTGATCTGAATGTCTCTTGCTCAACAGGTCAATGGCTCCTCATTGACTCAAGCCCCAAATTATGCATCAGTGAGGGTCTGACCAACTGAGTCAACTCCTCTAGTCTTAGTTTAAACAATTTTGTGGTGGATGATGAGATGGGCATGAAAACAGTTGAAACAAATAGGAGGTGACCAATGAGTGACATGATTATGCTGTAAAATTATTTGCTTACTTTTAAACTATCAGTTATATTGCTCGGACTCTTCAAAAAATGATGTTGTGCTATGTCGGATCCTCCAAAAATGCACACTCACCCGTTGGCATTTTTGAAGAGTTCGAGCAACATAGACTATTAGCTGTAAAAAATTTAGTTGAGTTGTGCGAAAACTGGTCCGGAAACCACGGTTATCAAAAAAGACTCTGTAGATTGATGGAAAGAGGAGAAATGGAATGAAACAGTGAGTCACATGGAAAATTTTTACTTAAAAAAAATATATATGGAAATGAATTGCGTCCAATAGGATTTGAACCTATACCAAAGGTTTAGAAGACCTCTGTCCTATCCATTAGACAATGGACGCTTTTCATTCTGATTTTTTTTTCAAATTGTTGTATCGTAAATATTACTCCCTAAGTTTCATTTGTTTGTCTTACTTTTCTTTTTAATCCGTTTCAAAATAAAATGTCTCTTTTCTTTTTTGACAACTCTTAAATTCTAACTTTCCACATGACATCTTCAAGACTACAAGATTAAAGGGCATTTTGGTACATTCTACACATCTTTAGTTTAAGGCACAAAATTCAAAAGTTTTCTTTACTTTCATAAACTCCATGTCAAGTCAAAACCAAACGAACAAATTGAAACGGAGAGAATATTTCTTTTACTTTGTATTAATCGAAACCAATCAACCCTTAATATATCTTTTTTCCCCTAGTACAGCTTACAATTGTTGTTGGCAACCAAAAGATTCAAAATGTCAGATTTTTATATAAACAAGACTGTGAAGTGACGTGAAATAAGCTGATTGCTCTTGACTGGCTGACTTGGGAACTTCTGCAACTCTTCATCTGTAGTTAATCATGTTAATGAACAGACTGGAAATTCTTTTTTAATTTGGTAACAGAAATTAGTTCCGACACTTAAGCACAGGAAGCTCGAATGGATAATATCGGATGACTTAATACCTTTGGTACCTATTTCAATTGCTTTACGCAGTTTCATTTGTTTCAAATTTCCATTTCTGCTACTTGAGTTAGTGCATTGGATGTTGTAGTACGTCTATGTGGTGGTCTTCTACCAGTTGTGTAATCAATATTGGTCGTTGTGCTTTTGTTTTTTCAGGCAGCAAATGTGTGCAGCCACTTGAAATAATGCCATTTCACTTGTTTTCAGGAAGAGTTCAACAGGAACAATTTGATCTCTTTAACAGAAGCTTGTCTGAGTTGGTTTGCAAGGAATACATCTACACAGGTGCAGAAGGTCCATGGTAGACAACTCCAGCATCATATGAATTCGATACCCCCGAGGAATTATAGATGCTTTGAAGGTAAATTTTATTTTATTTTATGTTATTTTATTTATGACTGAGAAATCCTTTTGGAGCCTACCCTTTGGGCTAACTCGGGGATGATGGAACCGCCCCTCCGCTCTTCTCCATTTAAGTACCAAAGTTAGTTCGCTTGGCATAGGGCTCGAAAGATACAAGTCTCTCAACCTTTGCCTATTGAGTTAACCCGTGGGGGATTGAAAGTAAAGTATAATCCACTACATACACTTAAAGACATCTTATTCAACTTCTTTTAGCTTTTTGGTATAGACTTAATTATGTAAACAGTGTAGATGAATTTTGAAGTTTATAAGCTACCTTCATTTGTAACTGGATTGATCCCTCAAACTTCAGTAATTTACAACACGATATCGAATAATACAGTTACTTTATCAAGGAACAAAAGAACTACTTATTGGAGGTTGCCACTTGATTTGAACTATATGTTGCTGATCTTTTCTTATGGTTACAACTTAAATCCAGAGTTGTAGAAATCCTCATGTCAATATCCTTTCTAGTTGCATGCTTAAGATAGTCGAAAGAAAAGCTGAAGCATTATTTCTTATAGTTGATATAAGCCCACTGGGAAGGGCAGATGCAGCATATTGGCAACGAGTTCATCTGAACCCTGTATTTTTTATGCAGAGGTATACATGTGAAATGAAAGGAATCACTTAGTGTTTTTTTGCCTCGGATAGTCTTCTTGTGATTAATGTTTCTTATGGTAATGTAGAATTTTCTAGATATGAGATGAAACTTTTGACATGTGGAGACTGAAAGAATTCTTGCAGACCTATGGTAATATATATGCAGTGAACAAAATCACTAGATCATTCTTGTGACTATTGTAATCTGTTGAGTGAGAAGAATATCAGAAAATTATAATTTCATAAGAGCATACGTGAGCCTAGGGTCTTTTGAAAACAATCTCTCGACCTCCACAAGGTAGAGGTAAGGTCTACGTACACTTTACCTTCCCCAGACCCCTCCTAGTGGATTATACTGGGTATGTTGTTGTCATTCTTTCATAAGAGCATACATCAATACACATTATATTTACAAATTACACTGAATGGTATGGTCTAGTTGTTACATTCCATACTTTTATTCATATTTTCCAACCTGAACTCACAATTTCCACATACAAAAATATCAAGACTTTTGCATATACTTCATCTATCTATTGTAATATATTTTAAAAAGAACACCACCTTTCTCCATACTCTTATTGAAACTACTTAAAACACGATTGCTTGTGTCTACACTAGCAAACGTGATTGACTCCTAAATACATAAATATCAAGAATTTTCTTTTAATAAGAAAAGTAGAAAATAAACTAATCAACCACGCGATGGGACGGTGGTGGGTCCCAACGGTAGTTGACGTGTCACTTATCGAAGGTTATCAATTAACGCTTATCATAAGTTCGCTCTGCATAATCTTCACAAGCTTTCTCACAACTTGAAATAGTAGAACCTGGAACTGTTAGGCATGTTGGCATACATTGTTTAGCCTTATCTGAGAGCTCTGCTGCTGTTGCTATATTTGCATTTTGCATCATCAACACAACTAACATGCAAATTAGAAACGAAGTGGTGAGAAAATGATGCTTAACTTTTGCCATTTTTGCTTTGGTTAGTTGTCTTAGTCTTTGAAAAATGAGTAAAGTTTTGAGACACAGAACACAAGTTGTTTCTCCATATATTTATAGCATGTAGGTAGGTGAAGTAATCCATTATTATCTCCTTACCTACTTCCCTTCCACATATCCTAAACAACCAATATTTGGTGGCATTTAGACATCCTTCCTTATGTGTTGTTTCTTTGACTGTATCTCCTTTGTGATTTGACCACTAAGTTGGGATAATTTTGACAAGGAATTAAGGACCTGTTTGATTGGCTGTACTAATAGATGGATTAGTTATACACCATACGATGTATTATCTTATATAAAGGAAACAAAGGATAATTAATTTCTGGATAAGACACCTAAATGACTTGAGTATCCCTCAATTTTTTTCCCTAAAAGTTTTTTATTACAAAAATTCAAGGGTATAATTGTGAAGAAGATTTTTATAGAGTTTTAAACCAGACATAATATATGGTGTATCTAGTTTTTAACACAATGAATCAAACACTTAATAAAAAATAATTTCAGCATTACAATTCTTATATTAGTAATCCCTACATTATTAATCCATGCATTACTTGTCTTCGTCCCGAAGGACCCCTAAGAGTGTCAAGGGGGATGGGATGGAATGAAATCAAACGGGATCTAGGGGGATTGGGACCCGCGTGTCAAGGAGGACGGAACGGGACGGGATGAAATCAAATGGGACGTATGGGGATCGGGACCGGGCGGGACGAACCATTGGTCCCGTCCCACCATGTAACGGGTCGGGTCAGGGGACGTTGGGGACTTTTATTTTTTATTTTTTCATGTATGTTACCTACTTTTTGTCAAAAAGTTCATGATTAATATTTGTGAACACAAAAATTAGATCATATTTCACACTCTTTTCTCACCTACCAAACCTCCTCCTCCACTCACTGACAACTCAAGAAAGGGATTTGTTGGCTAACCAAAGACTTAATCACCATAAAAAAAGCATTCGTGTTAACAACTAAAAGATTAAAGATTCTGTCTTTATCAACCATCATGAGTCAATAGGGCCAGCAAAAAATAACTATCAATGGTGGGTTTCGGTATGATGAATAAATTATTTTTATTGTTAATTCAAAATTTTGGGTTCGAACATCGGATATACGGATATGAAAGAAATTTTGACAGGGAGCATTTTCCCCTTTAATTAGACTTATATGGTGTGAATTTGAATTAGTCGAGATCCTAATACGAGTATTAGACACTGTCACACTAGTATGGAAAAATAAAAAAAGAGGGCCAACAAAATCAAAACTAATGACCAAAACTGAAGAGCAAAAACCAAGAAGAAAAAAACAATTAGCTACCTAAGCCAAAAAGTGTGGGGACAATGAAAGATATTTAATTTGTTGAAGTGATCTTCTTATTTTCTATACAACATTTTCTTCTTGAAGGAAGCCACAAAAGTTTAAATACAGTTGCTTAAGAACAAGATACAAAATATCATCAATAAGTTTAAAGATTCACAAATATTCATACAAACCATTAAAAAAGTTCCACAAAACTAGAAAAATAAAACTTAAAAAGTATTGTACCTACAATGTGAAGATAGATATTCTTTTTTTATCTTCTTCTTTCCACCTTTTTCCTATGTTGCTCGCACCCCATATTGGATCCTTCCGAAATGCACCATTTTTAGAGGATCCGACACACATGCAGTGACATTTCTGAAGTGTCCAAGCAACATACATTTTCTCTCTTTAGCAAAGTGGAAGAGGAGCACCATTCCATTCCTTCAAGCAATTAAGCAGTGGATCTATCAACTTCCCTTCATTCATAGCTGTGAACACTTTGTCAAATTCCTCACCAGGAGATAGAACTTTCTCACCGGTCAAATATTTAGCCCCTAATTCTTCCCTCACAAACTTGTACAATGGATATGACCTGCATTTTTGAATTCTATTACCAAGTGGTGCCTTTCCATTCTCCAAATCACATCTAACACTCTCAATCTCCTTAGGCAAAACAACTCTCAATTCTTCCTCAAATGCACTAATCTTTTGGAAAATTGAAGTGTCGGAATTCTTTAGTGCATGATCCACCAAGACTTGCCTCAACTTTTGCATCAGAGGGTAAGTAGCACTGCAGGGGTCATCAGCATATGCAAAGACATATTCTCTGTCAACCATTGTGAGCAAGTCTTTCTCACAGAATCTTGATTGGTGAAGTTCACCATTTTGACCAATGATCAACACTTTCTTGGCTGCTAAACTCACTGCACTTTTCACTGAGGCCTTGAGATTTTCTTCCAAATGCCTCAAGTCAATTGCTTGGCAGAGTGCCACTAGATAAGTGGATGACATGAGTTTCAATATGTCAACTGCCTCTTCTGTCTTTCTTGATGAGATTAGGCCTAATGAGTTGACATCTTGATTGTGCTGTTCAGCACTTTGTACATGGTTAGTCACTGGATTCGCAAGAAACTGGAGTTCAGAACAGTATGAGGCCATGGCGATTTCAGCACCTTTGAAACCATAATCCAAGCTAGGATTCCGCCCCCCGGTGAGATTTGAAGGTAGTCCATTGTTGTAATAGTCATTGACAAGCTCAGAGAATTGTGCAAATATGAGTTTGCCAATTGAGGCAAGTGCTAGCCTGGTGTTGTCCATTGACACACCTATTGGTGTCCCTTGGAAATTCCCACCATGTAATGCCTTGTTTCTTGATACATCAATCAAAGGGTTGTCATTAACAGAGTTAATCTCTCTCTCAATCATCTTAGTTGATGATCTAATCACCTCAATTTGAGGGCCTAACCATTGTGGAGATGTCCTAAGCGCGTAACGGTCTTGTTTAGGCTTTTGTAAAGGGTCCATTTCATGGATTTTCTTGGCTTCTTTCACATATGAACTTCCATCTAAAATGTGTTCCATTATAGCAGCAGCTTCAATTTGTCCAGGGTGATGTTTCAATTTGTGTGTCAAATGGTCTGTGAATTCAGGCTTTCCTTGCATAACTTCAGCAAAAATTGCTGACAAAACTTCAGCAAGTATAGCAAGAATGTTAGCCTCAAAAAGAACCATTGAGGCCAAACCAGAGCCAACAGCAGTGCCATTCACTAAAGCCAATCCTTCTTTGGGCTGCAGCTCAAAGAATCCAGTGTCAATACCGGCCTGTTGGAACGCGTTGACAGCGTCCAACAGTTCTCCGTTAGGCCCGGTGGCTTTAGAGTTGGGCCGGCCCGTTAAAAGCCCCGCAATGTAGGACAGTGGTACCAAGTCACCGGACGCTGTGATGGTCCCACGGAGGGNTGATGGTCCCACGGAGGGGCAAACACGGGGTAATATTGTTGTTGAGCAATTTTGTTATAGCTTCCAAAATCTCAAACCTTATGCCGGAGTAGCCTTGGAGTAGGGTGTTGATCCTCACTACCATGGCCGCCCTCGTCGTCGAGTGTGGCAGCGTGTGGCAAGACTCCGTCCCGTTGCCAAAGATTCCGGCATTCAAGAACCTAGAATCAGATGAAATTTCATTTAGCAAAATCATCGAGCTTAAGTTGACGTATAAAATATCATATAACTAAATCATTAGCTTATATTGACATACAAACTTTTACAGCTTAAGTTCGACGTACAAAATTTCATCTATCAAAATCATCAACTTATATATTAGGTATCATTGAGTTGGGATATTAGTTGGTCCACTTGAACCTAACAAACCTATGGATCTATTAAATGCCTTCTTTTTTAGGAAAAAAAAATAAATAAATATGCAGCTATCATTTATTAGCCGAAAAATATATATATTGGAGCCATAATGTTATAAAGACTTTCATGCTATCACGTGCATTAAACACGTGGCATGTTCACATCCTCCAAATTAATTTTTTTTCAAAAAAAAGTTAATTAAGAATATTATTTGTTTGGGGGGCAAAAATAAAATTGAGAAAATTAATTAAATACTAATAATAATAAATTAAAGGATGAAAA
>JACEIK010000889.1:243481-261049 GCA_018107945.1 Datura stramonium
ATACTTACTTTAATCCTTTGATCATATTGACACTAGTTTGAAGCAATTCCACCAACTCTGGCTCAGCGGGATGACGATTTTTTGGGCGTATTTTATGAAAATAACTCCGCAGCGATGCTCTCTACAACCTTATACTTCACTAGCCAGAGTTAATTTAGATTTGGACGGAGTTTAAAGGCGTAATCGGATGATTTCCCAATGTTCTCCTTCGTTTTTACCTATGCTGGCCGAGGATAAATGAAAAATAATCTAACTTCAAAGTGTGAGGCCTTTATATACTTGAGGCAGCAGACAAGGCAATGTGGCACGCTGCACAACGCGCTGATTCTGCTCCGTGCCATGTTGGCTAACGCGGAGGAGCAGCTCCGTGCCAATTTGCCCCTCTGGGCAGCTTGTTTCGGCCTCCTCTCGTGAGATCCTGGCTTGGCACTCGTCCGGCCTTTCCCCGGGCCCTTTCCTCATACGTATGACACTCTAAAACTCTCAACCAACATATGCATAGGACGACTAAACGTTAGAAACTTATGGGGTGTAACAATTGTTCCATTCGAAAATTATTTAATTTGTAAGCCTAAAAAGAAATTAAGCTCATCCATCATACTCATTTCGAATTTACTACTCATCAACAAGGCAAATTCCTTACAACAGATTTCATTTGTTGCACCAAAAACAATGTCATCCATACACACTTGTACAACCAACAATGAATCTTTTTATTTGCTTTTTAGAAATAAGGTGTTGTTAATTTCCCCCCTAGAAAAATTATTTTCCATAAAAAATTTTGAAAGACACTCATACGAAGCTCGAGGAGCTTGTTTCAACCCGTATAAGGCCTTATCAAATTTATACACATAATCAGAAAATTCAGCATTTTCAAAGCTAGGAGGTTTATGAACATATACCTCTTCTTTTAGTTCCCTATTTAGGAACTCACTTTTGATATCCATTTGGTGGAGTGTGAATTCCATGTGAGCAACAAAGGAAATTAGCATCCTTATTTCCTCCATCCTTGCACTGGTGCAAAGGTTTCTTCATAATCGATGCCTTCCTATTGGTTATAGCCTGGACCACTAGAAGGGCTTTTTTCCATGTTACTGTTCCCTGTTCATCAAGTTTATTTTGGAAGACCCACTTTGTTTCAATTACAGTACGCCCCATTGGTGGTGGTTCCAGGTGCCAAACATTGCTCCTTTCGAACTGGTTGAGCTCTTCTTGCATAGTAATTACCCAATCTAGGTCCTGCAAGGCTTCACGATAATTTTTAGGCTCAATGTAAGATAAGAAGACTGAATAAACACAAATTCATGGAGGCCCTAGTTTGAATTCCCATTATTAAGATCAGTTATGATTAGATCAAGGGGATGAGAACTTTGATGTTTCCGGGGCCTCAAATTTAATTTTTGTGAACTTTCATTATTTTTTTCTAGAACAGAGTCAGGTGACGTTCTTTCCTCTATTCCTTATACTGAACTTACCACTGTATCATGGTTTGTTCCCTTGAATTTTCCAGCTCCTGTCCAGATTCTAAGGGTATGTCCAAGGAGTATGTTTCCATGATTGTTCCTTCAGTTAAGACTGGAGCACTTACCCTTTCGGTTGAAGATTGAGTGAGGCCAATTTCATGTTCATCCTCACTTTCCTGCAAAGTTGTCTCAACAAAAATGTTAGACTCATAAAAAATTACATGAATCTTTCTTCTACACATTTTGTTCTTTTGTTATACACTTTATAAGCTTTGTTATTTGAGGAGTATCCAAGAAACACTCCTTCATGACTCCTTGCATCAAACTTTCCTGAGGCAGTTTTTCCATTATTGTGAACAAAACATTTGGTACCAAAGGTTCGCAAGTGTTTGATACTAGGTTTTGTTCCTTTAAGAAACTCATAAGGAGTTTTATCAAGGAGTGATCTGATCATGCATCTTTTTTTATATAACAAGCCGTATTTACTGCTTTAGACCAGAAACTTTTAAGAAGTCCACTAGCAACAAGCATTGTTCATGCCATATCTTATAATGTTGTGTTTTTTCTTTCCACAAACCCATTTTTTTGGTGAGTTCTTGGAGCCGAAAAATTATGATCAATTCTATATTTGTAACAAAAACCAGTAAACTTGCCATTTTCAAATTCTGTGCCATGATCAGATCGAATACTTATTACTTCCAACCCAAGAGTTCGTTGAATCATTTTTGAAAATACTTTAAACATGTCAAATTATTTATCCTTAGAGGATAGAAAGAGTGCCCATGTTGTCAGGACGAACATAGGCTTGGATCTAGACATGGAGCTAGAACCATAAATGGCTCCAAGTCAATCCATGAAATGAACATGATAATTAAAGGCTAACATAAACAAAACTGATAACTAAATTTTGAAATAGCAGAAGTCTGATTAATATTACGTCTATCCACGAAAATATCATAACACTAAATGCAAAGCTGAATATACAAGTCTATGTCTGAAAAGCCTCTATTAACTGATGAGATGCCGGGACAAGCACCCAACTATCTCGAAGTCTGAAACAAACTGACATGACAATACTGAAAGATAGATGTTCTTGGAGGATGAGGACTCACCCAAAGCAGGGTCTGATCTGGAATGAGGGCTGAACTAATGGCACATCTAAGCTTGATCGCTAGGACCTGTATCATGAAATGACACAACATAGAGTATGCGGTTAGTACTTGGAATGTACTGAGTATGTAAGATAAGTAAAATAGGCTAAGTAAGTAAAACTAAAATCATGCATATCATAAATCATAACATCATAAGATTTTGAGAGTAAGGGCTGCATGCTGATATCTGAAAACATAAATAGACATAATCTAAATCGCATAACTGAATCGAATAACCCAAAGCTGAAACTAAAAATTCACAAGTAAAACTGATAGCCTGATTATTGGGTCAAACCTGCTGAATACATAATATCATAAGTGATAAACATGCATAACTGAGATCATGGGGATTAATGGGAGACTCGTCATTTAACCGACACAATCATAATAGAGCTTATGTGATCCTAACTATTACACTCAAGTGGGTAGAGCCATCCAAAACCTTGCCACGACTAAGGGCGCTACCATGGTATCGTATCAAGATGAAGGCCCATTTGAGGCAAGGGAAGCTAACAAGGGAGGTCCCAAAGTAACATGTAAAATCCTACGTTTGTACGTAGTTTTGAGACCTGGGGTTTTTATGAACCCTTAGCTTGCTTGGTGCTAGACACTGCTCCCAAAAATACGCAAGGTGCTCACCATTGTTTTTCAACGAAGTTGAGACTATACCATAAGCTGGAAAGTGGGAGTAGAGACTCTAAAATCCATATGGTAAGATGATTTATATAGTTAAACTGATGCAAGAAAGCATGCTTAATCTGAGTGGGATTACCCAAAATCTAAAGATCATGCATACTTGAATTTGGCTCCACTAGTCAAAACCATAGATTTATATATGGGTAATTTATAAACATAAATATATGCTAGATACTTCATCATACTTTAAATCATAAATCATAGACTAACTTTTTTATGAACTTGCATAATTGGGCATAATCTTTTAAAACTTAAAATCATGAATTTGTAATTAATTAGTACATAAAATCTGCCAATGAATCTTAAAACATGCTTTGAAACATGAAGGGAATTGACCCATAAATAAATCATAGAAAATTTTATAAAATTGGGCTACAAAAATCATCAGATCATAAACTTGAATTAAGTCTAGAATTCATGAACTTAAGGAGAAATATGGGCATGAGAGTGAAAGAAAACTCTCATTCATGGCCCTACACACCTGGATAAACCGATTCTTATATTGACTTTGAAAGCCCATGAGATTTGGAGGAGAATTGGAGGATTTCTAAGCTTGATCTTCAATGGAACCCTCTAAACATGCATGCATAGGAGTTGAATAAAGTAGGATAGGTTAAAATCCCCTAATACATTCCTTTCAGGGCTTCAAACGATGTAGTTTAGAGCTTAGGATCTTAGAATTTATGAAAATTCCCTTAATAAATTCTCAAAAAAACTATCCTGTTAGTTGCAACAAATCGTACCACGAGTCATACAATCCTCTTAAGACTTGTGGTATCCTCCTGTACTGACCAAGTCCAAAACCTCCAACCCTCTAAATATTTTCATGAATCTTACTACGATCCGTAACACCATCCTACGAGTCATACCATCACCTGTACCTTCAATCACTGGATAATTTCGAAGACTTGCTACGACTCCTGATCACTGATCGTACCCACATACTACGACTCGTAGTGGGAACTCATAGTCTAGAGAACAAAATCTCTGACCTGATCCACGGGTCTTCCTACGACCCATACTATTAACCTACGACTCATAGGTTGAGTCATACTGAGGCAAAAATGTAGTTTTTTCTACTGAACTTATTTCCATTTATCTCATGTAGTCTTAGGAACTTTTCGGGTATTACAATATCTCTCCTTTGGGAAAATTCATCCTCGAATGCAGACTAAACATACTGAGAAGCTGGGGAAGTGAACTGAACTCTCAACTACTGAACATCTGAAGTTGAAAACTGACGGAGTGTCTGACTTTGGACTGATATACATGACTGAACTGAATTCATGAATCACACATACATGCACTGACAGAAAGGAAACTGAGAGACATAAACTAAACATGAAACTGGATAGAGTACTAAGGAGGAAACTGATATCTCATGCTGGAACTGAGTCGGAAGGGAATAAATGTGGGTATCTAGCCACCGTATCTGTTTCGTCCTCCTACATAGCTCCTTCAACAAGCTGATTCCTCCACAAGACTTTCACCGAAGCTACTTCTTTATTCCTCAGTTTCCGAACGTTATGATCAAGGATCTTAACTGGTACTTCCTCATAACTAAGGTTATCCTTCATACCTATACTCTCCACCAGGACAATTAAAGTTGGATCGCCAACGCACTTTTTTAACAATGATACATGGAAAACTGGATGTATCGAAGTCAACTCTATTGGTAACTTAAACTCATATGCCACCTTGACAACATGTCTCACAATCCTGTATGGACCAATATATCAAGGACTAAGTTTCCCTTTCTTTCCAAACCTCATCACTCCCTTCATGGGAGACACCTTCAAAGACACCCAATAATCCACTTCAAACTCCAGTTCTCTTCTCCTCACATCAACATATGACTTTTGACGACTTTGAGTTGTTTTCAGCCTTTCCCTTATAAGCTAAAATTTTTCCATAGCTTCATGAACTGAATTTGGATCTATTAATGTAGCTTCACCTACCTGAAACCAATCAATAGGAGATCTACATCTCCTCCCATAAAGAGCCTCAAACTGAGCTATCTGAATGCTGGAGTGGTAGCTGTTATTGTAGGCAAACTTGATAAGAGGTAAATAATCATCCTAACTACCTTTGAAGTCAATCACACATGATCTCAACATATCCTCAAGAGTTTGAATGGTCCACTCTGCCTGACCATCTGTCTGTGGGTGAAAAGTTGTGCTAATCCTGACCTGAGTACCGAGTCCTTTCTGAAACAATCTCCAAAACTACAAGGTGAATTGAGTACCTCTGTATGAAATGATGGACAAGGGAACCCAATGAAATCGAACTAACTCCCTAATGTACAATTTAGCATAATCCTCCGATGAGTCAGTATTTTTGACTGGTAAAAAATGGGCCGCTTTAGTCAACTTGTCTACAACCACCCAAATAGAGTCATACTGTCGATGTGTGTGAGGCAACCTTGTGATGAAATCCATATTGATCTCTTCCCACTTCCAAGTGGGGATACTAATGTCTTGTAGCATAACTCACGGCCTTTGATTCTCCACTTTCACTTGTTGACAATTTGAACACTTAGTCACAAACTCCACTATGTCCTTCTTCATGCCATTCCACCAATAGACTTCCCGTAGGTCATGGTACATCTTGGTGGCACCTGGGTGGATAGAATACCACGATCCACGAGCCTCATGCAACATTCGCTCTCTTAGGTGTCGACATTCGAAACACATAAATGACCCTGATATCTCAATACACCATCTCCCCCTTGGGAGAAGACCTCTACCTTCTAATTCTGAACCAATTCCTTCAACTTAACCAAAATAGGATCCTCAACTTGTCTAGCCTTGACCTTAGTGACCAAAGAAGATTCTGAGCCATTATGAACAATGACACCATTATCTGTTGAATCCATGACGCTAAATCCTAATCATGCAAGCCGATTCACATCCTTCACCAACTCTTTATTTTTATATTTCACATGAGAAACACTCTCCATGGATAGCCTACTAAAGGCATTTGCCACTACATTGGCCTTGCCCGGATGATAAAGGACACTCATGTCATAGTCCTTGAGCAACTCTAACCATCTCTTTTGTTACAAATTCAAATCCTTCTGGGTGAATACATACTATAGGCTTTTGTCATCTGTAAACACATCCACATAGACCCCATACAAATAATGCCTCCAAATCTTTAATGTGAACACCACTGCTGCCAACTCTAGGTCATGCATCGGGTAATTTTTCTCATGAGTCTTAAGATGTCTAGAGGCATATGCAATGACCTTACCATGCTGCATCAACACACACCCTAGACAAACCCTAGGGGCATCACAATACACCATGAATCCATACGTACCCTCAGTAGGGTCAATACTGGGGCTGAAGTGATTCGAGTCTTTAACTCCTAAAAACTCTTCTCACAGGCATCCGACCACTGAAATTTAACTTTCTTCTGGTCAGCTTAGTCAATGGTGCTGCAATGGATGAAAATCCTTCAATAAACCTCATGTAATAGCCAACTAAACCAAGAAACTCTTGTTATCCAAAGGATTAACAAGTCTAGGCATTCTTTACAACTTTTATATTTTGAGAGTCCACCTGCACACCCTCACTTGACACCCCGTGGCCCAAAAATGCCACTGAGTCCCACCAAAATTCACACTTGTTGAATTTAGCAAACAACTAGTGATCCTTGAGGGTCTGTAGCACAATCCTCAAATGAGCGACATGTTTCTCCTTGCTTCGAGAGTATATGAGAATGTCGTCTATGAAGACAGTCACAAACATGTCCAGGTATGGCTTGAACACCCTGTTCATCAAATTCATAAAAGCTGCAGGAGCATTCATTAGTCCAAAAGACATAACTATAGACTCATAGTGACTATTTCGAGTCTTGAAAGCTGTCTTCAGAATGTCACTCTCCTTAACTTTGAGCTGATGATACCTTGATCTGAGGTCTATCTTTGAGAAGCACCTAGAGCCCTAATGTTGGTCAAACAAGTCATCAATTCTGGGGAGGGGATACTTGTTCTTGATTGTAACCTTGTTCAACTGCCGATAGTCAATGCACATACAAAGAGAATCATCCTTCTTGCGAACAAAGAGAACTGGTGCACCCCACGAAGATTTGCTAGGTCTAATGAATCCTTTATCTAAAAGATCCTTCAACTGCTCCTTCAACTCCTTCAGCTCAGCTGGAGCCATTATATATGGAGGAATAGATATGGGTTACGCATCGGGAAGAAGGTCAATACTAAAGCCAATATCCCACTCAGGAGGGACTCCTGGTAGATCATCTGGGAAGACCTCCGGATACTCACACATTATAAGAACTGATTGAAGAATCGGGGTTTCGAATGTAGCATCCTTAACCCGAACTAGATGGTAAATACAACCCCTGGAAATCATCTTTCTGCCCTTAAGGTAGAAAACGAAGCGACCTACAGGCACAACTGAACTACCCTTCCATTCTAAAACTAGCTCACCCAGAAACTAGAATTGTACCGTATGGGTTCTACAGTTTACTGAGGCATAACATGCATGCAACCAATCGATACCAAAGATAACATCAAAATATGTCATGTCTAACTTTACTAGATCAGCTTAGGTGACTTTTTGAAGAATTGTGATAGGGAAATTTCTGTATACTTGTCGAGCTATAACTGAGTCACCGACTGGAGTAAAGATTGATCGGATTTCGGGACTGACACAGCAACATAGGGAATCACACAAGATAAAGTAGCTCTTGGATCTAAGAATGCATACTCATAATATACTAGTGACCACATTCGGAGAGATCTCCTTCTCCAAATGTGATGAGAGAGCATAAAATCTGTTCTGACGCTGACCACCACCTACACTAGTGGATGCACCTTGTTGAGCTCAGCATGCTGGTGGAGTTGCTGAACTGGTAACTGGGTCACGGTCTCTACCATGGCCCTGTCTGGCTGCTGGGAAATCTCTGAGCATGTGGCTAGGCTTCCCACACCTAAAATATGGCCATAAACCTACTAATAACTGTTCAATTTGTCTTTTACCACACCTTTCACAAACTGGAATCCTGGGCTCTACTAACCTACTCCCCTGACCTCGAGAGCCTGCTGTCTTTCCCTTCTGATCGCGCCCAGACCTGGATGGCACACTAGCTGATGATGGCACTAGGGCTAATGATCTCAGGTGGGATTGGTGGTGGTGCCCTCCACTAGACCTCTGCTGGAAAAACCCAAAGTTGTCTGTCCTAGCCCTATTGGCCTCTCTCTCCCTCTCCATCATCTACACCGCCTCTATCTACTGGGCATATAAGAACAATTGGGAGAAGTCAATATCCTAATGTAGCATGGCGGTCCTGCAGTCCTTAACCAAATAGTCCGCTACTCCATTCACAAATCTACTAACTCAAGCCCTCGGATCCGCCACCATCTCTGGTGCATATTTGGACAACTGGGTGAACTCTAGAGTATACTCTTGGATGGTCATGTTGTTTTGTATCAAATTCACGAACTTAGCTGCCTTAATTTCCCTCACCTCCCGGGGAAGGTGAGAAACTCATCCCAACCAATAGGACCCACTTTGACTACCTGGCTATCCTTCCACTGCCGATACCATATATAAGCAACCCCCTTAAACTAATAGGAGTCTAAGTCTGCAAACTCCTCCCATCACCCCTATAATCTGGGTGATCTTCTGGATCTCCTCAATGAACTCTTGTGGGTCCTCATCCACTCTCGACCCAAGGAACTCAAGTGGATTCATCCTGAGGAAGTTCCAGACTCTAGTGGCCGCTGCGTTCCCATTCCAGGGAACATGAGCCACTGCCTACTGATTGAACTGAGCGTTCAACGCTTGTGCTAACATCTGAATGGCTGCCCTAAACTCATCATGGGCGACCTACTTGAGAACAGGATCCACTGGGGCTAGTGGGGCTTGCTGATGCCCATCTCCATTGCAATCCTAAGGCCATTTCCATTCTCGTTGCCATTCCTTCTTTCGTTAACTTGGTGTGGAGGCATGATTCTGCAAATGCGTAAAGCTGGAGTTAGAGGAATAGAGAGAGTTGAACTCATAGCACGAGATAGAATCACGAAAGAAGGGAAGTTTTCCTAAAATGTTTCATAGACTCTTCCCCATATGAGTGACGCGATTCATACCCATGAAAAAGACTCTACTTAACGCTGCTTTCAGACACCGTAGAAAACACTGAACCTTTGCTCTGATACCAAGTTTTTCAGGACCCGAACATAGGCTCCGATCTGGACATGGAATCTAGAGCCATAAATGGCTCCAAGTCAACTTATGACATGAACATAATAACTAAAGGCCAACATAAACAAAACTGATAACTGAATTCTGAAATAGCAAAAGTCTGATTAACATAACGTCTATCCACAAAAATATCATAACACTGAATCCAAAGCTGAATATACAAGTCTATGTCTGAAAATCCTGTACTAACTGATGAGATTCTGGGACAAGGCCCCAACTATCTCTAAGTCTGAAACAAACTGACATGACAATACTGAAAGATAGATGTCCTCGGAGGATGAGGACTCACCCAAAGTAGGGTCTGAGCTAGCATGAGGGCTAAACAAATGGCGCGTCTGAGCCTAATCGCTATAACTTGTATCATGAAACAATATAGTATAGAGTATGTGTTTAGTACTTGGAATGTATGAGTATGTAAGGTAAGTAAAATAGGCTGAGTAAGTAAAATTGAAATCATGCATATCATGAATCATAACGTCATAAGATTATGAGAGTAAGGACTGCACGCTGATATCTAAAAACATGAATAGACATAATCTGGATGTCATAACTAAATCAAATGACCCAACGCTGAAACTGAAATTCACAAGTAAAACTGATAACCTGATCATTGGGTCAAAGCTATCGAATACATAATATCATAAGTGATAAACATGAATAACTGAGATCATGAGGAACAACGGGAGACTCTTCATATAACTGAAACAATCATGATAGAGATTACATGATCCCAACTATATTACACTCAAGTGGGAAGAGCTGTCCAAAGCCTTGCTAGGGCTAAGTGCGCTACCATGATATAAATATCAAGTTGAAGGTCCATTTGGGGCAGGGGAAGCTCACAAGGGAGGTCCCAAAGTAAAATGTAAAATCCTACGTTAGCATGTAGTTTTGAGATCCAGGGTTTTCATGAATCCCTAGCCCACTCGATGCTAGAGATTGCTCCCAAAAACATGCAATGTGCTCACCATCATTTTTAACGAAGCTTAAACCATACCATAATCTAAAAAGTGGGAGTAGAGACTCTAAAATCCATATGGTAAGAGAATTTACAAAGTTAAACTGAATCATGAAAACATGCTTAATTTGAGTGGGATTACCTAAAATCTAAAGATCATGCATACTTGAATTTGGCTTCACTAGTAAAAATCATAGATTCATATATGGGTAATTCATAAACATAAATACATGTTATATACTTCATCATACTTGAAATCATCAATCGTAGACTAACTTTTTCATGAACTTGCATAATTGGGCATAATCTTTTAAAATTTGAAATCATGAATTTGTAATCAATTAGTACATAAAATCTGCCCATGAATCTTAAAACATACTTTGAAACATGAAGGGAATTCACCAATAAATAAATCATAGAGAATTTCATGAAATTGGAATAAAATCCCATCAGATCATAAACTTGAATTAAGTCTAAAATTCATGAACTTAAGGAGAAATACGGGCATGAGAGTGAAAGAAAACTCTCATTCATGGCCCTACATACCCGGTTAAACCAATTTTTTTCTTGACTTTGAAAGCCCAAGAGATTTGGAGGTAAATTGGAGGATTTCTAAGTTTGAGCTTTAATGGAACCCTCTAAACTTGCATGCATGGGAGTTGAATGAATTAGGATAGGTTAAACTCCCCTAATACACTCCTTTCTGGGATTAAAATGGCGTAGTTTAGGGATTAGGAGCTTAGATTTCACGAAAATACTCTTAATCAATTCACAGGAAAATTGTCTTGTCAGTTGCCATGAATCGTACTATGAGTCGTACAATCCTCTTAAGACTTGTGGTATCCTCCTGTACTGACCAAGTCCAAAACCTCCAACCCTCTAAATATTTCAATGAATCTTACTACGATCCATAACACCATCTTACGAGTTGTACCATCACCCGTACCATCAATCGCTGGATAACTCTGAAGACTTTCTACGACTCCTGATCACGAATCGTACCCACATACTATGACTCGTAGAGGGACTCGTGGTATAGAGAACAAAATCTCTGGACTGATCCACGAGTCTTTAGATGACCTGTACTATTAACCTACGACTCGTAGGTTGAGTCGTACTAAGGCAACAATGTAGATTTTTCTACTGAACTTATTTCGATTTCTCTCATATAGTCTTAGAAACTTTCAGGGTATTACACATGTAAACAGAGCGAAATCATCAACATTCACAAGAACAAATTTCTTATCTCCATTGATAACTACCTGCATGGGCTCACTGAGATCCACGTGTAGTAATTCGAGAGGCTTGGAGGTACTTATTACCTTTTTAGAATTGAAATATGATCTAATTTGTTTTCCTTTAGCACAAGTTGTGAGTTGGTAATTTACCAACTCATTAAGCTCTTAGACATGAGTTTTTGCTCGATTTTCAAGTCTTTTAGGTAGATTTTATGCTCTTTCTCCTTGATATTTCAGGTATTTAACTTGAGTAAAAAAGCATGAAATTTAGCAAAAAGCATAAAAGTGGAGACAAGGACCGGTGCTCCACCGGAGGACACCGACGAAACACCGGTGGACCGCAAATACCTACTGTGCTGAGGAAGATTGACTGTCGGCAGACCATGGATCAGCACTGGCGAACTGCGGTACTAACATTGAATTGTTCTAGAACTCACTGGCCATCAGCGGTGACCGACCGATAGATCACGGACTAGCATCAGGGAACCCCAGTGTCTCGCAAGTGACGCTTGTCAGAAAAGGGAAAAAGTGTCCAACTCAAAGAAAGAGGAGCATTTTTGTACCCTAATTTTGTACATCTCAAAAAGAAACTGAATATTCTATTCCTTTTTTGGGCATTGCATTGAATATTGAATTAGAGAGAAGTAGAGAGAAAAACACTCATCTTCTTCTTTGAAAAGGTAGAAAACTCCATTGGAGATCAAAACCTTGTGATTGAATTCTTACTCATTTTATTGAATGAATATTGAATGCAATGTCTTCTTCTACTCAAATGAGTGGATAAATTCCTTGCTAGGGGTGTGGGAATAATTGAGGTTGATTTGAATTGGGTATTGTTCAATTGATCTTAGATTTACTCAATTGGTATAATTTTAGTGCTTCCTCTAAGTTTTAATCTAAATACTCATAGTTGTAAATGTGGATTGTATTTTCTTACTTTAATTTTTCTTAAAAAAAAGGAATTTAAAATATGGGTGAGGAAATATTAATGGATAGTTGGGTGTTGATAATGTGGGGTTGGGCTAGACATAGCCAAAACCCATTATCACTCACCCATTGAGAATCAAAGCTAAAAATAATTGATTCTTACCCAAGTTTATGTGGTTGTTTTGAAAAGGACTTTGGGGTTTGAGAAAACCCGAGGTATAAGGCACCGAATTGGTTGAGACATGTAGGATGCCACCTTATCCACAACTAATTATACTATTGAGTAAGGCTAAGAGCTGTTAGCAATCCCAATGACGCCCCATCAATATCACACCCATACTGTTCTCTCCTTTGGTGTTTTCTACACTTTGTCCCTACTTTCGTGAGCAAATTTTGTAGTTCAATTGATAAGTTGTGATTTTCCTGATTTTTACTTTATTGTTGTTGAGACATTGATGCAAGTTACTTCAATTTGATAGACAACTCTTGCATGATGTACTACTATTCCCTGTGGGATTCGACCCCGACACTAATCGAGTATATTTGTTTAGCCAATGACCATTTATACTCTCTCGTTAAGAGGAGTGAATTTGGACATTATCAAAAATGACGTCGTTGACGGGAAATATAGTTTGATAGTCTTTAGTTGTTTGTTATTTTGATTTGATTTGTTGCATCTTGATTGGTTTGACTTTACTCTTGTGATTGGTGCAATTTAGGTTGATCTTGATATGAGTCAACATTCACACGAAGGAGAAGGTTTGGTGGATGGGCATATGGATCATGAGGATGACGATCCCGTGATGCCCAATGTAGCAGGTGTCATTCGCCTACCTCCTACGATAGGGAATGCAATATTTCATGTGACGAATACAATGCTGCACTTATTCCAAATGAAGGGGCTCTTCGGAGGAATGCCAAGTGAGGATGCAAATAGGCATCTATAATATTTTCTTGAGATTTGTCAACCCTTCAACATCGCAAGTATAAGTCAAGAGTCGATCATATTGGGGCTCTTCCTATTTTCACTAACCGAGAAAGAGACCGCTTGGTCGGAGGAGTTGCCTCCCAGGTCTATTACCTCTTGGAATGAACTCACAGAAGTATTTTGGACAGGTTCTTCCCTCCATTGAGGATGCTAAAGCTGAGGGATGACATTACCAACTTCCGATAACTTGCTAGGGAACAACTCCATGAAGCATGGTTGAGGTTCAATAAAAAAATTTCCATTTTCCCAAACCATGGGTTGCTGGTGGGGTTCTACTTCAGAGCTTCTATCATTCATTGGATTCTATCAATAAGTCTGTGGAAAATAATTTGGCTTGGGGTTCCATCACAGATCGGCCCTATGGAATAGCCAAAGCACTTCTTGACAGAATGACTAAGACCAATCGAGCATGACATACTAGAGAAGTGGAGGTATCTTCTAATGGTGTTGCTCCCAACCTTATGATTGTTGAGATGAGGAAAAAGTGATGAGGCTAGAGATGAAACTCTTGCTAAGATGATGACCCAGCTAAAGTTGATGATGAAACATGTGATGGGAGCTGATGCAAAGAGTGTGAATATTTAGGTGTCTAAAGCCATCTTCAATTTGATGATGACACTTTACCCCGAGATATGAGAAGGAGTGTCAATACATGGAGGGCCAATTTGGGGGGGTCTCGCCCTGGGTATCAAGGTACAAATCAAGGCCCTTGGCGCCCAAGGGAGTAGAATCAAGATTGAAGAAACCGTGATAATCAAGGATGGGGCGATGGAAATGATCGATGAGCAAATAGAGATCAAAATCGCGAAAGAGAGTGATACCACTGAAGTGCTAACCCCTATGTGCCTCCTCCAAAATCAGAAGAATATCAAGGGCTTCCAAGAGTGAGTGATGTGGGCAATTCAAAGATTGAAGACATGTTGTCTCGGGTGTTGAAGAAGGTAGAATCCATTGATAATGGAGTTAAAGAATTAAAAGAGGAGGTGTCTAACCTTGCCTAAATAGTAAGTTCCCACTCAGCTTCCATTTTTATTCACAAATAAAGCCCAAATAAACCATTTGTCTTCACAAATGAACCCCACATGAAGGGTGCACTCCCAAGTGACACTGTTCCCAATCCAAACAAAGATGGCCATTGCATGGCAATTGTGACTAGGAGTGGCAAGATATTGAAAGATGTGGCTGTGAAGCCCAAAGATGTTGTTTCCCCAAAGGAAAAGGATGATGATGTTGTGGAAGAGGTGCCAAAAACACCAAGTGTTTGTGATGATAAATAAATGAAGGATGAGGAAGAAGTTGATTTGACTCCTTCGTATGATGTGATTGAAAATGAAGGCAAGAAGGCCCCTAATGAAAAAGATCAAGAAACAAGAGTTCAACCTCCATATCCACATCGGCTGACCAAGAAAAAGGAAGATACTCAGTTTCAAAAGTTCATAGAAATGTTCAGCAAATTATCCATCAATATACTGCTTGTGGATGCTTTGATTCAAATTCCAGGCTACGCGAAGTTTATGAAGGAGCTCTTGAAGAAGAAGAAGGTGGTGGAACGGGCACTGATGAGGTGACCCATCATTGTAGTTCTTTTATGACCAGCGACCTTGCTCCAAAACGTGAAGATTCTGGAGCATTTACCATTCCTTTCACAATTAGCTTATGCATATTCAATAAAGCTCTTTGCGACCTCGGTGCTAGTATTAACTTGATGCCTCTAGTCATTTTCAAGAAACTCGGATTGGGGAGTCTCAAACCAACATTCATGAGGCTCTTGATGGTGGATAGGTAGATGACCCATTGGAGTGTTTGTTGATGTCCTTGTGAGAGTGGAAGATACTTCCAACTGATTTTGTTGTGCTGGATTGTGAGATGGACATCGGGGTGAAAATTATCTTGGGGAGCCCACTTCTAGCAACGAGAAGAGCTTTAATTGATGTAGAGCTTGGGGAGCTTAATTTCCAAGTAGGTGGTGATGAAGTCACCTTCAATGTGTGTCAGCCTATCAAGCCCCTAGATGAGTGTAAGGTCATCTAAGTGCTTAATGGTGAAGTGGAGCATTATGAACCATTTGATGATGAGATTTAATCAGAGGATGACCCTCCGGAGTATTGAAGATTGAGAAGATACCTATCGTGCCACGACGTTAACTAAGGCGCTTCTTGGGAGGCAAACCAAGTATATTTTTACTTTGATCACTTTAATGTTTTTATTGTTTTTGCTTTTGTAGAAAAATTGGATGAAAAATAAGGAGAAGAAGAACAAGGTCGGAACAACGCTTGACCGGTGAACCACCGCTTCAATGTGAGTCAAGAGCAGAAGGTTGGGAAGTAGAGGTTAAAATTGGTGAGTCACTGGCACCAAACCGCGAATCGCCGGAGGAAGCACCGGTGCAAACCAGAACACCTGGGAGTTGAAGCACAATCAATGACGAAATTGGAAAAGAGGAGGTGCCCGTGAACCGCCGGTGAACCGCCGCGTACAAAGTAGTGAACTGAACAGGGTGTTGGTCACCTTCCTGAAGGCGAAAAAATGCCGGTACTCACCTGTGACCGCCGGTTAACCGCAGGCCAAGGTACGCAATGTAATTAAAATATTAACCAACCCATTGACCAACCCGACCCAGGTACTAAAAAGTCCGATCAAAACCTCTCCAACTCCCCATAAACCCTTTTCTCTACCTTTCCATTTCCCCATTTACACTTCTTAACTTCTCCATACATCATCTTTCCACCTTCCCACCATTAAATCCATATCCTCACCTACCACTCCTATCCACTTCTTCTCTCCTATAAATTGTCCACTCCTACTCCATTCATTTCATCACTTCTCACTCATCTTTTCACTACACTAAAGCAAAAATCTTGTGGAAACTCCATTGTTGGGCAACACCAAACTTCGATATTTCTTTGCTCTTTGTTCTCAAATTCATTCGGTATGTGTCTCTTACTTTGATTTTGATTATTGTTTGAAGATGTGAATCAGTTTGAGCATGCTAAAGTCGAGGTGTTCCCCACTCATGTGTCCTCATTACCCTATTCTTATTCTTTTCATTGCTTGTATATTTTTCATGTTATGGGTATGTGGGGTGGTGATAACATGTTGAATGATAATGTCGGTATCCTCTATGGTAAAATTCTTGATTCTTGATGTGCTTGATTTTAGTTGGGGGTGAAGTTTGAGTAGCCCCATGTGTGCTTAAAATGCACAATTTTCCCAATGATAAATGGAGTGATGTCTTTCTTAAAGGTAAATTTTCACTTTTATGTTGTTTTTTGTTGTTGTTTTTGTGTTGGGTGAGTGAATCTTGGATATGAAAGTTTTTTTGTTTCACTGAGTTTAGGGATGAAATAAACTGAACGACGTTCACTGGCGAAACTCCGGATGAAGCGCAGGTTAGGCTACAAGGCTTTAGGCCACTGTCCGAGACCTGCATTACCGGCAATCCGGTTAGGGTACATGGCTTCAGGCCACTGTCCCAGAACTGTGTTACACTAGTGCTCCGTGAATCAAGACCTGCGAAACACCGATGTGGCACCAGATGAACCATGTTTTTCCAATTCTTTTATAAATTACCGATGGCTAATCAGCGGTTTGCAGGTCTCTAACTGTGTTTCACTGGTGTTCCACCGATACTACCAGTGCTCAACCTCTGAACTCTTTAATTTGTTTACCATCCAATTATTATAATTCCTTGCCTTAGCTTAGAATAGATGTCAGTTTTTATTTTTCGTTGTTACACCCCGTAAGATCCTCGGCACCTAGATGGCCTATTCACGCGTTGGTTAAGCATATTTGAAAGCCATACGTGCTAGAAAAAGGCCCAGGAAAAGATCGGACGAGAAACCTGTCGAACCATCGCGGAAGGAGCCGGGGCAGAGCCCCTCCGCGATGGCACCGTGTCACGGAGGCGGGGCCACCGCGTT
>JACEIK010000889.1:281599-317026 GCA_018107945.1 Datura stramonium
GTATGTATTATATTCGTACCTATGTGTAGATGGTAAGAAGTAATTAGACGCCATGGATTCTACAGCAAGAAAGTTAATAACTTTGTTGTGCATGTAAAAAAGTTGGGCTTATGTAATATACCAAAAGTTTCTAAGACTATACTCGGGATTGGAAATGTGATCAGCAGTAAAAATGGTGAAATTTTTTATCAGACAACTCATTGTACAAGTCGTGGTGAGAGGTAACGAGTCATAGGATCACTCGTGGTCAGCATCTGTTGAAGAAAGTCCAGCAGTAACGAGTCAAGGTACGACTCCTAGGTTCATGTAATGAGTCATTGCTAGGAATCGTGGGAAGCTGCTAGTGTATCAGGTGTGGAAGGTACGACCCTAGGTATGACTCACCGTGGCAAACAACAGATCGTGGTATAGAGTCATTGGTTGTTTCAGGAGTGACAGGGTTGGAAAGAATGGGTCATGGTACGAATCATTGTGGGAAACAACGAGTCGTGGCTTGCACTCATAGGAAGGGGGCAGAGGAATGGGAAGAAGTGGCAACATATGGGTCCTATGACCCGTCATTTGATGATACAAATCGTTGTGTGACTCGTGGAAACTTAAGAAGTTGGGTGAAAACAGTAGTGACAACAAGAGAACCACGAGTCGTGGTATCGAGGTACGACTCGTGGTGTGAGTCGTCACTTCTGGTAGTGAGTTTTTTTCTACAAAATCAGTAAGGATATTTTCATAATTTCTAAGCTTTTAAGTCCTAAATACGTCATTTTAAGCTCTGTTAAGAGGGTTTAATCTATTCTAATTCATTCACCTCCCATGCATACAAGTTTAGAAAAGTCTCTTTGAAGATCAAGCTTGAACTTCTCCAATTCCTCTCCAAATATCTTGGGCTTTCAAAATCAAGTTTAGATTCAGCTTAACCAGGTATGTAGGGCTATGAATGAGAGTTTTCTTTCATTCTCATGCCCAAATTTCTCCTCAAGTTCACGAATTCAAGTCTTAATTCAAGTTTATGATCTTTATGGGATTTTAGCCCAATTTCATGAAGTTCTTTATGATTTATTTATGAGTTAATTCCCTTTATGTTTCAAAGTATGATTTAATATCCATGGGCAAATTTTATACCTATTTTGACTATAAATTCATGATTTGAAGTTTTAGAAAATTATGCTCTATTTTGCAAGTTTCATGAAAAGTCAAGTTTATGATTCATGATTTCAAGTATGAGGAGATATCTAGCATGAGTGAATGTTTACAAATTACCCATGTATGAATCTATGATTTTGTCTTATAAAGTCTTTGTCAAGTATGCATGATTTTAGAATTTGGGCAAGCCCACACTAGTTAAGTATGTTTTCATGATTCAATTCAAATTTATAAGATCAGCTTACCATATGGTTTTGGAGTCTATACTCCCACTTTCAGCTTATGGTATATTTTCAGCTTCTTTGAAAATGATGGGAGAACTATGCATTTTTTGGGAGTAGTGTCTAGCACCAAGCAGGTTAGGGGTTAATGTAAATCCCCGGTCTCAGAACTATGTGCCAACATAGGTATATTTATATAGTGGGACCTCTCTCGAGAGTTCTCCCCGCCTGTTAGAGGGCCTTTAGTTGATATCAATATCATGATAGCGTCCTTATCCCTGGCAAGGCTTTGGACGGTTCTTCCCACTTGAGTTTGATAGTTGGGGAATCACATAGTCTCTATCGTGGTGGTGTTGGTTATGACGAGTCTCCCATTATTCCTCACGATTTCAGTTATTCATGTTCATGACTTATGATGTTATGTCTTACAGCAGGTTTGGCCCAATGATCAATTTATAAGATTTTACTTACGATTTTCAGTTATGGCAAGCCATATGATTTTTATTTCATCTTTGGGTCGTTCTATTCAGATATGATATTCAGCTGGTTATTATACATGTTTTGGATTCAGATTTTAGCATGCAACCTTACTCTCATGATCTTATGATATATGTTTATATGCATGATTTTAGTTATCAGATATTCAGCATGTTTTACTTACCTTGCATACTCAGTACATTCCAAGTATTGACTGCATACTCTATGTTGTATTGTTTCATGATACAGGTCTGAGCGATCAGACTCAATTCCTCTGATAGTTCAGTTTCCCCTCAGTCCAGTTTAGATCATGCTGTTGGTGAGTCATCATCTTCTGAGGACCTTCATCTTAGAGTTTTAATTATGTTATTTCAGTTTTTAGACTTTAGCGAGCTAGTTGGGGGTATTGTCCCATCAACTCATCAAACAGTTAGAGGCTTATCAGACATTATGTAGATTCTAGGTTTGTCAAGTATTGACTCTGTTTATGATTGATGCATTCGTTAGACTTCCACTTATCCAAGTTTAGAATATTAGTTTCCGAATGATGTATGCTCTTTAGCTACTATGATCATGCCATAGGTCGACTTGAAGCCATTCGTAGTTCTAGGTCCCGTGTCTCGATCGACTTGGTATCATAGTAAAGGTTTAGAGTGTCCTAGGGTGTCTGAAAGTCGCATTGAGTAGAGTCTTTTTCATGGGTGTGAAGCGCGCCACACTTATGGGGAAGGAGCTACAAGATGTTTTATAAAATTTCCCCTCTTTTATGATCTCTGTCGTGCAATGAACTACCTCTCTATTCCTCTAACTCATGCTATATGTATTTGCAGAAACATGCCTCCACGCCAAGTGAATGGAAGAAGGAACAACAATGAAAATGGCCATGACAATGGCAATGGAGATAAGCATCAACAAGCCCCGCCAACACTAGCAGATCCTACGCCCGAGCAGGTCACTCATGTCGGGTTTAGAGCGGCATTCTAGATGTTGGCATAGGCGATGACCGCTCAGGTCAATCAGCGGGCAGTAACTCATGTTCCTCAGAATAGGAATACAGCAACGACTAGAGTTCAGGACTTCCTCAAGATAAATCCACCTGAGTTTTGGGGGTTGAAGGTGGATGAGGACCATTCTAAGGATGAGTCATCTAGTGACCCGTGAGGTACACCACAAGTCGTTAGCTGACTCGTGGAGTGAAGGGTGAGTTGGTTGGATTTTTAGCGAAGGAGTTGACCTCGTGGTCAGGACCACGATCCATTAAGTCACTCATGGTTAGTGGTTGGCTTGAAGGTGGAAATTTTAGGAAGTGCTTGTCACGGCTCGATCACCACAAGTCGTTGGGAACACCATGAGTCGTGGTGTCCCTCATAGTGACCCTCAGAGGTATGAATTCTAGTACTGGACACGGAAGGCAGACCACGACTCGTCCCCTCAGGCCACGAGTCATCCAGGCCTTCGTTGGGACTGACAATGTGTATTTTCTTGCGAATTTATTAAGAGTTTTTCCATAATTTCTAAGTTTCTAAGACTTAAACTGCATCATTTTAAGCTCAGATAAGTGTATTTTAAGGGGGTTTAACCCATCCTAAGCCTATTCCTCTCCATGCATATAAGCCTAGTAGTTCTAAGGGGTGATCAAGCTTATATTCATCAAGTTCTTCCCTAAATTCCTTCCCTAAATTCCTTTGGGCTCTCAAGAGGGTTGTGAACGATTCTCATGCATGTAGGGTTATGAATTAGTGTATTCATCCACTCCCATGCCCAATCCCTCTTCAATTTCATGTGATTTCTAAGTTGATGAATCAATGGGATTTTAACCCAACTTGTGAATTTCCTTCCGAGTATCGATCATGGGTATTATCTATGCATGTTTCTAATGTTGAAATTATGATTTATGGGCATGTTTTATTATATTTTTAATTACAAATTATGATTTCAAAGTTTTTCAAATAAGATGCCCATCCATGAAAGCTCATGAAGAGATGAGATTATGATCAATGCTTCTAGTTATGATGAGATGTTTATGATGAAAGTAGGTTTTCGCATTACCCATGACTATATCCTATCAAGTGAATCAAGCTATTTCAAGCATGTTTAAGTATTGGGCAAGCCCATATGATCGAGTATGTTTCATGATTTATCTAAATTTCATGTTATTAGCTTAATACATGGCTTTGGAGTCTGCATCTAAATTTTGTTTAGCTTGTGGTATGGTTTGAGCCAAGTCTCTTCATGTTATGTTTTTCATATATGTATGTCATGTCATGATCTCGCCGTTGAAAATGATGGATACCACAGGCTGTTATTTTTTTGAGAGTAGTGTCTAGCACCGAGTAGGCTAAGGGTTAGTCAACCCTATGCCTAAAACTACGTGCCAATGTGTATGTTCGATTATTTAGGACCTCCTTTGTGAGCTTCACCTACCCCTGAGGCCTTTATATTGATATCGATATCATGGTAGTATCCTAGCCCTAGAAAGGTTTTTGACGGCTTTGACCATTGGAGGTAATAGTTGCAATCATGTAAGCTATATCGTGGTATTGTTATATGACGAGCTTCCCATCAGTTCTCATGATTTCAAGCTTATGCATGTTCATCAGCTAAGATATTATGTTTTTATCAAAGTTTGACCCAACGTTCGCTTTTATTTATGATTATCATTTTTCAAATTTTTGGGTCATTCGATTCATTATGATATTTAGTTATGTTCAAATCATGTTTTCAGATAATAGCGTGCAAGGCCTAATTTATTCTATGATGAAATCTTTTATGATATGCATAATATATGATTTTACTTAGTAGTTTTACTTACTTTGCATACTCGTACATTCCACGTAATCGGACGCATACTCTATCTCCGTATCTTTTCATGATACATGCTTAAACATTCAGGCTTAGTTCCGCCACTAACCAAATCTTCAATGTTAGTATCTCAGCTTAGAGTTGGTGAGTCCTTATCTTTCTAGGGCCCTTCTTACTGTAATGATATTCAAGATTTTCAAGGCCGTACTTTAGTGGGTTAGTTGGGGTCTTGTCCCATCAACTCGTCGCAGTAGAGGCTTATCTACATAGTAGTGTATCTAAATTTTCGTACTTGTGTTATGTATTAGCTATTTGATGTTATCGATTTTCGTACTCGCTATGTTTTATGTTAGATTTCTGCATTTAAAATGTTAAGCTTAGATGTTATGTTCATGCCGTGGGTCGGCTCCGGAGCCTTTGGGGGTTCTTGTCCCGTGTTCGATCCGAGCCTATGTTCGGTTGTAACAAACTTAGTAATGTGAGCATTAGGTTTTGAGGTGTCTTAAGGTTTTGAAAGCCGCATTAAGTAGAGTCTTTTTCATGGGTGAAGCGTGCCACACTTATGACGAAGAGGCTACGAAATATTTAGAAAATATTTTCTTCTTCATGATCTATGTCGTGCGATAAAATGTCCCTCTACCCAAGCCTAACTCGTGCTATAATGCATTTAATCATGCCTCCTCACGAGTTAATGAAAGAAGAAATAGAAGCTGAAATGGCCATGAGAATGGCAATGGGGATGTGACACCAAACAGGCTCCACTGCACTCGAGAGCATATACCGAACAAAGTTGCTCATGCGTAGTTTAGGGGCATCCATATAGATGCTAGCTCAGGCTTTGACTCGCCTTTGCATCAACCAATGTGCTGCAGCGCATCTCCCTTAGAATGGGAATGCGGCAATGGCGAGAGTCGAGATTTTCTGAGGATGAATCACCGGAAAGCTCCTTGGGTCAAAGGTGAATGAGGATCCACATGATTTTATTGATGGGTGTCCCACATCACCTAGATCATGGAGTGTGTGACGCAGCTCGTATCGCTTTGAAAGAGGTTGCACACATCTGGTTCGTGCAATGGAAGGATAAGAAGGCTGGAGCAGCCCCGTTGGCTGGAATGAGCTTCGTACCGCATTTATGGATCGGTTCTTCCTTGTGAGATGAGGGAGATTAAAGTGCCTGTTTTGGTGGAACCTAAGGCGGTGGTAATAAGAATCTTGCTCAGGGTATGTTTGGAGTTCACTCGCTTGTCCAAGTATGCAAATTGAGATGAGACAGATCGCAACAGCCCGAGTGAGCCTGTCATGGCATGGGATAACAGATCATTTGGTAAAATATTCCTGGACCACAATGCTCTAATGCAATATTAACTTCCCCGATAGTTCTCACACCCAGAATAGAGGCTGCATGTGAGTGAGCGGGAGAGAGGCCAAGAGGGCCGATTGATAGTTTAGATTCTTCCAATAGAGACTGGTGGTGGGAACCGCCGCCAGCCCTGAACAGAGATTATCACCAAGACTGCCCCATGAGTGTGCCATCCGTGTCTAGGTGCGACTAAAGGGGACGAGCATCAGGATCTCGAGGTCGTGATCGACCAGAGAGTCCAACATCCTGCAGTGTGGTAAGTGTGGCCCTGAGACACACTCTGGCCAGTTTTTAAATGGGCTTCAATACTTGTTTCTGTGTGGAAGCCCGTGACATATGCTCGAGATTGTCCAAGCAATGACAGGCCATGATAGGGGTTGATGCCCACCACTAGTTCAACAAATTCCCACCATGCGGCCACCAGCGGTGTATCCACTAGTGCGGGTGGTGGTCGAAAGACGTAACAATTTATGCCTTCGATCTTGTCGAGCAGGAGATCTCCGGCATGTAGTCACTCGGTGTGTTATGAGTATTTCACCTTAATCTATATGCATTGTTAGATCTAGAGGCTACTTTATCTTTTGTGACGCCCTATGTGGCTAATAGTTTTGGAGTTAGTCTCCCAAATCCTATCACCATTTGCACAAACTCTTCTTTTAATAAAACTATTCTTTTCTTTTTCAATTACTTTTTTTTTGATTTAAAATAAAAATAAAAAACCTAAAACACCACTTATTTTTTAACAAAATAAAAAAACTAAAAAAAATAAAAAAAATAATATATTATTTTATTTCATTATTATTAATATAAAAAATTTAAAAAAGGGGTACAAAACTTATATATATATGGGTAGAAATTTCCTAAAAAGGAGCCTAATTTTTTAAAAAGAAAAAGAAGAAGAAGCAATCATTTAGTAAATTAAGTAGTTATTTTTAATAAATAAATGAATAAATAGATAATTTTTTTTTCTTTCTTAACAATAATTTTTTTATTTTTCATTTTTAGAAGGGTTGTCATTTTCCCCAAATAAATAAGGATGATTTATTTTTTTCTCCATTCACATATTTTTATGTGAATACTAGCCACAATTTAACTCATTCATCTTTTGTAAAAAAATAAAGAGGAAGAAATCTTGAAAATATCAATCATGTGTTCAGTTATGATCTTTGGTATATGTTCTTTTCAAAAGACATTGTGTGCCGTTATGCTCCTATGCCAAAGTCAAATCACAAAATCATTTATGAGTAAATAAGAAACTAAATCAAGTCGTATTTTTATTCAATAATTATTTAAGCAAGTATTAGTCAATAAAAACAACAGCCTTGTTAAATTATGGGACTCAGGATGTTTCTCACCTTCTGGCCACCAGAATTTCTTTACCCGATCTTTTATTTTCACGAATCAAGGATAAAAAGTTATTTTATTTTATTAGGATTCATAAAGTGACTTGAAACACAAAAATCTAATTGCAAGTGGCGACTTTGAACAATAAATAATACCTTTTTAAAATCGTCACTTCAATTGGAAACCCTTAATGAGTGAAACCCATCACAATCGGGATAGAGAAAAAGGGGTGTAATATACATTATTATTTGCAACTCATGTAACCATTATGACATGTTCTCATATTATATCCTACTAATTACTCCACTTCACCTCAAATAAATATTCATCAATATTATTTACTTATGGAAGAAATCCTACACCTATACAAAATATTTTGTTCCTCATGTTGTATAGATAAGAAATAGAGAACAAGTAATATGTTGTGAGATGAAAAATATCATGTTGTAGATTAAAAAGCAACATTGTATTGTTTTTATATTTTAGGTGAGCGTAGTGAAAGAGAGAGTTGAGATAAAGAATAATATTCTAAGTATCCGAATAATTCACTATACAAAAAAAAGTAATTTTATATTAAAGGAGGGTGTTCTTTTGGTGGAGTTTTTGACTCTTCACTAATCTAGAGTTGTTTGAGTTATGCGACATTGTTGGACTATTGTAGGGGACAAGTCAAGAGTATTATTGCCGGATCGGTGAAGATTATATCACGTAGAGCTTGAATCGCTAAAGATAACGAGATATCCGTGTCTCAACCCGAATGTTAATTTTCATTTATATTAATTTTATTTTCAACTATAATTTACAGTATATCTTTGTTGAAATTTTATTTAGAATTTTAATATTATAAAAATATTTATTTTTTATATTCATGATGATGAATGTGACCTTTACTATTTCATAACCTCCATTTCATTATTCTACCTCATTATGCCTTGTAACCTTTGTACCTCTAAGAGATAATTCTCTCATTACTTATCCACTTTTTTATTACCACATTGTTTCAATTCATTACAAGAAAAATTATTCACCTATATATAGTGGTAGTCTTGTCTTGTTTGGAGTAGAAGAAAAAATGATAGAGTGAAAGAAAGTGAGTAAAAGGAGAGACTTCAGCTTAGCTAAAGGAAGGTGGTTTTTTTGTGGAGCTTTTGACTCAACACTTGTCCGAGTTTGTTGAGTCATACAAAGCATGTTGCTAGGATATTGTATCCTAGAGAGGACAAGTCGAGAAGATTACCGCCGGACCGGTGAAGTTTTGTTGCGGGGGCTTGAATCTCGTTAAAGAGAGCGAGATATCCGCCTTAGCTCGAAGATATTTATTTCTTAATTTTGTTTTTTCAATTGTAATTGTAATTTCACCAACAATTTTAAGGAGATTCAATGGCTACAATTGAAAATCATGATGTCAAGATGAGTGATCTTTAACAAACCATTTCGGTTCAACGGTATTCATTTCAAGAGATGAAGGTAAAGTACTTTTCTACTTAAGTCTTCTCAATGTCTCTTATGTGTTAACCGAGAAGAATCCAAATAAAGTAGACAACTCTTCCATTAATGATGATGAACTAATTTCTCTTCAAGAGAAAGTAGAAAGCACGGCGATGATTCCTATCAATGTCAAGATATCTTCTTAATTTTTTATCTCGATAATTTTTATGATTATTATGATAGAACTTACTTGGAAGGCAAAGAAAATTTGGAAAAGCAACGCAGTAAGTATGATACCTAGAGTTGGAGCTTAAAAATACGCTCGCGTATTTTTTCATTTTCAAATGGTGGACAACAAACCGCAGTGTAATTCAAGCTCAAGACTTTATAATGGGTGTCGAGAGCTCAGGTCCTAGGACATAAAAATTGGAGAAAACCTATGGTTTGTGGCATAATAGATAAACTACCACCTTCTTGGAAGGAGTTTCAAAAATTATACGCCACAAACAAAAGGAAACTCACTTCAGACATCGATAATGTGAATCCACATGGAAGAGGAGGCAAGGGGCCAAGATGCACTTTTACAATCAGAAGAGAGCAACCTCACAACGAAGGTAAATTTAATTAATTCAAATAATACCGTTTATGATACTACAAAAATACTTCTATGAAGCCTAAGAAGAAAAATTCAAGAAAAATAATGGTAGACCTCCCAAGAAAATAATAGTGGTAATAACCAAGGTAAAATCAACAAGAAGTCAAGATAGAGGACCATGCTTTGTCTCGTGGCAAGAGTGGGCATATTGCTCAATTTTTCAAATTTCTCGTAAACGTGGGTCCTACACCTGCAAACATTTAGAGTCTTTGTGGTAAGCTGATAATAGGCATAAACATGGTTGAAAATGTTGATGGATGGTGGATCGATTTGGTGCAAAACCATCATGTTCTAGTGACAAAGATCGGTTCAAAATATATGTTCCTTTGAGGAGCCCTAAACCATCATGCTTTGTGATTCTCACACCACACAAGTGCTGGAAAGGAGATGTCGAGTTGAGCTTCACTCTATGGAAGGATATTAACATTAAAATATGTACTTTTTACTCCTATGAGAAAAAATTTGATGTCTAGTTTTCTTCTTAATAAAGTGTGCTTCAAACAAATTATTAGAGTCTCACTCAATATGTAATAATGAAAAAGGATATTTTTGTAGGAAAGGGGTATGCTTGTAATGGTATGTTCAAGTTGAATGTTGAAATGAATAAAGTTTCTACTTCTGTGTACATGATCTTTTCTACTAATTTTTGGCATGCTCGTTTGTGTCATATCAATGATCGTTATGAAGGAATCATGAGTAGTTTAGGAATAATCCCAATGGTTAAAAAATTTTTTTAAAAGTGTGAAGCTTCTTGTAGTAAAGCTAAAATAACTAAAAGGCCTCACTTTCTTAAGTTGAAAAACTGATTTATCATAATTAGTTCACATTGATATTTGTGAACTTGAAAATTTTAAATCGGGTGGAGAAAATAGATATTTTATCACTTTTATTGATGATTTGTCTAAATATACATATGTTTACTTGATGAAAAATAAAAGTATGCTTTTGAAAATTTTAAAATTGTCTCCATTAGAAAGTTTGAAAATCGGGCTTGACAGAAAAATAAAAGAATTAGAAGTGATAGAGGACGTGAATATGAGTCTAATGGGTTTAATTCTTTTGCTAGATCATTGGGAATAATTCATGAAACTACTCCAATCTTTATTATCTTGCATCTAATAGTGTAGCGTAAAGGAAAAATAGAACTTTAGTTGAGTTGACTAATGCCATGCTTATTGACTCAAGTGCACCTCTAAATTTGTGGGGTGAAACTATTTTGATTGCTTGTTATGTGTTAAATCGGATGTCTCATAAAAAGAACAAAATTAACACCATTAATTTGTGGAAATGTCACAAGCCAAATTTAGGATATCTAAGAGTTTGGGGTTGTCTAGCCTATGTAAGGCTAATGAATCCCAAAATTACTAAATTGGGTAAAAAAGTTACTACTTGTTCTTTTCTTGGTTATGCTTCAAATAGTACAACCTATAGATTTTTAATCTTGAAGATATTATAATAATAGAATCAAAGATGTTATTTCTTTCATGAAAATAAATTTTCATTTGATTCTAAAATAGTGGGGTCAAAGGACTAAAGAAATATTTTGTCACTACCTAGTTCTTCTAATTCTACTGAGAAATAAAGAAAATCGATGATTTTGAATTAAGAAGAAGTAAAAGAGTAGAGTAGAAAAATTAGTTCGATTTTTATATTTTTAATGTTGGAGATGACCTTCATACTTTAAAAGAAGACTTATTTTCACATGATGCTATTTTTTGAAAGAGACTTAAATGATGAAATAGAATCACTAAATTCCAATAAAAACTTGGAAGTTAGTTGATTTACGACCCTATTGTAAAATAATTTGGTGTAAATGTCCTAAGATAAAAGTTAAAACCGAATGATCCGTTGATAAATATAGGCTGTGACTAGTTGCCAGTTGCTCTGGGCAACCAGAAGGCCTAGAATTTTGACATTTTTCTCCTAAGAACGAGAATTCAAGTAATCCATTTTGTAATTTTTAATGCTTTGCCGTAATTTTGATTGCATATTCATCAAAATGGATGTAAAAATGCTTTTAAAATGGAGAATTTTAATCAAGAGATTTATATGAAACAACCCGAAAGTTTTGTTGAAGCAGCCAAAAGTAAAGTATGTAAATTTACTAAATCCCTATATGGCTTGAAACATGCACCAAAGGCATGAGAAGTTAGATTCCTGCATGATTAAAAATGATTTTAAAACAAATGAGTGTAATAAGTGCATCGTCATAAGTCTTGAAATAATTCACATGTTATTGTTTGCCTCTATGTTGATGATTTATTGATCTTTGTCTCTAACATGAATGTTATTGGAGAAACTAAGAATATTCTTAGAAGACATTTTGATATGAAAGATTTTGGTGAGGCAAATTTTATTCTTGGAATAAAAATTACTAGGAACACGGATGGGAATTTTCTCAATTCTACTACATTATGTTGAGAAAATTTTTAAAAGATATAATTTTCTTGACTCCGTACATGTTGTAACCTTTGATTCAAGTGTTCACTTTTTTTTCGTACAAAGTGAAAATGATGATAAATCAAAAGGAGTATGCTAGCTTAATTGAAAGTCCGAGATATGTGACCGATCACTGCGTTCAATATTGCATATGCAAAAGAGGGGAGTACTACAGTTTACAAGCAAGTCAGGTAATGAACATTGGCATGTCATAACGAGAGTTATGAGATATTTAACTAGACAAAAACCATATTTGTTTTTATAAAAATACCCCGCTGTACTTGAAGGCTATTCTAATGCAGATTTGGGAACACTTGTTTGGTGATTCCCGTTCCACCACAGTTATATTTTTACTTTGGGAGGTGGTGCTATTTGAAATAAAAAAGAACAAATATTGCTAACTCTACCATGGAGGTTGAACTAATTGTTTTAGCTTCAAATTTAGTGAGTGAAGCGACTGGTTGAGAAATTTATTATTTCAAATACCTTATTTTGAAAACAAATTCCTCCTTTTTTAATTCATTATAATAGCAATCAGCGCAATTGGTAGGAGTTCAAAGTCAAGCATTATAACGGCAACCAGATCCATAAGGAGAAAACACAAGATCGTGATATCATATTTTGACAAGTAGTACCATTAATATTGACTATGTCAAATCTTTTATGATAATCTTGCATCCAATGACTAAGGCCTTAGTAAGAGAAAAGGGGTTTGGAGTACATCGTGGGGGATGAGATTGAAGCCCATAAATTCATGAGTCATATATGAGGAAACCCAACCTAGGACTAGAGATCCTATAACTGTGTTCAATGGGGAAAAACGAATCATATGATGACTTATTGTGAAAAATGTACTATTATTTTTAATCCTCCCTATGATGTGGAGTGCATCTTTCTTGTAATGGTTTACAGGTGTGGAGGTTGAGTTTAAAACCCCCACGAAAATCAGAGCTCATATGAGTGGGGTACTAAACTTACAGAGCTCACAAATTTCACTTATGTAGTGTGGAAGTAGGCCTTCTATGAAAATAGGGCTTGTTCTCAAAGACACCATAAAATCGGGATAGCACAAGGCCGTTATATGTTGGTTAAAGCTCATGTTAACACCTTGATTATTACAAGTAGTGATATTTTATTTCCTTAAGTAAATATATGTCTGCCCCAGACCACTACGACTCGAATAAAGATTACCGCTTTACTAAGTGAAAGGTGCACAGAGCACACCTTTATTATGCATAATAGTCTCCCCTTTGTAGTTGATAAACTCTCGTTTTAATATTAAAATGAGTGGATTGTTGAAATTTTTGTTTAGGTTTTAATATTATAAAAATATTTATTTTTCATATTCTATAATGATGAATGTGACCTTTACTATTTCATAACCCTCATTTCATTATTCTACCTCATTATGCCTTGTAACATATGTAACCTATGTAACCTCTAAAGCATAATTCTCCCATTACCTAACCACTTTATTACCATATTCTTCCAATTTATTACAAGGAAGAATTCTTCATCTATAAATAGTGGTAATCTTATCTTGTGTTGGAGTAGAAGAAAAAAAGATAGAGTGAAAGAAAGTGAGTAAAAGAGAGAGTATTTTTTTAGTTATAGGAAGGTGTTATTTTTAGAAGCTTTGACTCAACACTTGTCCACAGTTTGTTGAGACATATAGTGTTACCGGGCTGTTCCGTCCTCGGGAGGGACAAATCGAGAAAATTACTGTTGATCGATAAAATTTGCTGCAAGTGACTCCGAATCTCCTTTAAAGAGAGCGAGATATCCACGCCTCACCGCACGTTTTTCTCATTGTTTTCAATAAAATGTAAATCAGCCTACTAACAGTACATAAATAAATAGTAAGAGGAGGATGTCGTTATCGCCATTTACGTATTTGTGTATCGACATTTATATATGAGTTATAAGATTGTATACTTGAACAACAATATCCATATAATTTGAATTTATCCAAGAACCAACGATCGATATATCAAAATGGTTTATATGTATTTTATCGCGCATGAAAATGACATTGCATGAATTCTTTACGCTTCTTAGTCAACTAAGAAAATAAAATGTATCACCCATAAAATAGTATAACTATATCTTAAAAGACAAAACTCTTGAAGAGTAAATTAACTATAAACTAATTAAGCAAAATGGATTAAAACACGACTTATTTGAATTGAAATTAAAAATAGTATTATATACTCTGGATACCATATTAGAAAAGTTCACATATAATAAGATATTTTATGATTACGCGAATCACGAATCATTTTACCAGTGAATTAGAAAGAAAACAACGGCAACTCCAATTTTTCTTTTCTTCTCAATAATCTCAAAGTTTGCAATTCCCAGTTAATAAATAGGAATAGTAATTTCATAAAAAACTCACAAAGTCAATTTAAAAGTCCCATCAATATTTTTAACCTTTTCCTCGATACAAAGCTACACTGTTGGTTTCTAAATGAAGATGATATAAGCCTCTTCTTTGAGAGTAAATGGCCTAAAAGCATCCCCTAACTATATACTCTAATTAACCTTAAACTACATCCTTGTATTTTCTTGATTTTCTGAAAGTTAGTAATAAAATAATTCGGAAAAAAAACTACAGGTCAATAATAAAAGGAATACATCCATATTTGATGAGATTAATTCAAGAAAATGTATGCAAAATAACATGAAAAATATGTAGTTTCTTTCTTGATTTTTAATTTTGACATGGCTTGGTTTATAATTAGTTTGCAATTGGGTTTTCTTAACTTTGGCTTATGAACCTTTGTAGTGCTTAATAAACCAAATTTCCTTTATCTTACTATATATATAAGTTACGTTTTTTTTCCATGTTCGTAAAGAGATGGAAATTGACAAATTGAAGCAAGTAAAGCCGGACGGGGAGGCATAAAATTAAAGAATTTTTATATAGCTTTTCTCACTTACATTATTATGTTTGGATCAAGTAAATTAATCTCATGTGAAAATGAGATACATATATAATAGTTTGTCTTTTACTACCTTGTATGAATTAACTTTAAGATCTTCAAATAATCTACAAATATATAATAATTTTCTATTAATAAGAAATTTATAAAAAAAATTACTAAACTATTTTTATTTACATGTTGAAAATAACAAAGATATTATTCTCATTTTGGTGAGAATACTAAATTTATATTGTGGCGGTTTATTCATGGTACATTAATGCGCCAACCCCGCTCCTCGAAATTATTCTTATTGTTACAATTTATTATGTTTATGGAGATATTAGAAGAAAAATTACTTTTAAGAGTAACTAATTAGTGGAGATAAGCTAATAGCCGTTAATTAGTTAATTAAACTCAAATAATATTAATTCGGTATTTTAATGCATGGTTCAGTCGGAGTCGGACTGTTTATTTTATAAAATTTATATTATATCATTTTTTGACTATTTTATTATGTATAACTACAATTAAATTTTTTATATACTGCCTCCGCTATATCAGTTTCACTTTGATGTCAACATAGTTTGATTAATTTTTTTAAAACATTATATAAGAATCACAAGTAAAAATTAAAACACTATAATGAATATTTTCATAAGACTTTTTGATAAAATTCTTAGGCGCCTTTATTATTTAAAAGGAGGTCAAATAGGAGAACATGAAAGATGTTCATAACGAAGATTCATCCCATTATTAATTTTACAGTAGGGTAAAATAAATAAGTAAACAAAAGGAATCTAAAACATATGAGTGGAAATATATACAACCAATAACTGGATCTTACATGGCAAAGAGTAAGAATACACTTGATTTAGACTCTATAACTGGATCTACATGGCAAAGAGGATCTAAGCTTGAGTTTGATTCATGAGCAGATTGATCTTATTACCCAAGAAATTTGAGTGTTGTTTCATGAGAAGGTTGACTAGGAATAGAGGTCTCGTTCAGGGTCGTCTTAGCTAGAATTGTTTGTATTAGCACATCTTATTTTGACTAGTATAGTGATTAGGAATGAACACATTATAGGTCAGGAGAGATATTAATGGGTTACTTATAGCTAGACAATAATATCCAATTGGAGGAGCTAATTCTGATAATAACCCAAATGATTGAACACATAAATGATGTGAGCAATCCCAAGCCTTCCTTAATTGAAGTTAATCCTTGGTATCAATAGTATTACTAGTTGTTTAGTGATGTAAGGTCAAAATTATATGTTTAGCCATTGTGTTGCTTTATATTTTAGTATTTTTATCATATCTTTTAAGTATTAATTTACTTAATTGTGTTTATATTGGTGTTAATTTTTGGGAACGCGCTTTGCATGTGTACCCTATATCTATTATACGTATGCATATAAATTTTTATGACTTCATTCTTTGAGATAAAATCTTTAATATAAGATCAATTTGAATACTGTTTATGATCTCACATGACCAATTTCGACCACTTAATACTATGGTAATTAACATTACAATGATTAAAAATATTTTAGAAGAATCAATTCAAATTAAAATAAAACAAGTATAATGCTAAAGCTGATTAATAGAAAATATAAATAAAGTTGCAGGAATAATTTTTTATTAAGATTACTTTTGAGAAAAGTTTACAATTGAGAACTTTTTTTAATAGAAATATTCAACTATGTTATCCATATCTAAACAAAATCGAGTAAATCAATAAAAAGGCTATAAAATATTTAGTTGTGCAAGGACTCTCGCTACCAATACCTGAATCTTGAGGAGATCATTCTATCAATAATATGCTTGCATGAAGTATAGCAGCTATTACACAACTCCATGTGTGTTTTATTTTCGGGGAAAGGAGAATCATTGAAGTCATAGTATATGTAGTTTACATGTATGTGATGAAATGTTCTTCTTGGTTCTTCACATATGTCCAACTCTTTTTTCCTTTCTCTCTCTCCTCCTTTTTTTCTTCATGTAATGTTCTAATTTATAGATATGAATAACAAGTCTTCTTATGTAATTTATAATTCAAAAATGAATTAGTGCTAATTAAGAAATTATTGAATGTAATTTTTCGAATTCTTCATCTTTTGAGTGTTACAACCGATAACCTGCATTAATTATGGTAGATGAAATAATATAATTATTCACATTATCCACCAATGTAATTAAAACTAATTATTTGACAGAAGGAATTCCTTATTTTGTTAAGCAATAAATGTTACTTAAATTTTTTTAAAATATTTTTATAAATCAACTTTTAGCCACACTGCTTAATGAATATATTTAATTGATGAATTAAATTTTTAAATATATTTATCATCATTCAAAGTTAATTTAATTTTTTTTTTGTATAAAATTCTGCTAATAGGAGTAGTGTTTAAGTGAAGGGTAAAATGGTCGCTCAATATTTAATAGACATTTTAATTTAACTTTTCAACTTAGGGTCTTTCAACTTTTTAAAATAATATGAAATATATAGTAATAATATGATTATTTATTTATCATTTATTATTATTTGAAGGGTATATTAGTCTTTCAAAGTTTGAAGGGTATTTTATTATTTTAACTATTTCTTTATTTATTATTTATATTTATTTTTTATTATTTGAAGGGTATATTAGTTCTCTTTCAATATTTGAAGGGTATTTAGTCTTTTAACTTTTTTACTTTTATTTATTATTATTTGAAAGAGTGCATAGTCTTTCAATGTTTGAGGGTATTTTAGTATTTTAACTTTTGACTTTTTGGCTTCCCACTTATATAGTGATACAAGTATCTCGACACGTGTGTGCTAAGTTATGTATGTTTTGTAAAACAATATAAATTTTATTAAGTTAAAGTTTTTAATATATAATTATACATGAAAGACTAAAGTATAAGTTTTTATGAAGAATCAATTTCGTGGGTGATATGTTTGTCAAGGTTAAGCTGATTATATATTGTTTGAACCTATAAAGTTGAATAATCAAACATATAAAAAAAACTTATGGTGCAAAAACTCAAGTCTAACTAAATTTTAGCTATCTTTAAAATCAAAACCATTTCACAAAATATAGCTCAATTTGATAACATATTATAAAATAACTCATGAGTTGTAAGCCTCATAATGCCTCTATATATTGAATGGGTGGATGACATAACAAAAGAACACTATTTGACTCAATTTTTAGCCATTAATCAATAATGTGAGAGAAGAGTGCTAGAGTACTTCTGACCAAATATAACTAAAATAAAATATCTTCGTTATTACACCTTACTTTCATCCTTGATATATAAATATATTAATCAAGCACTTTAAATTTTATTATTAAGCGTGAGCATGTTATTATTATTGTAATAACTACCGGGGACGTATATAAGGCTTAAATATGAGTTTACATGAATAAGTCGCATGTGGTGCCGCACACACACACATATATATTCTACTAAATATTTTAATACTTGATTGTGAACAAATTTATTATTGTGATATTAAACTTGAAGTCAATATGTAAACTTATAAATTTCAAATTTCGAATTTCCTGCTCATTAAATAGTATGAAATATTTTTTAATTTTGTAAGATCTTTTACTTCCTTTAATCTTAAATGATAGCATAAAAACATCAAATAACATATTTAATACGAATAAAAAATATTAGTTGGATTGATTAGAAAATTATAAAATCATGATTTGAAAATAATGACGACACTAAAAACAATAACAAACTATTGATATATAATATATTTCCTTGAATTTTTTTGATGAGTTACTTTAAACTTGAAAAGAATTATCGCTTGTCATGATTATTAGTATAAACTTTATTTCTCCATCCTCACCCACCCTTATCATGCAAAACAATACTTAAAAATGAAATATAATAGACCAAACTAACTCGAATATTTACTTTTAATTTTCATCCTTACTCACCAAGATCCTCATATTTGTTCTTCCTTAATCTATTTATAATTATTAAAGTTTATAATATTTAAACTATCCAAACATACACGTATGTACTATGACCTCTAGATCGCAACTTGGGGGTAAATAATTGAATGAATGACTATAAAAGTGTGCCGTATAAAGAAGATGTGGGAGTTCGGGTCTTATATCAAAAACTACAAAATTTAATTACTATCAGTAAAGAAAAAATTAGAATAATATGACTAATTCTAAGTATTTATCTTTTGTTTTATTTAATTTTTTCTAAAAAAAAGTATCATTTTTTTTTTATTTCTAGCTCGATATATGCCAAATTCTCAAAGTATATAAAATTTCAAATAGGGACAATTTCAATTTATACATAAACCCAAATAAAGATCCAAAATAAAAAATAATATTTCAAGATCTAATAAAAAAAGAATAAAAATAAAAAATAGCAATTACATAATATCCATGTTATGGCTATCTAATATGATGGAAATAATATCGATAAAGAATTTCTCAAAGTCGTTGCAATAGTCAATCCTAAATAATTTTATGATCGTAAACACAACATCTAAAATTTTAGTGAAGTATATCCAAGCTGAAATATTTTATTTAGATAAGTCAAATTAACTTTTGTGTAATCCCCTCATCCACCAAAATTTAAAGGCGAACAAGAGCAATAATAGAGTATCATCAAAGTGATGAGAAAATGTGAAATTTAATTTTTAAGAAAGTAATTAAATAGTGACAACTCTTTGAGGGAGGGAGCAATCATATGACTTCTCTTCCTTGGCTATGGATTTTTAGTAAATAAATAAATAGAGTATTTAAGAAAAAAAAGTGATTGTGCATCATAAATCACGCTCTTGATTGAGAAATTCACCTCAAATTCAATTATTTTGAGAGAAATAAAGTATGAGATAAAGCGGTAGGAAGAAATGTTAAACACCCCATATAACCTTTTAGGTATCTTCGTAGGGAGGAAAACATTTTTCAGAAAATACTTTTCAATTTTTTTTCATGTTCGGTTGGTCAAATTTTTGAAAAGTTAATATTTATTTAGGAAAACAAATTTCTTAAAAATGAAAAAATGATTTCCACAGTGAAAGTAAGAAAAATAAGTTCCATAAGTGGCATTTGACATTGATTATGTCTTTTCCACTCTTAAACATACCTTATCTTTAGCGCCACCTTCCATAGTGATGATTTAGAATGTATATAAATATTTTTAAATAATATAATAATAATAAGAAGTATTTTCATGTATCTCTTAACTATTAAATTTAAATTAATTTATTTGTTCAAGAAAAATAATCATATATGTTATTTTCGTGATATCAAGATAACTATAAAGTATTAATCTATATCTATTTCATGTTTTTATAACCTTTAAAATAGTATTTCAAATTCTATGTTCTACCAAATTTTATATCCACTAAATATTTTTATATATGTTTTAAAGTTCAATAATTTAAAAAAATATCTTCAAAATATGTTACTCAATCATGCATATAATTCAAGATATTAGAAGAACAAAAGAGTATTTACCAAAATATTTGTACATTTTTTTATTTTATAAATCACATAGAGCGTAAAAATTAAAGAATGAGTAGAAAAAAGTATGAACCCAATATAGTATCACTTCCTTGGATGTATGACTTTATTGCTCCCCGCCAATCCAAAATCAATAATATTATCAAAATAACCATGAAAGGTTAAAAGTTTTGAGTTTTTGTATGTATGCAATGATTAATGAATTTAAATACTTGTGTCTCTTTATTTTTTCGTTTGCAGAAAAATGGTGGGTCGAATTTAATATAATTTGCGTTATAAATCTTGTGCTCTCAACATATTGAGATCTAGAGGTTTTGAATTTATTATACTAAATATATCCTCTATCTAAAAGAAATTTGAGACCTCCTTTTTATCTTTGTATTTCTCTTTGCTAAAAATAAGCATTTTTTCATGCCCTTGAATTGTTCATATGGCGTTGTTGAGAGGAACTGTTCTAAACCTTTAGAAAGGTTTGATTAAGTATGAAGAATTTTGACAGTAAGTCACTTGAGACTTTTAATTAGGTTATTTAGGATGATTAAGGTATTTTTATTATTTATAAAGGTATTTAGGTAATTAAACTTTTAAATTAGGGAGTTCATGCTTTTAATATAATATAGATATAGATAATATGATGTTTTGATATGTAGGTATGAGTTGACCTAAACAAGAGAGAAATGGGCAAGAAATGACAAAAAAAGATCAAGAAAAAATAATGCCGCAAGGCATCGCGAAACAAGTGAAAAAAGACAAATTGAAGTAACAATTGCGCCACCTTTTGCATCGCAAGGATGGCGCAAAGGGTGGCACGAGTCACCACCAGTTGTGGTGAAAAGGGTGGTGCAAGGATTCTGTCCCACGGAATATTTTTTGTCCTATTGCGCCACCTCTTGTGATGGAAGGGTGGCACGAGCCTCCAGGTTTGCTGATCTGATTTGGAATTGATTTATAAAAGCTCAAGCCTTACCATATTCTATAAATACATCCTAAACACAATTTTAACTCCACTTTTGACTTGGGGAGAGTTAGGAGACGCCGCGGAGGTCGTAGAATTTTGATTTTATTTTTTCTTCTCCACATATTAATTATTTTTACGTTTTTCTTTGGATGATTTATTATAATTCCTCTATGTCTATGTGGAGCTAAACTTCTCGTTCTAGAATTACGGTAGTTGAATAATTATTATTGTACAAACTTGAATTCACTTGTTAAGATAGTTATCGTTATGCTACGTCTCATGTGGTTATTTCTTATTCTTGATCTTAATTGTTTGATTATTTTATGAAATAGTTGAACATTATCTATGACTCATTAGTTAGACTTGAAAGAGGGAATAACAAGAATTAAACCGGCATGATTCTTCCTATGGTTGTTAGTTGCAAGTTTCTATCCCATTTCTTGCCACTATCCCTAGCATCCAAGAACTATTTCATGAATCCTAATGCCTATATCCCTGTGGTCGCAGGAGAATCATGAAACGACGATTATGCCTACTTTTATTTCAACTAAACGGGGTTGAAGGGTATATCCCTATCCTCAACAACAACTTCTATCCTATCACCAATAGGTTTAAGGGTCTTTAAATTCTCGTTCTGTATTTATTTTTAACCCTTTCGATTCCTTTTCCCACCTTCAATTGAAAGCCAACAGGTTACTACAAGGTGATCAATCTTATAAATAATAAATTAACAAAAATAAATACAAACAACCATAAAAGAAGAATCAAAACCAAATTTATTTAGTCTTTCAAACAATCAACTATTCATCATGGCTACAACACTAGAATATAAGTTTAGCCACTCATAGACAAGTGAAAAAAATAAATATTTAGTCATCATTATATGAAAATATGAAGTAAAAAAGAGAAAACCTGGTTGTAGAACTGTGTCTTCCTTCCAAATGGCTTACAAGCTTTCATAAACGAACTAAGGAATGTAAAAATGAGTAAAAAGTTCTCCAAGAAGTCCAAAACTTCTTAACAAATGACCTAAGGCCTCTATTTATAGATGAGCCTTCAAATGACGCTTCTGCCCTTTAAAACTTGGCTTTAAAATCAACATTTTCACCCCGGAATGACCCTGGCACGCTGCAACCTCTATCTCACCACAAAATTAGTCAAATTTCCAATAATTTTAGCTCTGGAAAAGGCCTGGCGCGCCGCCCCCTCATCTCGCCAAGGTGTTCGTCAAATTTCTCTAAGTCTGGACACCTCTGGCGCGAGGTGCCATTCATCTCTCCAAGTTTGTGAAGTACAATTCTCTAAAGTTTAAGGGATGGAAAACTGAAGTTTTGTTCTCTGAAGTTTGGGACTTGGTGCGAGGCACCAGCCATAGCATCAACCCTTCAGCTCCTCAAATCTTCATTTCTTACATTATTTTGAGCCCATTTTGCTTAGTTTCCTGCTCAAATCAACTCAAATTATTTGTTAGCACATACAACACATACATACATGAATTTAAGCCTAAATTAAAGATTATGAGCTCAAAACATGATCAAATATGGATAAAAACATGGCAAATGGTCATAAAAATATGTTCAATATCACCACCCCACACTTAAGCAATTATTCGTCCTCGACAATCCTTAAAACACACCTAAACTCATGTTTCACCATCACAATTCACACCTCTATCAACTCATATTCAACCAACTAGCATGGATTACTCATACAGTGATTTATCATCATACAACAATTCTCACAAAGCACATAGAAAGATTTCACAATCAAGAACACACAACCTCTATAAATGACTCATTTTTTCAAACATAGGGCCAACATGATTAAGTGTGACACATGCAACAAGTAGGTACACAGAATTAGACCTCTTGTGCCCCTCACTTTTAGTTATGTTCCTCCCTCAAATTCATCAATGTAAAGACATGAAAAACAATAAGTAAGGCACACTCACACTCACAAATGATGTAATGCACATATGTACTCATACCATATACTTGTCCTTCATGTACGTTAAGACTGCCTAATTGCTTTAAGAGATTAAGATCACAAGGACTTTTCTTGGTTGTAATTTCGGCTAAGGGACGAGTAGGGTTGATATTTCATTTTATAGTGACTACCACCCTAAGCACTTTTAAGGCATATTTCACTTTTCTTGTCCACCACCTTTTCCCTTGCTTTTTCACCCTTCATCTTCTCACCCTTGTCTTTTCTTTTCATGCCCCATTTTCACTACTTGACTGCTAGTTTTCTACTCATAGAATCACTAAAAAATTTTCAATTAAAGCTCTGTTTTTCAATTCCATAGAAGCAGGTAAACAACACAATTTTTATAGGCACCCCTTCTCTCACTTTTCTTTTCTTACCACAACTTTTTTCTTTTTCCCTTAATATTATACTTCGATAGACCTTTATTTTCAAGTCTCAAAGTGACTAAGACTACTTTGGATCAATAAGTCTGAGGTCTCACAAAAAAGAGGAATTAAGCTACTATTGAGGCTAAGAAAGAATAAGGCTTTTAGGCTCAACGGTGGTAACCAGGAAGAATGATTAGGAAGGTAAAACAACTATAGGAAAAAATGGTTTCTTCAAACTAATGCCTTGATCATCTCTCAACTCCCTACCAACTAGTTATCCTACATACACTAAGGCAAGTTCTAGATGCTACAATATATACATACAAAGCAATTCAGCTCACCTCTCATGGCAATAAGAATCTAATCAGTTTCTATAACTACACATTCACATAATCATATTGAATGACAAGTTTATTCATTATTAAGCCCTAAGGATATATTGAGTCAAATTAAAAAGATATGTGCATCTCTCATGGATCCTCACTCATGCAATCAATATGACCACTCTATTTATTTCAGCATAGCAGCTAAGCATAGTTTCAACAAGCATACTAGTGAATGACCTATGACTCAATCCTAAAAAATAAAAAATGTGATGAAACTTCCCTTAAGACGGTCATCATCCATCTATCATAGGGAAACATCATTTCTCTACGACTACAATGACTCAAACAAAAAAAATTGACTCCAAGATAAAGAAACCAAACATAACATAGTCAAGAAGAACAACAAGTCAAAATATCTTAGGCATCCAAGTCAACATCACTGTACTAGCTATTACAACCCATGACCTATAAATCATCAAGATACTACTACAAGGAATGACATAATAATGCTATGACCTACTACAAATATAGCAATCAAAGAACAATAGGAATCTATCTTTCCTCCACCCCACACTTAAAAAGGTGTACTGTCCTCAGTGTGCACACAATCACATCATAAAGGGAGAGAAAAGGAACTTCTTGGATCGCTAAGCATCATCATCGGGATTGTACTCCCCATCCTCATCATCATCTTCCCCATCAACCTTTATGGCGCCTGTAGCATCCTCCTCCTCCTCATCTATATCTAAGTCATCAACACCATCAGTAAGGACTATGGCCTTATTATCATCAAGCAGCTCCTCAAAAGCTGCGCCCACTCTGCACATCAACATAGCACTCTCTGTTAGCGGGTACTGTGCCTCTAAAGGTATCATCTCCTCTATAGTGGCAGGTCGACCTCCTAGCTTCAACTGTAATTACAACATCCCAAATATATAATCCTGCCAACCCTCATCCTGGGCTTGCTGATCAGCTATAGCAAGAAGAGGGCCTGTGGAAGGGACAGTCTCCTTCACCTTTGTGACGTCTATCATCTTTCCAGCCAAGTATCCTGCCAAAGGCAAGATAAGGTCTGCATCCTCCTCTTCAATACCTTCCTCCCTCAAGAACATGGTCAAGAGACTTTCGTGATAATATTTTTATCTACAATTGTCTCGTGATCTTCTTATATTGACACGAATCACAACACCAAAGTTGATCGGTATTACCTTCATCAATATGTATACCAAGACAATGCGCTCTTGAGTTACTTCTGTCATATGTGTCCCAGGGAGAAAGACAGCACACACCAACTTCACCCACACCTTTGCCTCTCTATTCAAATAAGAAAATGTCAATATAGAATGAGTGCCATTATGATCCCTTGCCCAACGGGCGAATGAGTGCTCACCGCATAAAATGTGACAGATGTCTCTGTATGGAGGTTTCTCCAGCAAGATGAAATACTCCAAAGGGTCTATTGCAGGTGACTCTAGTAAGACATTGAACCTTTTAGCTATGAATTATACCACCTAACAACTGATCTTCACCTTTGTGCTCTCTCCGATGAAGTATCCCAATTTGCGTAGAACTCCCTCACCAAAGTGAGGTTGGACCTCCGACTCATTGAAGATATAACCAGCTCTCAACTCACGTATCTTGTCCCGAATGGCCGGGAACTCAAGTGCCAAGCGACCCTCATCTATCCAATTCTCAGGTGCATACTTGGCTTTTTTTTGAGTGTTGAACCAATTAATCCCATGAGGCTCTACCTCTTTTTCTCCAAATCTCCTTGCGGGGCCGGCTTTGGAAGACGAAGAACTAGCCCCCGTTTTGCCTTTCCTAGACTCTTGACACTTGGATCCACAACAACCACCTCCTTTCCTTTTGATGCCATGGTATATAACAAGCAAAAATAAAGAAGTTCACACAATTAGCATATCAACAAAATGGCTAACTAATTAAGTGTTGAAGGTGCAAATTCACCCCACACTTAATTTGCTAGCATGCTTGTGAGAATTTTTCAAATGGAGTACCCAAGACTTCCCCCATCATCATCCAATCTCAACAATTCAATTTAATTCACTAACTCCATACTACACCAAGTACATGAAGTTTTTTTCTTTCTTTTCCACTCTCCTCTAACTTCAACTTTTACTTTTCAAGAATGCCTCAACTTGGTCATCTCTCTCACTTTCCTCCTCCAATTCATAATTCAAGTCATTCATGTATAGAAGTAATAATATTCACTTCAATCAACAAGCAATGAGCAATTTACTACTATCCAACATGAATTAATCAAGAATTTCACCAACTCAGCATTTATCACATTCAAGAATTCAATACCCATGTACTTTCTCTCTCTACAATTAATACATCTACCCACCAACATTCAAGAATTCAATTCACCAACCCCATTATCCCCAAAAGTTCAAGTCACCATATTCAATCAATAATCAAGCTACCCAACAAATATAATACACAATCATGGAATAATTTAAGATATTAACCTCATAAAATCCAAAATATAAAATTCAAGCTTTTCACCAAAATGGTGATTTTGGATTCTAAATCTTGATGAAGACGGGTATGGGAGCATGCTTTCGTCATTAATCAAACAAGAGAGAATAAATATACTTACTTGAATTGCGAATGAGAGCTTCACCAACTTGTTTGAGAAGACAACAATGGAGGGGAAAGGGGAGTGGGAGAGCTACGACCTAAGAGAAGAGAGAGAGAGAGAGAGAGGAATTTTTGCTTCTTTTTTTTTCCAACTTTTTGAGGGAAAAGAATGAGTGGGAGTTTAAATAAATAAGTGGGAATGGGCTTTTATGTAATTTAAGGTCTTTTGAGTCAATATTGACTCAAATTTACCAAAAAATTTCATCTAGCAAGCCCCTGGCGCCCCGCCCCCTCTATCTAACCACAAACTTAGAAAAAAAAAATTTCTCTGGAGATAGGGGGCTGGCGCGGCGCGCCACCATGCAAACACCACCGCGGCCAATTGGTCATGCGTCGGGTAATTCTTTTCATGAACTTTTAACTGTCTCAAGGCATATGCTATCACTTTCCCATGCTGCATCAACACACACCCGAGTCCGACTCGCGAAGCATCACAATACACCACAAAACCATAGGTACCCTCAGGTAGTGTAAACACTGGTGCTGAAGTGAGCCGGGTCTTTAACTCTAGGAAGCTTTTCTCACAAGCCTCTAACCATTGAAACTTCACCTTCTTTTGAGTCAACTTGATCAATGGTGCAACAATAGAGGAAAAACCCTCCACAAATGTCCGATAGTAACCCACTAAGCCCAAAAAGCTCCTAATATCTGATGGGTTCACCAGTATGGGCCAGTTCTTTACTGCCTCGATCTTATGGGAATCTACTTTTATGCCCTCACCTGATACCACATGGCCTAGAATTGCCACTGAGTCCAACCAAAACTCACATTTGCTGAACTTCACATACAACTGACGATCCTTGAGGGTCTAAAGAACTATTCTCAAGTGAGCGGCATGCTCCTCCTCGCTCCGAGAGTATATAAGGATGTCATAAATGAACACAATCACGAACATGTCCAAATATTCCTTGAACACCCTGTTTATTAGATCCATAAAAGATGCAGGGGCATTGGTTAGTCCAAAAGACATAACAACAAATTCGTAGTGACCATACTGAGTTTTGAAAGCGGTTTTTGGGATGTCACTCTCCCGAACCCTGAGCTGGTGATATCCGAATCTGAGATCAATCTTGGAGAAACACATGGCTCCCTGAAGCTGTTCAAATAAATCATCGATCCTGGGTAAAAGATACCTATTCTTGACGGTAACCTTGTTCAACTGCCGATAATCAATGCACATACGAAGAGAACCATCCTTCTTCCGAAAAAACAACACTGGTGCACCCCATGAAGAATTACTCGGCCTAATAAAGCCCTTATCCAACAGGTCCTTCAACTCTTTTAGCTCGGCTGGAGCCATCCTGTAAGGAGGAATTGATATAGGCTGCGTGTCGAGAAGAAGATCTATATTGAAATCAATCTCCCGCTCAGGAGGGACACCTAGAAAATCATCAGGGAAGACCTCTGGATACTCACGTACTCTAGTAAGGACTAGATAGTTGGGGTCTCGGACTCCACGTCCTTAACCCTAACTAGATGGTACAAACAATCCTTAGAAATCATCTTCCTAGCCTTAAGGTAGGAGAAAAATCGACCTACAGGCACAACTGAACTACCCTCCCATTCTAAGATAGGCTCACCTAAAAATCTTAAATCTACTGATCGGGTCCTACAATTAACTGAAGCATAAAATGCAAATAGCCAGTCCATGCCGAGAATAACATCAAAATAGATCATGTCTAACTCTATCAAGTCTGCTGAGGTGATCTTATGAAGAACTGGGACTAGGAAAACTCTATACACCCGTCTGGATATAATTGAATCACCTACTGGAATAGAAACTGAGAAGGGCTCTAATAAGACATCGGGACTGACTCCGAAGCTACTGGCTATATATGGTGTCACAAAATATAGGGTATCCCCCGGATCTAGTAATGATTATACATCAACATGAAAGACTCTCAACATACTGGTGACTACATCTGGCGAGGCCTCCTGCTCCTGACGAGTGGCTAAGGCATAGAATCTGTTCTGGCACTGCTCGCCAGCTATGCTAATAGATGCCCCCTAAGGTTTTGTGCATGGGGGAGGGGCTGCTGAACTAGAATATGGGCCTCGGCCCCCAACCTGATCCTGTCTCACAGCGGGACAATCTTTGAGCATATGTCCAGGCTGCCCATATCCAAAACAAGCTCCTGACCCTACCAAACACTGGCCTGTGTGCCCTCGGCCACACCTACGACAAACTAGAGTGCTAGAGTCTACTAGCCTACTGCTCTGACCCCTCGAGCCTGACGCTCACCCCTTATGATCATGTCTGGGCCTAGATGGCACACTTAGTGCTGAAGATGCTGGGGTTGCTGATTTCTGGTGAGTCTGCTGTCGATGCCCACCATCGGACCTCTGCTGAGAGAACCTGTGGTCCTCGGTCCTGGCCCTCTTTGCTTCCCTCTCCCTCGAATGTGCTACCTCCATCTGCTGAGTGTACAAAAAAATGCGAGGGAAGTCTATGTCCTGATGAAGCATAGCTGTCCTGTAGTCCTTGTCCAAATAACCTGCTATACCATGCATAAATCTGCTCACCCGCGCCCGCTGGTCGACCACTAACTCTGGGGCATATTTAGATAGGTGAGTGAACTCAAGGGTGTACTCCTAAATAGTCATCCTTCCTTGCTTCAAATTCACGAATTCAGCTACTTTCAACTCCCTCATCTCTCGGGGAAAAATCGATCGAGGAATGCAACCTGAAACTCCTCCCATGTGACCGGACCTGCTCCAGCGACCCTACTGTCCTTCCACTGGCGGAACCAAATATGTGTAACCCCCTTCAACTGGTAGGAGGCTAACTCTGCGTACTCAACACTGCTCACCCCCATAACTTGGGAGATCTTGAAAATCTCATCAATGAAATCATCGGGGCCTCATTTATCTTGGACCCTATAAACTCTGGCGGGTTCATCCTCAAGAAGTCCCTGACTCGAGTTGCCGTTGCATTTCCATTTTGCGGAACATGCGCAACGGCCTGCTAATTGGCCTGAGCAGTTAAGGCCTGTGCAAGCATCTGATTGGCAGCTCGAAACTCAGCATGAGCGGTTGGCTCCAGTGCCTGAGATTCCTAAACTGGTGGGGCTGGCTGATGCTCATGAACGTTTCCATCCTTGTGGCCCTCACCACCTTCATTCCTCCTTCCATTCATCCTTCGTGGAGCCATGATTCTGCAATCGCGGATAGCAAGAATTAGAAGAATAGAAAGGCTTTTCATCGCACGACATAGATCATGAAAGAAGGGAACTTTTCCTAAAACGTCTAACAACCTCTTCTTCATAAGTGTAGTGTTCTTCACACCCATGAAAAAGACTCTACCTAACGCGACTTTCAGACTCCCTAGGACACATCAAACCTATGGCTCTGATACCAAGTTTGTCACGACCCGAACGGAGGTTCGGATCATAGACACGAGACAAGGGACCTCGAGAGACCCCAAGTTGACCCATGGCATAAGCATTCAACTAACTCATTCAATAAACATGAAGAAAACATAATTATAAACTCAGCGGAAGTTAAACCCAATATAACAACAAAATAAATATCTGAAGCTGAATACATGTCTAAGTCTGATAAGCCTCTAATCTGGACGAGCTGAAGGGACAACACCCCAAACTAGCTCTACAATACTGAAACTGAAAGGACATCTAAAACAACTGAAGGTCTAGTCCTCGAAAGATGAGGACTCACTAATCAAGCAGGTACGGACTCTGACAAACGACTACGAACGGGGCTGAACCTGAGAATCGGGTCCTGCATCATGAAATGATGCAACATAAAAAGTATGCGGTCAGTACGTGAAATGTACCGAGTATGCAAGGTAAGTAAAACCGCTCTAGAAAGGTAAATCATTTAAAACATTTCATAATATATCTTAATCTTTTAAGTGAAAGTAGAAGGCTACATGCATTCATTCAGAAATCGTACTCTTATCATAACATGACCATGCATAGCTTTAGAATATCATGATTGACTCGAATGACTCAAAGCTGAAACATAACATTTATATCAAAAGCTGAACAATAAGTCAAACCTTGCTTTATGTACATGCATGCATAAGTATTCATCATGAGTATTGAATATGCAAATCTGAATGATATAGACAGTGGGAGACTCGTCACTTAACTGACATACCACGATAGAGATTACATGGTCCCAACTATCACACTCAAGTGGGTAGAGCCTTCCATAACCTTGCCAGGGCAATGGATGACACCATGATATCAATATCAAGCTGAAGGGCCAATCGGTTCAAAGATAGCTCACAAGGGAGGTCCCAATAACATAATAATATCAACCTACATTGGCGCATATTTTTGGGGCATAGGGTAATCAACCCTTAACCCGCTCGGTGCTAGACTCTTCTCCCAAAATATGCAATTCTCTATATCGTATATAATGAAGCTTAACATCATCTATTGACGAAGCTCAACATGAAATCGTGCATGAATCAACATCGTATGAAATGAAGCTCAACATTGTCTATTGACAAAGCTCATTAATGAAATCATGCATAGAATCAACATCATATGAAAATGAAGCTCAACATTGTCCTTCGACAAAACTCAATAATGTTATACATCTCAATTATAAATTCATGCATATGAGAAGCTTTATTTCGAAACATACCACAAGCTCAATCATAGGTGGGAGCATCTACTCCAAATCATGTGGTAAGCTACGTATAGAAATATTTATTCAACATACCACAAGCTAGAACATAATAAAAATTGAGAAATTACACTTCAAACAATGTGGTAAGCTTATGTCGGGAAAATCATTACTTTAAATCATCATGTGGGCATTTCCCAAAGCTTTATCATACTAGGATCTACACATTCTTATTTTGAAAATAACATCATAATCATGGGTAGCTTTAGAAACATGCTTTTCATCATCAACTTTATTATTATCACACATTTACCATAAATCACCTCTTTTATGAACTCTTCACCCATGGGCATTTTAGATTTAAATTTTAGAAAACAATGTTTATAAGGGAAAACAATTTAGAATCCACCCAAGCTTCATAAATCATCAATATAAATATAATCTAATCATACCCATGTGTAGAGATTGAAGAATCATGCAATTGGGTAAAACTCCATACTTGATCATAGATAATTTATCACATTTTGATAGGAATTGGGCATGGGTGTGGAAGAAAACACCCATTCATAGCCTTTTATGCCTGGGAATGGTGAATTCTAACACCCTCTAATAGCCCAAGCTGAGATTCCAATGGAAACCTTGAGATTTTGCCTTGAATCTTCCCTTCAAACCTTCAAACTTGCATGCATGAGAATAATGGCTTAGGATAGGCTTTACCTTGCTTAAAACCCACTAAAACGAGCCTTAAATGACGTAGTATAGGTATTAGAAACTTAAGAAATTACAAGAAGGCCCTTACTATTTTGCAAAAAATAACAGTTAGGTCACCCGTTTTGCAAAAAATAACAGTTAGGTGACCCTAACGGGTGACCTAACGATTTGTCAAGATGGGCAACGACTCGTCGAGTCGCTTGTCAAGTGCGCTGGCTAACTGAATTGCTGGGGCTCGTAATGGGGAAATTAATGACTCGTCCCAAGTGACCATGACTCGTGGTCACCTCTCATCAAGTACACTGCCTTAGCATTTATGAAAATCATCCTTCTTGCTCACGACTCACCTCACGAGTCATTGGGACAGACCACAACTCTTGGGGTCCCATCCATTATATACACTGGTCATCCTCCTGAAGAAGTCCAAGTCCACCCCATGATTGACATGACGACTCGTGGTGGCTGACCACGAGTCATTCCGTCGCTCGTGGGGACCTCACTCATTCACTTTCCCAAGCCTCCCCATGAGTCACCTGACGACTCGTGGGGTCTCCTCACGAGTTGTCTCACGACTCATCTTGTGTATGCAACATCAATTTTCCAACTTTTCCATTTTAACTCCCGGGTCTGATCTTTGAGCTTCCGGGGTATAACATTACAAGAGTCTCTAATATATCTTTAAGAAGCAAAAGTTGAACCTGCGACAACATTGTTGTCTTGAATTACTAAAAGACTATGACATAGATATCTTATATCACTCAGGAAAGGCTAATGTTATAGACAATTCCGTTAGTCATATATCCATGGACAGCTTGTCATATCTGAGCCTAGGAAAAAGAGAATTGGCTTAAGAGCTGCACTAGTTGGCTAGTTGGGGAGTCCAGTTGATAGACTCAGATGTGAGTGGGGTTGTGATTCAGAATGCTGCAATGTCATCTCTGGTTATGGAGGTGAAAGAACATCAGTATGAGGCCTATATTAGTAAATCTCAGAGGCAAGGCTTATTAGGATGGTTCATTGGCCTTTGAGATAGCAGGAGATGAAGTCTTGAGATTCAGAGGTCGACTCCATGTTCTAAATATTGCAGAGGCTTCACCAGCAGATCATGGCAGAGGTATATTATTCTCGCTATTCTCTTCACCTGGGTTCAACAAAGATGTACCATAACATAAAGTAATCTATTGGTGGCATGGGATGAAGAAAGATATTACTGAGTTCGTAGCACAATATCCCAATTGCTAGTAGGTAAAGGCTAAACATTAGAAGCCCAGCAAGCTGACTCAAGAGATAGTCATGCCTATGTGGAAATATAAAGCAATCAACAAGGAATTTGTTACAGGTTCACCCCGTACAATGCATAAATTTGACTCTATTTTGGTCATTGTTGACAAGATGATAAACTCAGCCTATTTCTTGCCAGACAGGACTATATTTATGGTTGAAAATTATGCTGAGTTGTATATCAGAGAGATAGTCAAACTGCATGGTGTCCTAGTGTCTATTATTTCTGACAGAGGGGCACAATTTACAACCAATTTTTGGAAGTCATTCCAGAAGGGCTTGGGGAAACAAGTTAATCTGAGTACAACTTTTCATCCCCAGATAGATGATCAGGCTGAGTGTATGATTTAGACACTCGAGGATATGTTATGGGCATGCGTGCTAGACTTTAGAGGAAGTTGGGATGATCATCTACCTCTTATTGAGTTTTCATATAATAATAGTTACCATTCTATCATTAAGATGGTTCTTTATGAGGCTTTGTATAGGTGGAAATACAAATCCCCCATTAGATGGTTTGAGGTAGGCGAATAAGGGATGATTGGACCTGACCTGATACATCAGTCTAAAGAAAAAGTTAAGCTAATCAAAGAGACACTATTGACAACCTAGAGTCATCAGAAATCTTACTCTGATGTACGATGTAGAGATTTGGAGTTTTGTGTTGACAACTGGGTATTCCTGATAGTCTCGCCTATGAAGGGCGTTATTAGATTTGGCAAGAAGGGAAAGCTTAGCCTGAAATTTATTAGGTCATACTGGATCCTACGGGAGATAGGCCATGTGGCTTATGAGTTAGAATTGCCTTCGGGGCTAGAATCTGTTCATTCGATTTTTTATGTATTGATGTTGCAAAAGTGCATAGGGGACTCTTCTCGGGTTGTCCCAATTGAGGATGTTCGTATAACAGAGGAGTTGTCTTACAAGGAAACTCTAATTGCTATATTAGATCCATAGTTCTATAGATTGAGGACCAAAGATGTGGCTTCCATTAAAGTCCTATGGAGAAATAGGAATGTGAAAGAAGTGACCTAGGAAGCTGAGGATGGTATGAGATCCAAATATCCTCACTTGTTTCATACCCAATGGTGGTGGCATACTAGTTTAGATTACTACACTTGAGGGGAGATACCTATTCGGGCTTTATATTATTGCTTACTATTATTGTTGTTGTATTATTGTTTCGGAGCTATGCTGTTTAGCTATTTGTGTTGTTCTGTGAGACGCTTAGGTTGGACTTTTATACGTTTCATGTCTTCAAATAGTCCGTATTATAGATGAGACTCCTCTGAAATTTGTCGGCTACTCTTATAGACTTGAATTAGTGAGTCTAAGTTACGTTCAAGGATGAACGTTCCTAAGAGGGTAAGGATGAAACACCCTATATAATTTAAGAGATAAACTTGTACTTTCTAGATATGGATAAGAGTGTTAATACCATAAGAATTATGGGTTATAAGGTATTCAAATTATTCAATGGTTGTATGTTAAGATTTGGGGTCGAGCAAGTTGTAAAACAAAAATCAACAAAAGTTATCGCAAATTACTATTAGAAACTCTCTAAAATTTTTGTCTTATTTCTCGGAGATTTTCTCCCAATTAATAAGGAGTTAGAAGGCCTACAACCCATAAAATTGAAGATCTATGATTCTAGCTTTGAACATATAAAATGGCTCATTGATACGACTTCGAAATAGAGATATATTTGCATTTTTATGTGACTGCATAAGTAGCCACGTGAAGGTGGGCCCCATATCGGCAGGAATATGATGTAATTTTATTCATTCCAAATAGTTCTAAAAATACCAGCTCCATAGTTCCTCTAGGGTTCTAAGTGAAAATGGATGTCACCATCAAAATTGTTCCAAAATCAAGGCATAGGTCGGGGTTGTCATGGAGAGCGACTAGTATGTGTTTGTTTCATCGATTTTGGCTTTGATTGCAAGTTTTCCAAAGAGGAAGATTCGGAATAAGACTATTTTTGGGTTTTTTCACTTTTATATTGTAAGGTAAGTATTCCTAGCCCTCCTTCTATCGTTAATTAAAAGGTTATATGCTTATATTAATTACGACTACCTACATCGAAAACTCTTTTCCATTTGTTGAATTATGAACTGTTTTAGGTGGCCCTGAAGCTGTGAAATATTGGGGATATGTATGGGGATTGAGTAATGAATAATCTTATCAAGAATATTCTAGGTTTCATATTACTTACGAGGTATGCTAAGGTTAAATCTCTTTCAGCAAGAATTCTTT
>JACEIK010000889.1:317223-330435 GCA_018107945.1 Datura stramonium
GAACCCCGCTTACTACCCCGACGTCAATCATTCCAATGAGAAAGAAATAACACTTTTATAATAAAACAAAATGCAATATCAGTATTGATAACAATCCTCTAAAATAAAACAATATTTCCAAGACCCAATTGTTCTATGTGAAACAAGGAATGATAAGTCCAGAAAATAAGAGAACTGAAATGTTAGGAGGAGAGACATCTTCAACAAAGGAGTGGGACTTCCTGTCTTGCGATCGATCACCTTTCAAGTGATGCTGCTACTGCTTTATAGGTGAGGGAGAGAAGAGCTTCCTGGATCGAATTCCGCACTTAGAAAAAAGTGTAGTAGCGTCAGTATGAAACACGATATTGGTAGGCATCATCGGCCAACCTTACACAATAATATATAAGCAATGGAACAACAATATAAAACCAATCCAGAGCATCATACATATGTACAGTAAACATTTCAAGATCAATAGCTCTGCACAGATGACAACCGGCCTGCTCACTAGATTAGGCCTTTTGCTGCAGCCGTCACTTGTCTGTTGCTGCGGTCTCACCATAGAAGAATAAGTTCCGCTATAGCGGTACTGCCCTGGGCAGTAACTCGACTTAGCTTCCTCTTCATCCTTTCACCATCTTTTAACAATTCACATATTCTCGTGCTTATTCAAATATAATTGTAGGTTATTGACATCGATACACAAACTACATAACCACATGCGATATAAAGCAATTCAAAACAAGGTAGAAAAACTCAACAACAATATTCATTTAACCATATCACACATCAAGTCTTTTCCACTTTTCCATGTTTAGGTGAAAATCACATGATCACAAGGTCAACTCAACCACTTAGCACTTACTTATTCCAACTCTTTAATATGTTTACAAATACATCATAAAATAGAACAAATGGTGATATGTCGGACACACACCTCCACCATATCACCATAAACACTGTGTCCCCAACATCAATATACACACATACTAGAGGGTCTTATTACTGCCCTTTCAGTCATGACCTATAGGGGACTCTAGAAATCCATGTATTATACCGGCCTGGTACTCGCTCCCACTCATATTCTCATTTGGATGCTTCTCTCAGACATGAGCCACTCAACCAATATTGCTCGCCCGGATACGCCCCTTGGGCAATAGCCTCTCATCTCATGATATTCTTACTATCCTTAACCATTCTCAAAACAATTGTAACATAGCAGAGTTCGTTATTATGACCTTTCGGAGTTTATAATTTACCTCTCTTACTCAAATAATTAACAATTCATCAATCACTTCAATAAACATGCAAAAGAAACACCATTAACAGTTCAACACAGTTTCACATTGTTCGGTGACCACATCATATCAATTTACTTCAATAGTTTAATTCAACAAGAAAAATCACCACAGAAAGTAATGTCCATAGACCAATCAACACATTATCATTGCACATACATACATGCCATTATATAGAGTCTAACTCCTCTAAACTATAACCTACCTCAATTATAGGGTAAGTAAAGTTAGGTACTCTGTAGGAGCCTTGCCCTTTTTCCAAGCCTCAAAATGCTTGAAATCTACAACAATAATTACAGAGTACTTTTATTATTCACTCTTTAAATAAGTGTCTTAGAAATTCAAACCCTTCCCCTCAGGGCACTTTTAAGAGTAAAACCTCAATTCCACCTAGTTCTAGGTCTCAATTCCAGCAAAATCCACATTCTTTAATGATTAAACCTTGGGGAATGATCATTATCCCCTATAAACCTCTAATCAAACCACCCATTAACTCCCTATGATCCAGTTCTAGTCTATCAACCTAGGGTTTATTAGCTTAGAAAATCACAATTAAAGGTTCTCCTTGAATCCTAGAGTCAACATAATCCATCATAGAGGTAGGGATTCAAGAGACTTACCTTGAGAAAGGAATTCAACTATTATGGGGGAGAGAATCGCCTTCAGACCTTAACCCTTCGTGTTTGGAAATATTGGGGTATAACCCCAAAAATCTCACTTAAACCCACTTTCTGATTCCCATCGTACACTGCAATGGCCACATTTTCACTACAACGGACTTGCTATGGTGGTCAGGAAACCGCTATAGAGGATCCAACAATTAATTTCCCAGTCCGTTACGGCGTGACTCCAACCGTCACCACGATCTTGTTGTAGCGGGAATTCTACTGTTGCAGCGGTCCCCCAAACCAATAGCTCCCCTAAAATCATCAGTTTTCACTAGCTCACTCCATAACACTTTTCTAAAGTGTTCTAGGTTCATTTCTCCTCGTAATGACATACGGGTCATAACACTCATTTAGAAGTTGCCATGTGTTAAAAGCAACATAATAATCTTTTCCGCTAAATTATTGTCACTTAATAGGCTATTGATAATTTGTTGTCATATTGAAGCCTTAAGGGCCTTATGGTTAGATGTTTAGAATCTCATATTGTTGTTGGCAGCCTACTGATCAGTTTGGCATAAGAGCCATTTGATTGCGATGCCTATAACTACATAGCTCGCTTACGAGCCTTTGGTGTATATTAGTGCCTATAGAGCAACAATATTAGTGTTGTAGTTCAACCTTTGCATTAATCGCGTCAAGGATGCCTATATGGTTGTGGTGGTGAGTTTCTAGAGGTCCCACCTTTTTTCTAGTAATCTTGTAGTTCGAGATGATGTACAAATCATCGTGTAGGTCACTTAGAAAGCCACTTTACTTGCTGATAGATTAGATGATTGTTTGATGCCTTTATTGGCTATCTTGTTAGTTGTTAGTGTTAGGGCTTATCCCTTTAAGCTATACATGTAGATGTTCCCATTTATAAGTTTCCTAGAAAGGCAATTTACAAGCATATCTTGCCTATGGGACTATACTTTGCTTATAAGAGCTATAAAATATCTAGAAGGACCATATTGAAGCCCGCAGAGCCATGTTGAAGTCTACGCACTTATGGACTTCCTTTATGCCTATGTTGGCATTACTAACCCTTTGTAGAGCCTTATGTGCTTGGGGTGAACTTATAGAAACCCAAAAGGCTCAGATGCAGTTATAGAAGCCTAACCTAAAAGGCTCAAATATAACTATAGGAGCCTAAAAGGCTCAAGATAAAAATACAAGAGCCAAGTGTGCTCAAGATACATTTACAACTTGCCTATGGAGCTACAATGTTACGAATATGGATATATAGATTGAGGTGTACCGGTCAGGGCTTATGGGGACTCAGGTAGGTTATTGTTTGTTGTTTGCACCTACTAGGATTATGGGGACCAGGTTAGGTTCTTAATTGATTATTTCCTGTTTAGTTTCTTGTATAACTTAATAAGATCTTTTACGTTATTCTCTTATTCTTATATTTGTTCACATTCAGTTCTTACTATTAGTTCATTTTCAGCTTATTATTATTTCCTTACATACTTGGTGTATTTTTATACTAATGCCCAAGCATGGGGGCATTGCTCTCTTGCCTACAAGTTCTAACAAATAGATTTAGAGACTTCCTCAGTAGCAGTTTAGGCTCAGCATATTGATCAGCTCCTCTCTTCCAGAGTTGTCATATTTTAGAGGTTTGCCTATTTTTTTGTACAGTTCTTTTTGGGTAAGTCGAGGCCCTGTCCGGACCAAGTATTTACTCTTTAGAGGCTTGCAGACTATGGGACTGTCTAGGAGTACGTTGCTGGCCTTGTTGGCTTTGTTATTTTATCTGGGAAGTTTGGCGGCTTTAGTGGCCCTTGTATATATGTTTAATTTCATCTTTACCTGATTTAGACAACATGGTGGTCTTGTTGACCCACATAAGATGTTATTACTATCATGAACTGTTGGGTTAGCTGAATATCTGTGCAGGTGTTTATAATGCTGCCTTGTTAGTCAAGGATTTCTTTAAGCCGAGATATACTTGTTGTTTTCTTGATATGTTTTATTGGTATGCATTAGAGGTGTATATGTCCAGTTAAATCAGCTCAAGGTCCAGTGGCATCAGGTGCCGGTTAAGCCTCCCAAAGTGGGGCGTACATAAACTTTACTTGTTCCTGAGAGAATTTACTAGATGAGGGTTATCGCCTCAAGTACTTGTTAATTATTCTTTCCAACCACAAATTAGCTTTTTCAAGATTGACTTGTAGTAGATGGGCAATTCCCAGGGTTAGCTTGTCACGACCCGAGTCTACACCCTAGACACGACATGGTACTTAGGCCACTAGTGATCCCATGCTAACCCATAGCATAGCATACTATTGAAATACTGAAAATAAGATGTAAGCGGAAGTTTTGAAATCATTACTGAGATAAATCTTTTAAAAAACAACATCAGATAATATACTGAACCATTAACTTTGTTTGAAAGACAACTAAGAAACTGGTGAGGTCCTGGGACAAGTCCCCAGCTAACTCTAAGGTCTGAAACTAAATACAATAGCTGGAAAAGAAACATTCGGCCTCAGCAAATGAGGACTCACTACAGAGGTCTGTTGAACATCACCAGAGAAGGACTATTGACGGTGCTAAGTTTGAGAACCTGCATCTGTATCATAAGGTGATACAACATAGAAGGTATGCATCAGTACTTTGAATGTACCTAGTAAGTGAGATATGAAGCTAAGTATAAGAATACTGTAAAATCTAAAAGTAGTGCTAAAAGAACGTGCAAAGTCCATAACTAGAATCATAGATACTGAAATCATCTGTAATAGCTCAAAATGCTCTGAATACTAATAACTGACTGAAGGTCATAGACACATTTAGGAACCTGGAGGATTGAACTGAATTGAAGACTGTGACTGTACTGGACTGAGTTGTACTGTACTATACTATGGGAGAACTATAATCGACTGATGTTGGGCATATTTTTATGCCAATTTTCCATTTTTTACCCATATTTGATCATGTTTTGAGTTCATAATCCTTAATTTATGTTTAACTTCATGTATGTGTTTGTTTTATGTGCTAACAAACGATTTGAGTTGATTTAAGCAAGAAACTAAGCAAAATAGGGCTCAAATTGATGCAAGAGATGAAGATTTGAGGAGCTGAAGGGTTTGGTGCTATGGCTGGTGCGCACCAAGTCCCAAACTTCAGTCTGGTTCTATGCATGCCAGCCCTTAAACTTTAGAGAATTGCACTTCACAAACTTGGCGAGATGAGTGGCGCCTCGCTCTAGAGGTGTCCAGACTTATAGAAATTTGACGAACACTTTGGAGACATAGAGGGGGTGGAATGCCAGGCCTTTTACAGAGTTGAAATTGTTGGAAATTTGACTAAGTTTGTTGTGAGATAGAGGGGGCTGTGCGCCAGAGTCATTTTGGGGTGGAGATTGATGATTTTAAGCCAAGTCTTGAAGGGTAGAAGCGTCATTTGAAGGATCATCTATAAATAGAGGCCTTATGTCATTTGTTAAGAAGTTTTGGACTTCTTGGAGCATTCTTTACTCATTTTTACATTCCATAGTTCGTTTATGAAAGCTTGTAAGCCATTTGGAAGGAAGACATAGTTCTACAACTAGGTTTTCTCTTCTTTACTTTGTATTTACGTATGATGATGACTAAATATTTATTTTTCCTTTTGTCTATGAGTGGCTAAACTTATATTCTAGGGTTGTGTCCACGGTGAATAGTTGATTGTTTGAAAGACTAATTAAATTTGATTTTGATTCTTCTTTTATGGTTGTTTGTATTTATTTGTGTTAATTTTGTAAGTAGACTCTCTATGGAGAGTGTGTCCCACGTGGATGAGGGAAAGAAAGAGTTGGTGAAGGATGTTCATCAACTTGCGAGGTTGGGAGTTAGATTGGTCGACTCAACCGATGGCGGCGTTGTTGTGCAAAATGGATCAGAATCGTCCTTGGTGGTCGATGCCAAATCTAGACAAGATGAGGATCCGATTTTAGTAAAGCTGAAGGAAGCCATTCGAAGTCAAAAGGTGGAGGTTTTCTCCTAAGGGGGATATGGTGTACTGCAGTACCAGGGTCGTTTATGTGTTCTAGATGTCGATAATTTGAGGAACCAGATATTGCATGAGGCACATGGATCCAGGTATTCTATCCATCCGGGTACCACCACGATGTATCATGACTTGCGGGAAATATATTGGTGGAACGGCATGAAGAAAGATATTGCACAATTCGTAGCCAAGTGCCCGAATTTTCAGCAAGTGAAAGTTGAACACCAAAGGTCGGGAGGCATATTGCAGGATATTAACATTCCTACTTGGAAGTGGAAAGAGATCAACATGGAATTCATTACCGACCTACCTCGTACTCGCCGATAGAATGACTCCATTTGGGTGGTGGTCGACAGGTTGACCAAGGTTGCACACTTCCTATCGGTCAAAACCATAGATTTGGCGGATGATTATGACAAATTATACATTCGTGAGTTGATTCGACTTCATGGAGTTCCATTTTCGATCATCTCAGACCAAAGTACTTAGCTTACCTCTCAGTTTTGGCGGTCTTTCCAAAAAGGGCTTGGGACTAAGGTTATGCTCAACACAACATTTCATCCGCAAACAGATGGCCAGGTGGAACGAACAATTCAAACTCTAGAGGATATGTTGAGAGCCTGTGTGATGGATTTTAAAGGTAGTTGAGATGACCATTTGCCCTTGATCGAGTTCGCTTACAATAAAAACTATCACTCAAGTATCAAAATGGCACCGTTCGAGGCTCTTTACAGGTGGAGGTGTAGATCACCCATCGGATGGTTTGAGGTTGGGGAGACAACTATGATAGGGCCATACTTGGTTCACGAGGCTATGGTGAAGGTTCAGTTGATAAGGGACCGACTGAAAACTGCTCAAAGTCGTCAAAAGTCATATGCGGATGTGAGGAGGAGAGATTTGGAGTTTGAGGTTGACGATTGGGTATTTCTTAAGATATCTCCCATGAAGGGAGTCATGAGGTTCAGAAAGAAAGAAAAACTCAGTCCCCGCTATATAGGTCCCTAGCGGGTTATAAGAAGAGTTGGTAAGGTAGCGTATGAGTTAGACTTTCCATCAGAGTTATCTTCCGTTCATCCCGTCTTCCATGTATTGCTCTTGAAAAAGTGCTTGGGTGATCCAGCTTTAGTAGTCCCGGTGGAAAGTTTTGGCGTCGTTTTCGGCATGTTTGGTGGTTGTTCTTATTGAACCAGTTGGTAAGACATTTTCCTTGCCTTACTCTTAGTTTTTTAAGATGATTTTAGGTAGGTAAGAATTGGTAGGTTTTTGTTTTGTAATTCCTACCATTGAATTCATTGGAAATTAGCTGAATAAGTGTTGTCTTGTGTTTTCTCTTGGTTGAATTTGTTAGCAGGGTATTTAGGGTGTAAATTGCTGCTCGTAGGTAGCTCTTGGTGCTTTTGGAAGTGAAGGTGTGGATAGCTTACGTTCATTTGATTTTAAGGTATGTTAAAGCTAACCTCATTCAGTAAGTTATTCTCATCGTGTAATTGATATGACTTGTACCTTTGTAGTAATGCGAGCATATGTATGTTGTGGTTAGCTGCTACAAGTAGAATTGAGGTTATAGTATAGTATCCCTTGTTGGGATTAACCCTATTCAGCTTTGCTTCCCATTACAAATGGCCTAGATATTACCATATTGTTGCCTACTGGGCTACAGATTGCCCACAGATGCTATATGACATCTCAAAGGATTAGATTGAGGCCTGCAGGTCCATATTGAAGTCTATTCACCTATAGACTTCGCTTATACCGTAGTGGCATTACTGACTCTCAGTAGAGCCTAGTGTGCTTGGGGTGAAATTACAGGATCCCAAAAGGCTCAAATATAGATACAGAAGTCCAGAACGCTCAGACATAGCTACAGGAGCTCAACAAGCTCAGTTACAGTTTCAAAGACCGAGCCTATTTTAGTTACAATTCACCTGCGAGTCCACAGTAATACCATTAAGGGTATATAGGTTGAACTGTACTTGCTGGGGCTTATGGGGGCCAAATAGGTTATTCTGTGTTATTTGTACCTCCAGAATTATGGGGCCCCAGTCAGGTTCTTATTTAAATATTATCTGCTAGTCATAGTTCATGTTTGTGAGATCATATAGGTTAATTTCTGACCCTTACTGCTGATTACTTTCAATTTCTCTATTATCTTCTGTTCAATTATTATTATTACTGTCTTGCATATTCAATACAATTATACTGATGCCCACACATGGGGCGCTGCATTCTTGCCTGTGGGTTCTGAAAAACAGGTTCCGAGACCTCCTTAATAGTCGTTCAGCTCTAGCAGACTAGTCAGCTCCCTTCCTTCGGAGTTGCCTTTCATTAGAGGGTTTGCCTGTCTTTTGTTGTATAGTGGGTAGGTCAGGGCCCTATCACAAACAGTATCTTACTCTTTAGAGGCTTGTAGAATACGAGATTTGTTAGACTTATGTTGTTGGCCGTGTGGTGTCTAATTGTTGCCAGTAGCAGCCCTGTGGGCTTCTGTGTATATATATATGTGCTTGCATTTCCTTTTGTTATGATTTAGACAATATGATAGTCTTGTTGGCCTGCATAGGATGATATTACTATTGCAACTGTTGGGTTAGCTTATTTGCTGCAGGTGTTGTGTTGCGGGCTTGTCGGCCTAAGGCTATGTTTTAAGCCAAGAAATAGCCATTGGTTTTCTTGATTACGTGCTACTGGTATGCACTAGAAGTGTATATGTACAACTAGGTCGGCTCAGAGTCCATTGTGGCATTAGGTTCCAGTTACACCTCCCATGGTGGGGCGTGGAATAAGTGTCCGGGCAATGATATTGATGTGTACTTACAACCAATAATAGAAGAGTTGAAAGAATTATGGAATGGGGTGGAGACTTATGAGGCACACACAAAATCTAATTTTCTCATGCGTGTTGCTCTTATGTGGAAGATTAATGATTTTCCCGCTTATGGGAACCTTTTAGGATGGTCAACCAAAGGCAAGCTTGCATGCCCTTGTTGCCATAAAGACACACAATCGGTTTCCTTACGTAATAATTTGTGTTATATGGATCATCATCATTTTCTTCCGATGAACCATCCATGGCATAAAAATAAGGGTTTGTTTGATGGGAAAGTTGAAATGGGGGTTGCACCCAACCCTTTAATAGGCGATAAAACACTTATGCAATTACAACACTTGGACAAAGTGGCTTATGGTAAAGGGAAAAAGAGAAAGCGTAATGTTTCGTATAATGATTACAATTAGAGGAAGAAAAATATCTTTTTTCAATTGCCTTATTGAAAGAGTCTTATGTTACGATATAACCTTGATGTGATACACATAGAAAGAATGTTTCTGACAATATTTTATCTACTGTGATGAATATGGTTGGAAAGATGAAAGACACATTGAAAAGTAGATATGATTTGGTGGACCTTGGACTCAGGCAAGGGATGCATCCAATTGAGGATGGAGATAATATTTTATTACCACCAGCATGCTATGCATTGTCCCCACAAGAGAAGTTGAAGTTTTGTGGTTTCTTATCTAATTTGAAGGCACCTGACGCCTTCTCATAAAACATTTCAAGGTGTGTTAATGTACTTGATAAAAAGACACGTAGGATGAAATGTCACAATCATCATGTATTATTGCAAGACATCTTTCCAGTAGCTATACGTGGTTTGTTTCCTAAGGAAGTGTCTGAACCAATTATAGCCTTAGACAAAATTTTCAAGATTCTATACTCCAAGCTCTTGACAACTGAAAGTTTTGATATCCTCGAGATTGAAATTCCTGTCATATTGTGAAAACTTCAAAAGGTTTTTCTTCCGGCATTCTTTGATGTCATGATTCATTTGCCAATTCACTTGGCCAAAAAGGCAAATCTTGGTGGACCAGTTCAATATAGGAATATGTATCCTATTGAAGGTAATGCGTTGTTCCTTTAATTTAAATTCCATGTAATTAAAATGTCATATTCTATAATTATATTAATGAGAAATCTATATATAGTTATTTTTGAACACTTAAGTCATATGTTCGCAACAAAGATTGTCTAGATTCGATTGCACAAGGTTATTTGGCAGATGAACGCCTCACATTTTGATCACAATATTTAAAGAATATCTCGACTAGGTTTAATAAACCTGCTAGAAATGATGATGGATATTTGTCAAGGCTAAGATGTCGATCTTTAAAAAAGTGGAAAAAATAAAAGGTGCTTCAGATAGCATGACAATACCTGATGATGAGTTCAACCAAGCATGTATTTATGTGCTTCAAAATTGTGAAGAGAATTCACAATTCATGGAGTAAGTCTCTTATTAATTTCAAGATAATTTCATATTAAGATAATTCAATTAATCTTAACTAACAAAATGTAGGGAATACATCAGGAGATTGAAAGCCAAGGTTCAACAAGAGCTCGCAGAATAAATAACGATGGGTTTATTGATTGGTTGCGTGCACATGTAGGTGTCTACTTTAATGACACTTTTACTACTAGGATAATTATCCCATGGTATTATATTGGCCATAATGGTGTTGTTTGTTTATGTAGNATATTGGCCATAATGGTGTTGTTTGTTTATGTAGATATTTGTACTATCTGCACAAGGATGCGCAAATAATGAGCTTATCAGCTTAGCAATTGGTCCTGCACTATAGGTTCATCGATATTCAACATTCATGGTGAATGGATTCAGATTTCAAACAAAAGAGCTTGAGAGAAAATCATAGAACAATGGAGTACTTGTGATAGGAGATGTTTCAAACTCTAATAAGGAGTATTATGGTGTATTAAAGGACATTTATGAGTTGTCTTATATGGGAAATAAAAAATTCACCTATTCAAGTGTCATTGGTGGGATATGGCTCATCTAGGAAGAGGATATAAGATTGAAAAACATGGGGTTACAAGTGTGAATAGTCATTTTTCCTTGAATACAAATGAGCCATTTGTGTTGGCATCTCAGTCTAAACAAGTCTTCTACTTGAATGACATGGTCGATAAAGATTGGCTTGTTGTAAAGAAAAATCATCAAGACCTTTTCAATATGCCTGAAAATGATGATGAATATGTAGAATTTGAAGATGAAGCATTGAGTGAAGAAATTTATCAACAAAAGGAAGTTTAATGTAATATTTTGCGTACTAATGACCAAGAAACTAATATTGAGGTGTCTTTACATAGGGATGATGTTGAACAACGAAGTATTTTGCGTACCAATAACCTAGAAAATAAGGAAGATGATTTCATTGATGAAAATCATATATATATATATATATATGTATCCGAGAATGAAGAAAGTGAAAAAGAGTTACTTGATGGCAACGAGGGAGATGACAGTGATACATCCTCTTGAAGATTGAGAAGAAAAGACTGATGATTTAGATATCTACATATTGTTTTGAGAAGTTTTTTGTATTTTTGTTCTTATTAGGATAACATGAAACTAATTTATGATGCTTGTAGCTTTAATTTTATAAATAAAATCAGTGTTAAAGTACAGTAAACCGGTTTACTATAATGAAGCAACATTTGTCAATTTATTCTTACAATTTGTTGGTTTAATACTTTTGCTATATGAATTGATATTTTCTCCAGTAGCTAAATTCATATTTTATCATATTTAATTTCTAATTATAGTACTTATCCTTTTTTTATTTGATGTTGCAAAAAATGAAAGGAATATGATGAAGTAAAAATGGGAGAGGCGGAGCAGGCTGTGGACGTGGCAATTTTCGCGGACATGGAAGTTCTGGAACGACGCCTCAACCACAACTACAATCAATTGAGATTACCGAGGCATTTCTAGAGACTAGAAAACCATGTAACCTAAGTCAAGGACCTATACCAATAGAAGAAATATCTAGTAACCCTCTCCAAAGAATATCTACAGAAACAGAATCATCAAGAGATCTAGAAGAACATGTACACCTCTCTCCAGAGGCCGAAAATGGTTTAGGTTAGTTTTCTGTTTGTTGGCATTTTGAGATTTCAGTTGATTCCCTTAACTTAAGAATTTTACTTTTAGTTACTGATACTTCCCTCTCCGTTGGAATTTGTTAAAATCAGTAGTGACGATTTATGTTTTTTGCTTTGCAGTTTCTTGCATCAGTAACAAGAGAGGAAGAGAAAAATATAAATCCAAAATTATAGATATAAAAACTAAGTATAGAGGAAAAATCACAATAATAATTTAGTAATACCCCAAAAGTCCCTAATACTAGCCTCGGGATTAGTAATGTGATCAATAGAAAAAGTTGAAAAAATATCTCAGGACGACTTGTGGTACGAGTCGTGGGAAGGACTAACGGGTCATTGGTTGGATTCGTCATTTGGTTCTGTATTGGCAGGGTGGATGGTACGATTCGTGGTACGACTCGTTTTGATGAACAACGAGTCATGATGAGTGCTCGTGAGAAGGCGCAGTGAAAGTTGGTGCAGTGACAGCAGACGGTCTAACGACCTGTTACTAGTTTCCATGGTAGAAATTCCAAAAGCTATACTTGTGGAGTCAGTGGTGATGACAAGAGGACACAACGGTCGTTGTGTCGAGAAATGACCCATCTTGTTGAGTCATCGTTCGAAGTCTTGAGAACTGAGAAACTTTGGAAGGAAGTAATAAGCAATGTAATAAGTCATTGGATTGAGGGACGACTTGTTGGTTGAGTCGTGGCATCTGTCAGTATGATTTTTCCTGCGAAATCAGTAAGGGTATTTTTGTAATTCCTAAGATCTAAACCCTAAACTACATCATTTTAAGCTCTGTTAGGAGGGTTTTAAAAGGGTTTAACATATTCTAATTCATTCAACTCCCATGCATGCAAGTTTAGAAAATTCTCTTTGAAGATCAACCTTGAACTTCTCCAATTTCTCTCCAAATCTCTTGGGCTTTCAAAGACAAGTTGAGAATTAGGATAACCAGGTATGTGGGGCTATGAATGAGAGTTTTGTTTCAATCTCATGCCCAAATTTGTCCCCAAGTTTATGAATTCAAGTTTCAATTCAAATTTATGACCTTATGAGGTTCTAACCCAATTTTATGAAATTCTCTATGATTTATTTATGGGTCAATTTCTTCATGTTTCAAAGTATGTTTTAAGATTCATTAGTAGATTTTATACTTATTTTGATTATAAATTCATGATTTCAAGTATGATGAAATATCTAGCATGATTGAATATTTATAAATTACCCATGTATGAATTCATGATTTTTCCTTATGAAGTCTATTTCAAGTATGCATGATTTTAACATTTGGGCAAGCCCACACAAGTTAAGTATGTTTCATGATTCATTCAAGGCTAACAAAATC
>JACEIK010000890.1:5149-49952 GCA_018107945.1 Datura stramonium
TCCACATTTACATAAAAACCACATGAGAATGTACACATAAAAGTAGATAAACAAGTCAAAATTAAGAAATAAAGTATCACTTGGGCATGCAATTATGCCCGAGATCACTAGGGTCCTAAACTACGTCGTTTAAGATCAAAATAGAGTGTTTTAAGAGGGGTTATGTCATTCTAAACCTATTCTAATTCATGTATGCAAGTTTATGGGTTTGGAGGATGATCAGGAAAAGTTTATCAAGGTTCTTCCCCATTTCTTCTTTAATTTCTCTTTGGGAAATCAAGGGAGTGGTAGAATCAGATTCTCTCAGGAATGTAGGGTTATGAATGGGTGAATTTGTTCACACCCATGCCCAATCCCTCTCTAATTCATCAAAATCTATATGTTTATCCTATGGGGTTTTAACCCAATGCATGAATTTCTTAATTTTCTACACGGGTATGATGCAAGTATGTTTCTACTATTGCATTATGATTCATGGGCAAGTTTTACATTGTTTTCAATTATAATTATGTTTTCAAGCTTTATGAATTAAAATGCCCATCCATGAGAAGTTCATGAAAGTTGAGATTTATGATGAATGTTCAAGTATGATGAGATCTTTATGATGAAAAGAATGTTTTCAATATACCTATGTCTATGATCATATTTTCAAGTGAATCAAGTATTTTCAAGCATGTTTAAGTATAGGGCAAACTCATATGTTCAAGTATGATTATGATTTCGAGTTGATTGTCTTACCACATGGTTTTAGAGTCAAGACTCCCCAATTATGTTCAGCTTGTGGTATGGTTTGAGCCAAGGCTCCTCATGTATGATTAAGATTTATATATTCATGATTATTCAGCTTCGCCAATAGAGGATGGTCAGCTTCGCTGAAAAATGATTGAGAGCATATGCATGTTTTTGGGAGTAGTGTCTAGACCGAGTAGGCTAAGGGTCCATCAATCCTATGCCTTAGAACTACACACAAACGCACGTATGATTAGATTATTTTGGGAACTCCCTTGTGAGCTATTCCCTGCCCAGAATGAGCCTTGAGCTTGATATCGATATCATGGTAGCATCCTTAGCTGTGGCAAGGGTTTGGACGGCTCTACCCACTCAACTGTGATAGTTGGGACCACGTAAGCTCTATCGTGGTAATATCGCTTATATGACGAGTCTCCTATTATTCCTCATGATTTCAATTATGCATGTTATCATTCATGATATACATATAAATATGTTCTAAAGCAAGTTTGACCCATTATACAGTTTTACTTATGATTATCATATTTCAACTTTGGGTCATTCGATTYAGTTATGATGTTCAGTTATGTTCAGTTCATGATTTCAGAAAATAACATGCAAGCCCTACTCTCAAATTCTTATCTTGATGTTGTTTTATATTATGCATGTTTTAAATGATTTTACTTACTTAAGAAGTTTTACTTACCTTGCATTCTCGGTACATTTCACGTATTGACTATATACTCTATGGTGTATCATTTTATGATATAGTCTTCGATCTCTAGACTTAGCACCGTCACTAGACAGCTTCAAGAGTTAGCACTCAGTCTCTATTGGTGAGTCCTCATCTGTCGAGGGCCCCTCTTTTATTCGGTTATGTTTATGAAATTTCAGTTTCAGATTTAGAGAGTTAGTTGGGGTCTTGTCCCATCAACTCATCAGATGTAGAGGTTTTTCAAACAATAGATTATATTCCCATCAATCACCGATGTAGAGGTTTTTCAAACAATAGATTATATTTAGCTTCTAACGTGGGTTGTATATTCGTATTGTCATGTTATGTTTGAATTTCCTCCATGTTATTTATGTTTAGCCAATCAAGTGTGATAGTTAGACCAATGGCCTATCGTGGTAATATCGCTATATGACGAGTCTCCCTATTATTCCTCATGATTTCAGGTATGCATGTTATCATTCATGATACATATAAATATGTTCTAAAACAGTTTCACCCGATGCGCGCTTACTTGAGATTATCATATTTCAACTTTGGGTCATTCGATTCGCTTATGATGTTCCGCTTATGTTCGCTCATGATTTAAAATAACATGCAAGTTCTATTCTCAAATTCTTCATGCTTGATGTTGTTTTATATTATGCATGTTTTAAATGATTTTACTTACTTAAGAAGTTTTACTTACCTTTACTCCCTGGACATTTCACGTATTGACTACATACTCTATGGTGTATCATTTTTATGATATAGTCTTCGATCTCTAGACTTAGCACCGTCACTAGACAAAGCCCCGTGAGTTAGCACTCGCCTCTATTGGTGAGTCCTCATCTGGTCGAGGGGCCCCTCTTTTATTCGGCCATGCTTATGAAATTTCAAGCCAGATTCAGAGTTAGCTGGGGTCTTGGGTCCCATTAATCACCGATGTAGAGGTTTTTCAAACAATAGATTATATTTAGCTTCTAACGTGGGTTGTATATTCAGATTGTCATGTTATGTTTGAATTTCCTCCATGTTATTTATGTTTAGCCAATCAAGTGTGATAGTTGGGGACCACGTGTTTCATCGTGGTAATATCGCTTATATGACGAGTCTCCATTATTCATAATTTCAGCTATGCATGTTATCATTCATGATATACATATAAATATGTTCTAAAGCAAGTTTGACCCATTATACGCTTACATATGATTATCATATTTCAACTTTGGGTCATTCGACATTCGCCATGATGTTCAGCTATGTTCAGCCCATGATTTCGTAAAAATAACATGCAAGCCCTACTCTCAAATTCTTCATGCTTGATGTTGTTTTATATTATGCATGTTTTAAATGATTTTACTTACTTAAGAAGTTTTACTTTACCTTGCATTCTCAGACATTTCACGTATTGACTACATACTCATGGTGTATCATTTATGATATAGTCTTCGATCTCTAGACTTAGCACCGTCATCAGACGCCTGCAGTTAGCACTCGCCTCATTGGTGAGTCCTCATCCGTCGAGGGCCCCTCTTTATTCGCTATGTTTATGAAATTTCGCTCAGTTTTAGAGAGTTAGCTGGGGTCTTGTCCATTAATCACCGATGTAGAGGTTTTTCAAACAATAGATTATATTTAGCTTCTAACGTGGGTTGTATATTCGCATTGTCATGTTATGTTTGAATTTCCTCCATGTTATTTATGTTTAGCCAATCAAGTGTGATAGTTGAGACCACGTAACCTCTATCGTGGTAATATCGCTTATATGACGAGCTCCCTATTATTCTCCTCATGATTTCAGCTATGCATGTTATCATTCATGATATACATATAAATATGTTCTAAAGCAATTTGACCCATTATGACGCTTTTACATATGATTATCATATTTCAACTTTGGGTCATTCGATTCGCTTATGATGTTCGCTATGTTGGGCTTCATGATTTTTAAAATAACATGCAAGCCCTACTCTCAAATTCTTCATGCTTGATGTTGTTTTATATTATGCATGTTTTAAATGATTTTACTTACTTAAGAAGTTTTACTTACCTTACTCCTCGCATATTTCACGTGGCTGGACTACATACTCTATGGTGTATCATTTTATGATATAGTTTCGATTCTGGGATTTCAAGACCGTCACTGTGACAGCCTGCAGTTAGCACTCGCCCTATTGGTGAGTCCTCATCCGTCGAGGGCCCCTTTTTATTCGCTATGTTTATGAAATTTCGCCCGTATTTAGAAAGTTAGTTGGGGTCTTGTCCCATCAATCACCGATGTAGAGGTTTTTCAAACAATAGATTATATTTAGCTTCTAACGTGGGCTGTATATTCTAATTGTCATGTTATGTTTGAATTTCCTCCATGTTATTTATGTTTAGCCAATCAACTGTGATAGTTGGGACCATGTAAGCTCTATCGTGGTAATATCGCTTATATGACGAGTCTCCTATTATTCCTCATGATTTCAGTTATGCATGTTATCATTCATGATATACATATAAATATGTTCTAAAGCAAGCCCACTCCATTATACGCTTTTACATATGATTATCATATTTCAACTTTGGGTCATTCGATCTCGCTTATGATGTTCGCTTATGTTCAATGATTTAAAAATAAACATGCAAGCCCTACTCTCAAATTCTTCATGCTTGATGTTGTTTTATATTATGCATGTTTTAAATGATTTTACTTAATAAGGTTTTACTACCTTGCATTCTCGCACATTTCACGTATTGAATACATACTCTATGGTGTATCATTTTATGATATAGTCTTCGATCTCTAGACTTAGCACCGTCACTAGATGTGCCTTCCGTGAAAGTTAGCACTCGCCCTATTAAGAACTATCCGCCGAAAATCTCTTTATTCGGCTATGTTTATGAAATTTCGCCAGATGAGAGTTAGTTGGGGTCTTGTCCCATCAACTCACTGATGAGGTTTTTCAAACAATAGATTATATTTAGCTTCTAACGTGGGTCATATTCAGATTGTCATGTTATGTGTGAATTTCCTCCATGTTATTTGCTTCATGCCAATCAAGTGTGATAGTTTGGGACCACTTAAGCTCTATCGTGGTAATACGCTTATATGACGAGCCTCCTATTATTCCTCATGATTTTAGTTATGCATGTTATCATTCATGATATACATAAATATGTTCCTAAAGCAAGTTTGACCCATTATACAGCTTTTTACATATGATTATCATATTTCAACTTGGGTCATTCGACCCGCTTATGATGTTCGCCATGTCTCGCTCATGATTTCCCGGTAGTACAACATGCAAGCCCTATCTCAAATTCTTATCTTGATGTTGTTTTTTATATTATGCATGTTTTAAATGATTTTATTTACTTAAGAAGTTTTTACTACCTTTGCATTCCTGCATTTCAACTTATTGACTACATAATGGTGTATCATTTTATGATATAGTCTTCGATCTCTAGACTTAGCAATCATTACTAGATTACTCGTGAAAGTTAGCACTCGCCCTATTGGTGAGTCTCATCTCGCTCAGGGCCCCTTCTTTTATTCGGCCATGTTTATGAAATTTCGCTTCGTATTTAGAGAGTTAGTTGGGTCTTGTCCCATCAACTCATCGATGTAGAGTTTTTCAAACAATAGATTATATTTAGCTTCTAACGTGGGTTGTATATTCGCATTGTCATGTTATGTTTGAATTTCTCTTTATTTATGTTTAGTCTTTCACTTTACTTGATTGAGCTAGATGTATGTTCATGCCATGGGTTGACTTGGATTCTCTCTGGCTCCTTGTCCCCCGCCTCGATCCTGTGCCTATGTTCGAGTCATGACAAACTCGTATCGTAGCATTAGATCTTGAAGTGTCCTAGGGTATATGAAAGACGCATTAAGTAGAGTCTTTTTCATGGGTGTGAAGGGCGCCACACCTATGACGAAGAGGCTATGAGATGTTTAGGAAATGTTTCATTCTTTCACGATTTATGTACGGTGAAATGTCTCTATCCTTCCTAACTCGTGCTATTCGTGATGGTAGCGAATAATGCCTCCGATAGAGTTAATAGCAAAAGAAATGGAAATGTAAATGACCACTAGGGATGGAAATGGGACGGGAACCAACAAGCCCCGCTACCATGAGCATCGTGCATGTGAGCCGATTGCCCATGTAAATTGTGACTTCCATTCGTAAGTTACGTAGGCCTGGATCGCCTGTCAACCAAGAAAAGGGTGCACATGTCCGTAGAATGAGAATGCGGCGGCAACACAAGTCCGAGATTTACTAAGGATGAACCCACCAAAGTTTTTTGGGTCAAAGGTGGACGAGGATCCATAGAGTTTATTGACGAGATCTTGAAGATCACCCAGTCATGGGGGTGAGGAGAAGAGAGTGCCGATTTGGCCTCGTATCAATTGGAGGGGGTCAGACACATTTGATTTAAATAGTGAAGGATAAGAGGGTAGACTGAGAAGGCCCTATCAATTGGGAGGAGCTTCACGTTGCTTTTCTAGATCCATTCTTCCCGTGAGACGAGGGAGTTGAAGGAGACCGAGTTTGTGAATCTTAAGGAGGGAAGATGACAAAGGTAGGAATATGCCCTAGAGTTCACTATCTATCAAAGTACACCCCAGTTAGTGGTGGATCGAGGCGCGAGTGAGCAGTTTGTTCATTGGGTGTTGACTATCTCGGACAAGGATTAGATCACCATGATCCATCAGAGATGGATTTCCTTCTGACAGTCTTATACACCTAGAGATAGAGGCGGCACATATGAGGGAGAGAGAGGCCAAGAGGGCGAGGACAGACAACCAGTAGATTCTCTCACTGAGACTGTGTTGTGGGCACTGAAAATAGACCCACCAGAGATCTTCGCCGCATCTTCTGGGAAGGAGTGTGCCATCCAACTAGGCACAACTAGAGAGAATAAGCACGTTCTAGGGGACAGAGCAATAGGCCCGGCCGATTCTAGTATCCCGCCATACAGTGTTGTCGTGTGGGTATACGGGTTAGTGTTTGGCGGGTACAAGCTTGCTTTGGGTGCGGAAAGCATGGAAATATTCTTAGAGATTGCCCAACAAATATAGATAGACCATGATAGGGCCAAGGCCCAACTTCCGCTCTCGGCCAGACCCCACCCACACGCCCAGCCTAGCAGGGGGCATCTACTAGCACAAGTGGCATAGATTCTATGCCTTAGCATCCCGCTGGGAGTAGGAGGTCTCCCGATGTAGTCAATGGTATGTTATGAGTTTTCCATCTTGACTTATATGCTTTGTTAGATCCAGGGGCTACCTTGTATTTTGTGACAAATTATGTGGCTAGTAGTTTCCAGAGTCACCTAAAATCTATTTCCAACCTTCCTCGCCCTACTCCAAGAGGGTGATTCAGCTTGTAGCTAGACCCGTGTATAGAAGTTGCCCGACTACGCTTCAAAAAGTCACCTCAAAAGAGATCTAATAGAGTTAGCCATAATCGATTTTGATGTTATCCAACATGATCGCTATTTGTATGTTATGCCTCGCGAATTAGAACCGAGGTAGTAGAGTTCAGATTTCAGTGAGCCAATCATAGAATGGAAGTGGTAGTTCAACGCAGCTCATGAGGTCATTTCATTTCCTACTTTAAGTCCGTGAAGATATCTCCAAGGGTTTTGTACCATTTAGTTAGGGTTAAGATGCCATGTCTCAAACCCCGACTATCCAGCTTAGTCCCAATATAGTGTGAGTATCCAAAAGTCTTCAGATGATCTACTGTGAATCCCTCCTTGTTTTAAGATTGATTTTGGTATTGACCTTCTTCTCGATACACGCCTATATCTATTCTCTCCATATAGAATGGTTCAAATGAGCTAAAGTAAGGAAGGACCAAGCTTGAAAGACCTTAGATAAGGGGTTCATCGCACGAGCAAATCCCTACGGGGTGCACCAGTTTAGTTCCGTCCGAAAGAAAGATAAGTTCTCTTCGTATGTGCACGATTATTGGCAATTTAACAAGGTCGCCATCAAGATCCGCCTATCTCTTACCTAGGATTGATGATCTATTTGATTAGCTTCTGTGGTGCCAAGTGTTTTAGAAAATACACCTCAGTCCCATACCATCACTGTGGTACGAAAAGAATTACATTCCGAAGACAAACTTTAAGATACTAAGATGGTCATTATAAGTTTGTAGTTATGTATTTTCGACTAATGAATGCCTCGTTGCCTTTATGGATTTTATGAATGTAGTGTTCCAAGTCATACTTGGATATGCTATGATCGTGTTCATTTGATGAAATCCCGATATATTCTCGTAGCGATGAGGAACATGCCGCTCATTTGAAAGTGGTACTATTAATTCTCAAGGACCGCCAATTGTATGCCAAATTTAGCAAGTGCGAGTTGTGGTTGAACTCAATGGCATTTTTGGTCCATGGTGTCAAGTGAGGGCATAAAGGGTGACTTCGTAAAATAGAGATCAGAAAGACTTGGCTCTAGACTCAGAATCCTTCGCATATCGTGGGAGTTTGGCTTAGCCGGTTATTATCTGAGATTTTTTGAGATTTTCAGCTATTGCAGTTCCATTGACTAAATTGACCCAAAAGAAAGTGCAATTCCAATGGTCGGATGCTTGTGTGAGGAGCTTCGAGGAGTTGAAGACTCGACTCACCTCAACATCCGTGTTAACTTTAGGCGGAGGGCACCGATGGGTTTCTGATGTTTGTGATGCTTGTGGATCGCCTTGGTTGTGTATTGATGAAGCATGGTAAAAGATAAGATACGTCCCAAACAACCGAAAGTCCATGAAAAAGAATTACCCGACTCATAAATCTTGAATTGGCTGCGATGGTATTTCCTTGAAGGTATGGAGACACTATTTATACGGGGTCCATGTGATATTTTACCAACCACAAGAGTCTACAATATATGTTTACCTGCATGATTCACCTACACCAAATGAGGTGGTTGGAGCTACTCAAGGATGAGATATAAGTGTCCTTTACCATCCGAGTAAGGCCAATGTGGTGGCAAAAGACGATTTGTAGACTCTCTATGGAGAGTGTGTTCATGTAGATGAGGGGAGTGAAGGAGTCGGGTGAAGGATGCATCGACTTGGTGCGTTGGGAGTTCGTTTGACACCCAACCGACGGCCTTATAGTTCGAACGGCCAAAATCATCCTTGGTGACTGATGTGAAAGCTAGATAAGACGACGACCCTATTTTGGTAAAGTTAAAGGAATCCATTCAATCGAAGGTAGAGGTCTTCCCAAAAGGGGAGATGGTGTACTGGCTATCGTGGCTGGCCAGGTGTCCTGTGGACGTTGATGATTTGAGAAGTAGGATGTTGCATGAGGCTCGTTCTAGGTATTCGATACATCCAGTGCCACCAAGATGTACCGTGACTCACGATAAATCTATTGGTAGAATGGCATGAAGAAGGACATCGCACTGTAAATCTGCGCCCAAACTGCCAACAAGAAGGCTGAAAGCACCGCAGACCTGGAGGTGTGCTTCGAGATCTTAGTATCCCTACTTGAAGTGGGAGGAAATTAATATGGATCATCACAGGTTGCCTCGCACTCGCCGACAAAAGAGTACCCATTTGGGTTGTCGAGAAAGGTTAATAAAGCCGTCATTTTCTACGAAAGTCAAAACCACCGATTTAGCCGAGGATTATGCCAAACTATACATGCGAGTTGTTCCTGCATGGAGTTCCCTTGTCCATCATATCGTATAGAGGTACTTGATAATGCTCAAACCATACCTCCTACCGAAGTATGAAGCGGACATTTTTCACAAATAACCCAACTAAGAGGTTAACCCAGCTGGGAATAGGGAAGAGCTACACTATAGCTGGTAAGTGAATTTGTTAGGTAGTTACTCCAAATTTGGGGTTTCAAAATAAAACAATAATTAAAAGAACAATTAAGATTATGGGATGAAATCAAGATTAAAGATAGCTAGGTTTTGTGTTCCCTATAAGCCTGGCACCGCTTGGCATACATACGTGATCATCACTAATGCTTACTTGTAGAACACACAACCAGTTCATTCAAACAACCAACCAATCCCTATTAAATGACTTTACTCAATCACCGCGACCTGTCTCATGAGCGATTTTAGTTTAACCGTTACCAATATGTCCCAAATTTAACTAAGTCCCGCGACCACGTACTCGTTAATACAATGATCATCAAGATCAAGGCTCTATTGTAATTCTCTTTTCCTAATAGCCACCTCTTAGACCCAAGCAAGTAAAGAATTGAAAAGTCCTAATGTTGTACACTATTTAGAAATGCTTAAGCATGAAGAGAATACAATACAAGTGTTTTGTATTGATTTTCAATCATTTTTATGTAACCCTGGCCTTGTTAATCCACCATGATTCTCACAACCTTAGCTATGGAGGTTTTAGCCTCTCATAGTTGCAAGATTGCGATTTGTTTGCATAATTAAATACATAAATCAATATCATAATTATACATGAGAAAATCAAAGAGGTTGAATTAATCAGCAAAATCCTTAAGAACAATATGAAAATCGAGAAAAGGTTGATCACAAGTTGAGAAACTCAAATTTTCACGTCTATATCTCTCACTTGCTAATTAGTTCTAATCACTCCCACTACTTCTAGCCCACTCTCTCCCGAAAATAAAACATAAAACATTATGCATAAAAATACTTCCTTTAAGCAACAGGTAAACTTCTATATCTGTATCACTCAGGTTAATGACCGACTCCACGACTCAGAAGAAGCTTGTACTGGAATGGTCTCGCCATCCTCGTAGGTCTTTAACTTGGTCAATACTAGCTAATTGTTGGCTTTGCAGACTCGTACCATCTTCCTACGAGTCGACTGAGCTTCGTGGTTTAAATCTAAAGACTCTAAATTTTTCTTAAGTTTGTCACAGTGCTCTGGGTACGACTTTGTTCTTGTCTTCATGACTCGTGAGCCATAGTCAACCATACGCAGTCGCCTTGTGAATTTTCTCTGTATCTTTCCACGACTTGAAATTATGGCTCGTACCATGATCATACGACTCGTATTGTGAGTCGTGGGTTGCATCTTTCTATGCTCATCCTTCTGAATATTTTTACGAGTCTTAGTATAATTCATACCATCAATGTATGACCTTACTGCACCTGGCTATCTGGCTCTTTTTTCTCGCTTCTTTTAAGCTTTTTTGCACAATTTTGTCTCCAACACCTAATTTTACCTCGAAAACACAAGAAAAGTAATTATATTGGGCCGACCGGGCCGAGTAGCATGGTAGAGCTGCCCGCTACTCTAACTCACTCTCAGCACTTTGACATATGTGATTCAAGAGCTCCAGATGTTTTCGTCTCGCCCGCTTGTATTCTTTTTCCTCTCCTTTTCTTTCCCGACTCTCCTCTCCAACATCCTCTCGTAGCTCTTTCTTTACCTTTTCTCCCCCAACAAATAATTTTTCCATTCCCAATAAGCCACCAAGTCAATCTCCTCATCTAGCTCTATAATAAATTTGGAAGAGGCTACTATAACTTTTGCTGCTGGATGACAACTCAACTACTTGGCTCCAAAGATCCCCCCAACTCTCACGCAGACTCGCTGCGTTTGCCCTGCTTCCGACATCCGTACCTTGAATGGGCTCTCAAATCCATCTAGGCGAGCATGTAGAGCCTAAGCCGCATCTATCTCCTCCTTGACCCATAGCTTTATATTTTTCCATCATGGCTTGAATCTTTCATTCTACCATGGTCAACCACTGGCCATCTTCTCTCAAGGGAAGTCTTATGGCACCAAACATTCCCTCGTTGGGGTCTAAATTTGCAAGCTAGGTGGTGGTGTGGCAGAAGTGCTGGGAGCTTCCTCTAAATGACTGGAATCTGTAGTCGGTGTCTCGCTTTGCTCCTATAATGGGGATACCAACTGGCGCGCCCCCGGGCCGATTGGACTGTTGGAATCATTAGCAAGGAATCCTGCTCAACTTACCGAGTTCATCTCATCCCTGATAAGACCTATGTTTGCAATCCTTCAAGCCCTCCAATCACCCAGCTTCCTACCCGCCTGCACGGCACTCCGCTCTCGTACGTAGCCTCGTGCACAGTAAGCACCTGGAATGGGATGGTAATGCTTATTCCAACCGCCCGGTCTTGTATCTCATCTCGGCAAGATCCTTGGGATGTTGATTGATAGCGGCACATGAGCCATGCCAACACTAAAGCTACCCCGTCAACACAAGAGGGAAGGTCATTGAATATGGGGTGATAGTCAGTGGTAATAGTGTCCACTCGTGAAGTACAAATTCAACGAACTCTTGGTAACCTAGTTTCCAAAGAACCCACTAACTCTGTCCTCAACAATCACCGCACCATTTCAACTACCTTGTCTTTCTTCCAAGCCTAGTTGCCCGATTTGCTTCAGCTGCCCACCCCGTACTCAGATTCTGGCATCATTAGTGTAGGCAGAACCGTGGTCCAAGGGCTGAATCCCAAGCCGATGGTCTCGCTAAGATACACAACCTCGAATTCCCGAACCACAACACTACTCCAGAGCAGGCCGGCCTTTATTTTCTCGCCCTCCTTCGCCTTTGTCTCCATGGTGGCCAAATAAAGGGCGTAGAACCCTTGGACCAATTGTATACTTGAAAGCCGGGAGTCTTGGCCATCCATTCTAAAACTATAGAACCGAATATCCTTCATTCTCAACTTCATTAAGTGGGTTAGTGAGGATCCATGGCTGATTCCCGAAGCTCCGCCTTGGCTTGTTCTTGAGTGCGAGATAAACGCTGCATGCTCATAAATCTCTGGGCCCCGACACTCCACCGAACCGTGTGGTTCTCTCCTCGGCGGGGTATGTTCTTGTGCAAAGATTAGGGGCCTCCTCCTTTGATTCACTCACTGCCACTTGTTTCACTCCGATTGGGTGTCCGCATCCTTTCTTCGCATTTGAGTCATTTCTTGACTCTTGATTGTCTCCCTCTAGCCTCCGTACTAGGAGCTAAAGCGATATATAGCTGGCTATTTCACTTGTAGGCTTCTTTGCCCTAGTGGTTCTACTTCTGCCTTAAGTTCAAGTGTATCTATCTCGTAGTCCTCAACTCAACCACTAGGGGAGTTTCCCTTGCTTTCCTGCCTTGGACTCAAACGCTTCATCAATTATTGTTCTCGTTGTTGCTTTGGATGCCTTTTCGCCTCTTTGGTCATTGTACCTATAGAGGAAAGAGTTAGAATTCATATTTGAGAAAGAACAATTAGAATAGAAAGTTTTAGATTCCTCATCACGGCCGACAAGACGAGTCACCGCATCAAGACCTGCGACTGCATGAAGGCCCATAAACTCGGGCAGATTACTATAACTGTGTACGACTCGTACCTCTAGGGCACGAATCTGCACCTTGAGTCTTCCGATAACACCCCAACATTATTAGTTTCTCTCCGTATTTCCATGACTCGTGGTACGATCATAGGTCGATTCCACAAGTCGTGGAAGGACTCGCCCGCTCAACTAGCTTGCCCCCGTTCGCATCTTCGAGTACGACGCACAATACGACTCGTGGTAGATAACCACGATTCGTACTAGTGGTTCATACCACGTTCTTAACTGCTCCGCTAGGGTTCTCTTTTTCGCAATTTGGGTAATTTCGCATTTCTCCCAGGTCTAGGCCAAGTATTCAATCAAGTTAACCCATACTCACTCCTCCCCTTTCTACTCAATACCTATGGCTTAAATTTAAATTTTTCATCTTATAGGTGTATTTCAATCAACTTTCAATATTTTCCACTTATACACAATTCAAAAAATTCCTTGACCGTTGAATTATTAACATTTTGTTCATTCAACCAAGAGGACAGGGGTTTAGCAACATATAAGCAAGAAAACTTTTTGACATTCAAAGCTTTTACTTAGGAAGCCCCAACAACTCGTCCCTTCCACTCGTAAGTCAAATTTTAAAACTTGTTCGGGATTCCACGGTGCATCTTACGACTCCTACCATGTGGGTACGATTCGTATGATGACTGTGAGGTCATAGCTTTAAATTTCTTCTCTGGACCACACCACGATCACTGCTACTGGCCATAGGATGCTATCACGAGTCGTACTCCAGAGTCATAAGCACTCGTTGTTTCGCTAATTTCAAATTCTCCTATTTTTTTGTTTTTCCCAGATTGACCGAGCATACATTAGTTCAATAACTTTGGTTGCCTCCTACATAATTCTGATTTAACATCACTATCGACGCAGTGGCCCGGCTACTTAGACTCTCTCACCAAGCCACCACTTGGGTTGCTCCCAAAAAGAGTCCGATTAATGTCGCGCGCATGGTGCAAGTCTCTTGACTATTCATAATTCGTTAAGTGACTCATATGCATCCTCTAGTGCTGAGACTATGCTGAATTCCTTGGTTGCCGCATCGATCAAATAGATGTTAAAGGTGACCTCTTCTTTGTTTAGTCTAAATTTCAACTAGCCCAATTCCACATCTACTGGTGGCCCTTCTCGGGCTGCAAGGAATGGTCGCCCCAAAATGATGGGGACCTCATAATCCACCTGCGCCTAGAATCACGAAGTCCGCCGGAATATAAATTTGTCCATCTTGACAAGTACATCAAATAGGATCCCCACCGCTTTTTAACAGCTCTACGCCTATCGCAGCCGCATAGTGGTCGGTGTGGGGGGATCCCAAACCCAATTTCTGAGCACTTCCAGCAGCATAAAATTGATGCTAGCTCCTAGATTCAAAGGTCTCTTGCAAACTCGACATTCCCAATGGTGCAAGGTATAGTGAAAGCACCTAAGTCTTTCTTTTCCGTTAGACCCTTGTAGCTATGTCCCTATAGTGATGTACATTGTCACCCCGCCCATAGCTCACGTATCTCTTTCTTAGTCACCAAGACCTTCATAAACTTTGCATATACCGGCATTTGTTCCAATGCTCTCAACTACCGTATGTCTTTCACGTAAAACCGTTTAAGCATTGAAAGGAATTTCCGAACTTACCATTTTCTACCTTTTCTTAATCCTTTAAGGGAATGGTGGCGTGGTCGCAAGATAGCTTTGTATATTTGCACCGCTCCTTAGTAAATGCTCTGCTCTTCTTCACCTCTGGGCCTCAAGAGATGATCGCCCTCCTCTGCCTCAACACCGTTCATTCTCCTCTATTATGCTTTCTTTTCATCCGTTCAACTAACCGGAAAGGGGGTCAATTGTGGTCTTACCACTCCTAGTCATCACCGCCATGCAATGGCCATCGTTCTTTGGGTTTTGGATAGTGTTTTCAGGTAGTGTACCCTTTTGTCTGGGTTCATTGATGCTAACAGCTGCCTGCTGATGTTCGATCTCGTTTGATGGTTGTAGTATGCGATTCCACATTTCGACCTATACTTGATAAGTCACTTTGGATCTCCTTAGTTGCTCATCAAATAACCTCATCTTCTTCAACATCTTAGCCATCATGCTCTCCAGCCTTGAATTCTCCAACCTCTCTCTACATTAGGAGGCACATAACCTAGCCCTAGCCATTGCGGCATCCATCATTTCTTCACCATTCCTACGCGCTCACGAATTCTAGCTTCTGTCTCTAAACCCGTTTCTATTGTAGTTGTCTCTATATTGGTTCCGACCTTGATTTCCACAACCTGGCACCAATTGTCTAGACGTATCAGGCGTTGGCTCGAAACCGCCACTTGGCTATCCAACAAGTTTGCCTCTTCCTCGAATCGAGTGATATGCTCCCTATTCCATTCCTTGAGTACCCACTCGTGTTTACCTTTTTGGCTCCACCCCATAATATGCTTTGTCAAAAGTCCAATGATGTGCACATATGAGCCAATCCCTCGGGTCGCATTCTTCTTTCTTTCCTTCGTTGGTCTCAGAAGTTAAACCAACAAAGACATTCTAACCACTCGCACGCTCCCTTGTATGCTGTGCCTTGTTCGTCTTAGTCACCCTGCCAGGATAGTGCGCCTGCTCCTGTGTGTGACTCATCAATGCTCCTCTTGCCACGGTGTCCGCTACGCTTTGGTGCTATAATTCAAAGACCCGTAAAGATATCCAACAAACTGCCATTCGGGATATTGTGGTTCGGCACTTTGTCAACTTCTTTTGAACCTCAACCAGTTTCATTAAGTGCCTTTGTCTTAATTTCTCAAAAGTTGTAGATCTCTGTCTTTTAGCCGCAACATTTAGAGGGGAAGCAGTTCTCCAAGAAGGCCTTTTTTAGCTCCCCGCTTGGTTATGGAGTCGTTGGGCAACTCGATAACCATAAGTGGCTTCCCCTTAGAGAGAAGAGGAAGAGTAAGTCATATGGCATCCCGGCTTACTCGGCAACTTGTACGCCACATATTTACGAAGTTCATCAAGTACGGTTATATCATCTGCCGCATAACCACCTAACACCTCTTTTCATATTTATCAATTGAATCTAGTGCTTGTGATATCAAATCTTGTCCTAAGTGGCAAGTGGTGGTGGCATACTGCGCTTCAGACCCAACATCATCAATGTTTGGGTCCTCATCATCAAAGAACCGAGGAAAGCCTATAACCTCTGCCCTCCCGTGTCGACCAAAGACTGCATTCTTCTCTAACATCATCCGCATCCCCGAAGTGCGCCTTTGCCGAAGCCAGCTCATCTTGCCCGGCTTCTTCGCCCATGCGGGGCATCTCTTTTATCCCTGCCCATTATGTGCAAGTGCTCATTTGATTTAAGGATTCAATGGAATAAGGAGATCTTCACTACTCATAGTGCTTAGTATTCACTCTGAGCAACGGCCTCCGTGGGTATGAAGAAAAACAAAGAAAAAACATAATTAAGGAAATAACTACAAAAAATTCAAATACAAGCTAATAATCTAGTCCTAGCCGTATGCCCCGGCAATGGCGCCACTTTTTGATAACGCTCAAACTATACCTCCTACCGAAGTATGAAGCGTAATTTGTCAATAAAGAACTCCAACTAAAAGGTTGGGGTCGAATCCCATAGGGAATAGGGAAGAGCTAGACAACCGTAAGTGAACTGTTAGGATAGTTACTCAAAATTGGGGATTTTTAAAAGAAAACAAGAATTAAAAGCACAATGAAAATTATGGATGAAATCAAGATTTAAAGATGTTTAGGGTTTTGTGTTTCCCATGGATGCTTAACTACTTTGGGTATACATACATGATCATCACCAATGCTTACTTGTAGAATTGATAACTAGGGTTCATTCAAATGACGGACCGGCCCCTCTTGAATGACTTTACTCAATAACTTGACCAAGTATCATGAGCGATTTCACTTTAACTGCTACCAATATGTCCCAAATTTAACTATCCCGCGACCATAGCCTGCTAATACAATGATCATCAAGATCAAGGCTTTGTTGTACTTCTTTTCCAATCTCTACCTCTTAGACCTAAGCAAGTAAAGAACTCGGGCAAGTCCTAACGTTGTACACCATTAAGAAATGACTAAGCATGAAGAGAATACAATACAAGTGTTTTGTATTGGTTTTGAATCACTTGTGTAACCCTAGCTATGGAGGTTTTAGCCTCTCATGCTTGCAAGATTGCAATTCAATGGCACCCATTAGATTAGTATTCACTCCTTAATAATGCATACTATATTCAGTTTTTACAAACTTAAGGTATGGCTATACTCACTTATGAAGAAGGATCAACATTGATCAATGGTGAAGAATTGATGAATCCGTCCAATGGTTGTAGGAGCAAAGGTCGGATTCATTTAAACCTGGAGGGGGTGAAGGTCTAATGATTGTTTGAATATAAAGTGTGCATATATCGAGTGTGTGGGGTTTTAAATAAGTTGGTTTTGGACGAAGCCGGCCTGTTGGTAATATTTAACTTAGCCACGACTGCCCAACGAGTCATATGAAGTGACCACGACACGTACCTATTTCCGTTGTTTAGAGTTTTGGGGACTTACCTCGTGGAATGTAGGGCTCATAGACCTGGGCAAGGCTTCGTGAGTGACAACGACCCGTATGGTGTGTACGTTGGTTCTTACCATGGATATCAGGCCTGGCTGTGAATTTGATTGAACTGCGATACCATGACCCGTTTAAGCTTTGAACGGCCTCGGTTTCCGAGTGCCCATCAATTAGACACCAAGAAAGGAACTCTGGATAGAAACAACAACCAAAACCACGCCTGCCAAGTTATAACGACCCATTCGAGACTCGTGGTTTTAGCCTAAGTCAATCATTCGTGTTTCCTTTTTTGCCTCTAAACCTCGCACATTTCAACACCCTCGTGAACACTATATTTATAGTATAATTTTGACTTGGGTTTCTCCCAAGAAGCGCCTAATTTAAATCGCTAAGACAACGCATGTATTTTGATTACTCGCACCACCAAAATACTTCATGGGTTGCCTCCCATGCAGCCTTGGCTTAACTTCGCGGAACGGCGCAAGTCTCCTGCCACGACTTCGCCTGAGCCCAAAGATCCACTAGCGAATTTCACGTCTTTCCCAAATATTCTTTCATCCGTTGACCATTCACTTTAAATCGCTTGCCTTTCATGATTTCCAACTCTATGGCCCCCATAGGAGAATACTAATACTTAAAAAGGATCCAACCATTTGGGTTTCCAACTCGGACAGAAACAAGCGAAGCCTAGAATTAAATAGTAACACCATATCACCTCCGGTCAACCCTTCCTCTTTCCTCGCCTTCCAAACTATGCCGAATGTTCATCCTTAGTTTATAAATTTTAGAACTCTCATAGGCTTCCAAACGAAATTCATCTAGCCCATTTAATCCCGATCAAGCCTCAAGTCTGGCGCCTTTTTCTCCCGCTCAAATTAAATTTCTGAGCGCCAACTCACGCTTGTGCTCAAGTTCAACCTAAGATGACATGCTTTCCCATATACAAGCTGATACTGATATATACTCATAGGAGTCTTGGAATGCAGTCCAATAAGACCATAAAGCATCATCTAGCTTCCTAAACCAATCCGTCCTGCTAGTATTTACGCCTTTAGCTAAGATGGTCTTTATCTCCTCGGGTTGATATTTCAAATTGCCCACTAGATTGTGGGATGATGTGGTGTTGCCACCCTGCTCACCCCATATTTTCCAAGAAAGTCCAAACAATGGCTGCGTAAGTGCAAACCCCATCTCTAATGATGGCTTTGGGAGTCCCAACCGGGCAAAAATATTCCGTTTTAAGAATGTCAGGACACTCTTCCCATCATTATTTAGAAGTGCAATTTCTCCACCCATTTCAAAACATAGTCCACATCCATAAGTATGCCACCATCCTGCTTGAGCTCACCAATAGCCCATGAAATCAATGCCCCAAATATCAAATAGCTCAATGACAAGGATGGGAGCAGAGGAAGCCTATTCCTCCTCGGGCAGCCTCTCGCCTTGGCATGTATCGCACAATGCCTTTGCAAAATCATATGCATCCCGGTGAATGGTTGGCCAAGAGTACCACATTGCAGAATTTGCGGAGTTGTACGAATCCCGCTATGGTTACCCTAACAAGAGATGAGTGGCAGCTCCGTAATATGCTTCCAACATTCCCATTCGTGCACACATTCGAACACCAATTTATCAATGCTTATGTGGAATAAGTAAGGCTCATATCTCTCAAAAACTTCAAGACATCGACAAACTTATTCCTTTGGTGAAAAGATAAGTTTTCCTGCAACATCACTACCGTATAATTAGCAAAGTTCGCAAACCATGGGATGAGATCCTATGAGGCAAAATAAAACACGACCCGAGCCTACATCCTGGATGTAACATGGTACTTGATGTTACAAGTGACCCCAAGTCAACCCTGGTCTATCATACACTAGAATTCTGAGTAAACATGCACAACAAAAAATTGGAAAGCAATATCATAAAGAATTTTTGAAAAGCAAGTCCGAGAACATAAAGTTCAAAACACTTGAATATTACGACATCTAAAATCATACGTATGAAAGCCATCTAACTAAGGAGTTATGTTGGGATAAGCCGCTAGCTAACTCAAAGTCTGGAATCAGAATTCAAACGACCGAAAGAAAGAAATAATTCCCTGTGACGAGACTCACACTTCACCGAGGTGGAGAATCTCGAACTGCTATGAACTATCAGTTGCCGAAGTTCAACTGGCAGCTTGTAATGCTAGCGATACAACATAAAGTATGTTATTTTGAATGTACCGAGTATGCGAGAGGAAAATACCGATAGATGTAAATGTCTAAATCGGAAAGGCATTCAATGACCAACCACTCATTCGAACCGAAAATAATCTCAGGCATTCGAGATGGTCAAAATGACTTTGTTTTATGGTCAAAGATATGCCCTAAATCTTATATACCGACCGAAATAATGCATCGAACTAAACTGAATTGATAGATCTAAAACTCGACCGAGATTCTTATTCTTAAACCGGATCGGACTAATTGGAGAGTCTATAACCGACATTAACCATGTGAGCTATACATGGATTCCGATGTATACACCCCACCAAAAGAGGACCCAATATACATTTCTAGGATAAAAAGTATGAACTGGTGATCACAAAAGTCTTGGGCCATCAGTTAAGTAATACGTAACCTACACTGCACTTAGTTTGGAAACTCCTGGGTGCGCCGGAACCCCGACCCTCGTGCTAAGTTCTACTCCCACCGGAAACCTAAACCGAACGACTAGGTTAGCTCAAAACTAGGGCCCAAGACTAGTTAGGGACATATAACTAAAAGTACCATGAGAGTCTTATCGGACCGCATTCGAAACCGGGTTCTAGACCGGTCATGCCGCTATCTAGAAGCATTGTAACCATCTAAGAACAAGTTGTAATCGAATCAGTCCCGGGGCCGGTCGCAGCTATAACTACAATGTCATGACCGCCTAATGGACCAAATAACTATAATCTATGTCATATTCTGGTATTTGAGAGGTACCACCGACAACTTAGAAAAGACTCAAGTCAAACCGATCAGTTGAAATTTTCTCAATGATTCTCAAGAGGTTCTACATTCTAACTAGTCTAAATTATTAACAATAATAGAGAACTAACTCTATCCCAACAACACGGGAATTTTCATAATATACGATAATATCCAAGAATTAAAAATCTCACCCGACAAGGCTAAAACTTCATTCTTATCAATGGAATAATTGCTCAACATATATATAGTAAGAATTTCATGAAATTCAGCCCAAAAACAATCTTCATTCACTAGATCAAATTTAATGAGCAAAGTCATTACTCAAAAGTTAGGGCTTAAATTCACTTTTGTACGAATATTGACAAATTAATTAGGAACTGATAAAGATAATATGGACACCGCATGGATATTCCATATGAAGTTAACGAAACTAACATGAAATTTATTCGAAAGTCAGTGGATAAATCCGATACGGAGATGATGGGAAGATTTTTGGGAATACAAGGGAAGGACAATTTCCTTGTTGAATTCCCACATACCTGACTAAAATTTCTTTTGGAGAAGAAGACTTGAACTGCTGCAATAGATGAGAACCCTAAGCTTCCTTGAGTGTTTCTTGAGAGGATTTTTGATAAGTTTCTTGAGAATAAACATGAGAATGAGGGGAGGAACCGTCTAAATCCTCTAATGTTCCATCTTACGTCCAAAACGACGTGGTATAAAGCTTAGAGAATAGGAAATTACTAAATAGCCCTAAGAAAATCACTAGAAAAATCGCCAAGTAATTCCTAATCGGTGACGAATGAATGGTGGTGAATGACCACGACTTGTGGTCACCCCGGGGCGTACACCGGCCTGGGACCTCGCAGGTCACCACGAGGGATCTAACGAGTCGGGCCCATGACCACGACTATGGTCACTAGTCGGGAGACAACACTGCCTCATTCTCGATATTTAAATGCTAAGTTCGGTAAGGAATCACTAACGGTCAGTTTCGTGACGATGATGACTCGTTACACCCACTCACAAGTACACCGGTCAACTACCTCTTCTCATTGGGTACATCAAGCCATTTTCAAAACTTTACTTTATTCCTTGTGACTAACCTAGCTCAATCGTTAGGTCTCATAACAACTTCGCTCGTGGGTCAGCCCCGCGCTTCGCAACTTTTCCGCATTCCCTTATTTAAATCCCGAAATTGAAATTTTAGTTTTGGTACACAATATATCCCCTTGTAAACATTCATCCTCAATGTTAGAAAACACACGTAAAGCAAAAATACCAATCAAACTTTCCCAATAATGTCAATTAACTCCAAACCGCGAATGACTACCTCCATTTCAAAATACATAATCGAACCGAATTTACTTTTATCATACCTACATTCAAAAACATAAAAGAGATTTGAACATCTCAATCGAGTCATGAAAACTAAATTGAGTTCTAGGGTGAAAACTAATATCTCAAGCTATGCCGAGCCTAGAGGGAACAAGTGCGGTATTTGGCCATCAAGCATCCGGCCGCCTCCTACGTAAACCCCCAACCTCGATTTCTCCATAAGACTTGATCAATCTATTTCCTTGTTCCTCGCCTTACGCATCTAACTGGCCAAGGATTCGATGGGTACTTCTCATATGAGATACTAGCCTTTTATTTCTACACTGGTCCAATGGCACAACCGAGGTTGGATCTCCGATGCACTTCTTCAAAAGTGACACATGGAAAAATGGGTGCACAATTTCTAGTTTTGAAGGTAATTCTAACTCATAGGCTACATTGCCGATACGCCTCAAAATTCTAAAAGCTCCCACATATCTCAGCCGAGCTTCCTTTCTTGCCAACCTCATCACCCCTTCATGGGCAAAATTTTTAGGTATACCCAAACTCATCAACCGCAAACTCCAACTCTCTTCTTCGCACACGGCATAAGATTGGTTGCCTGAGTTGTTTTCAACCTTTCTGATGAGAGCGAACTTTCCGCATTGCCTCGCAGGAATCGAGTATCGCCCTATCAAGGTAAGCCACCAACTTCAAACCACCCTATGGGAGATCTACACTTTCTACCATACCCTCTTCGAATGGTGCTATCTGAATGCTAGAATGGAAGATATTGTTGTATGCAAACTCGATAACAGGAAAATGGTCATCCTAACTTACCCTGAAATCGATCACGCATACTCTAGCATATCTTCTAGAGTCTCAATAGTCCGCTTCACTTTCCCATCTATCTGCGGTGAAAAGTTGTACCAGCTGACCCAAGTGTCAAGTCCTTTCGAAAGACTTGCAACGGGAGGTGAACTACTGCTCCCCGTCTCGAAAATGATAGCCAAAGGCACCCCATGGAGTCTCGACTTCAATCCCCTGATGTAAAGTTTGGCATAGTCCTCACTGAAATCAGAAGTTTTAACAGGAGGAAATGAGCGACTTAGTCATCCGATCTACAACCCCTGCATTGAGTCATGTTGTTGGCAAGTCCGAGGTAGACCCCGTAATGAAACTATTCACTTCTTCCCAATTCCACACATAGGTATACCGATCTTGGGTCATGCCTCCCGGCCTTGATGCTTTACTCGACTTGCCGGGTACCTCGGCACCTTGCTATGAATTCAACAATCTCTCTTTTCATGTCGCTCACCCGCAAATATCCCACAAATCGCTACATTTTGGTAGCACTGGGTGGATGGTGTATCTCGAGTTGTGTGCTCATCCATTCGATGTCTCAACTCCCAACATTCGACACAACCTCGCCCCGGTAACGAAGCAATCTCATCTCCCCTTTGGGAGAAAGCCTCAACCTTCTTTTGAGAAGCTACTTCTTTAAGTTTAAGTAGAACTAGATCTTCATCTTGTATGTACTTAACTTCAACTACCAAGGATGAATTCACCCCGCTTTGCATTACCACGCCACCTTTCGCCTGAATCCACAAACCGCACCCTGCAAACGGCTAGTAGAACTTTCTGTCTCTCCTCTTTGCTTTCCTCAATGTGAGCTACACTTCCAATAGACCATCTACTTAGGCGCGCCACCACATCGCCTTACTAGGGTGATACAAAGACACTTCATGTCATAATCCTTAGCAGCTTCCAACCACCGCTTCTAATGCAAGCTTAGGTCCTTGGCCGAACACATATCAAGGCTCTTGTGATTTGTGAATACATCTACGTGAGCTCCATATAAGTAATGTCTCCATATTTTTAGCGCAAAACACCACTAATGCCAACTCCAAGTCATGAGAGTTGATAATTTTCTCATGAACTTTTAGACTCCCGGAGGCGTAGGCTACCACTCGCCCCACTCCGCATCGTAACTAACCGAGTCCAACTCTTGAAGCGACACAATAAACAACCAACCCATCCGATCCTTCGGCAAGGTATGTTAATCGGGGTTGTAGTGAGTCAAGTCTTCAACTCCTGGAAACTCTTCTCACACTCATCCGACCATTGGAATTTCACTTTCTTCTAGGTTAACTTGGTCAAAGGAGATGCTATGGAGGAAAAACCTTCCACAAAACGCCGGGCACAACCCGCTAAGCCTTAAAAGCTCCTGATTTCGTAGGGAGAGGTAGGTCTGGGCCAATATCATCAGCTGCTATCTTCTGAGGGTCTACTTATATCCCTTCATCTGAGACCACATGACCAATGAAAGTCACGTATTTTAACAAAAATTCACTTCACAACTTGGCGAATAACTGAGGTCTCGAGTGTCTCGTGAAGTGGCTATCCTCAAGTGACTAGCATGCTCTTTCTCATTTCCTCGGGAGTATGGAATGTCTTCGATAAATACAATGACGGAACATATCCAGAGCACCGCTGTGCCACCTATTCATCGTGTCTATAAAGGCTTCGTAGGGGATGCTTAAGTGAGTCTAAAGGACATCACCACAAACTCGTAGTGACCATATCGAGTTCGTAATGCTATTTTTGGTATATCACCTTCCTCGAATCTCTTAACTGTGGTATCCCGACCTAAGATCGATCTTGGAGAAATAATCACTCCTCGAAGTTGGTCGAATGTGTCATCAATTCTAGGTGGGATAGACCGTTCGATGCTGACTTTGTTCAAATTCGACGGTAATCTATTAATATTCCGAGGGGTAGCATCTTTATTTCGCACAAATAGAACTAGAGCACTTCGGGAGAGATGTTGGGCACATAAAACCCTTGTCAAGAAGATCTTTTAGCTACTCCTTCAACTCCTTAAGCTCGCTTGGAGTCATTCCAAGGAAAGATGAGATAGGTTGAGTATTCGGGAGGAGATCTACCCAAAGTCTATTTCCCATTTCGAAGGGGAACTCCCAAGATCCTAGTGAAAATGTCATGCTCCGCCTTGGGAGGAATGATCGGCACCCGGTGCCCTACTAGGATCTAAACTATTTGAAGCCGATCGGGTTTGGCACCTCTGCAAGGTCAGTTTCCAACTCTAGAATCAAGAAAACAATCTGGGTTATAAGGGGCTGTTGCAATGGCAAACCCCTACCGACAAGGCCTATAGCCACCGTGAAAATAAAATGTTTCAACCAAGGCCCCACATGGCCGATACATATAATCTAGAATACATATGGCCCCACATGGCCGATACATCTAACCATAGGGAAATGATACACCGCAAGCCTAGGAGTAATAAGATGGCCTGACAGGCAATCGACTACCCATACCGTATAAACAAATGAAGTAAACCTCTCGGGCTTACGGGTTCTAAGAAAGGAGATGGTGGCTCGTGGCCGACTAGAACTTCGAGGGATCTCGCTCGTCTATCTCGTACTCGTAGGCAAGGCAATGCAAAGACCAGGAAGGCGCGCACAATATGTAATCAGGCGTAGCAATAGCTATAAATAACTTAAAGTAAAGAGTAAAGTTCACCATAGCTTAAATAAAGGAACAGACAAGCGACCGGAAGTGAGTAAAATTGAGATTACATTTAACTATAATGAGAGGAGTAGAGTCACTCCGACTACGAGGCGCCCCCGTCGTTTGGGAACTGTCAAGAATTCACGCAACATAAACATAAACCTTACTTGGCCCTCACAAGCGAAGGTTGCAATCAACATAACAACCCAACTGGGCCCCCATTAGCCCTGACTACACCCCAATCTATTTACCCTATCCGTGTCATACCCCCATCACCTACTACAACACAGCATCCTACCGATCCTCGGGTATGCACCCTGGTCGTCACCCTTGACTATAGTTGTGCTCGAGTGAGGAGGACTCTCATATCTACACCCCGCGCAAAGCCGCTACGGTGTGTATAGCTAATCATTTTCAAAATATGGAGTCAAGCTCCCTATCTTCGCCCTGCATGACTACATGTTGCTCAGAGCAATGTATCCGCTCAAGTGACGTGTTTCAACACATTTGGCTAACTCCCGGGGCGGTCATGGAAGTTATACAAAATCTAAATGTACATGCAAATACTGTGTCTCAACTAATAACAATAATCGCACAAAATCACATACTCCCGACACGCTTTACTGAGAGTCATACTGATTAATATAATGGAGAAACTGATAAATAAATTCCATTCGTATAGTGAGAGCGTATCTCGGCCTTCGCGCCTCATGCTAATGCTACTGGCTTGGATAATCCAGATGATCGTCTACTGCACGCCATGTGCACGCATTTGATCGTGAGAATCCCGACAGTGACTATGATCTCTTATAATCTGGCCGATTAGAGTGAGGTCTCAAGTAGTCTAACAATACTATGAATGTCCTACTTTGACATCCGTAGCTCATGCATAACTCTGTGGAGTTTCTGCAGCTAACTACTTTATTCTTCTAATTAAACAACTATAGAGCCGTCTGTCGAATCCGTTTCTGTGTGATCGGTCCCCGGTGTTCTCCAGGGAGCTTATCGACTTTAACTTGGTAACACTATACCAGCGTAGTACTAATGCACTCTTTAGGCCTTGTCCAACTAATTCTGATCTATATCGGGCCGTTCCGGCAATTCCTCGCCCATGGGAAATTCTATATGTACCACCTCTCCCCTAGACTCTCGTACTGAATACCTTACTGAGAACCGCTAGGGTATTATTCACATCGTCTACCGATGTGGACCCTCCTTGGGGTATCCATGGGTTTATCTGACTGACGACTGGCTGTTTATTGGACATTTCTACATGATAATGAACCAACCAAGACCGATAATCATCGATATAGCTAAAGGGACGACATAATGATCACTAATACACTGGAGAACCCCGGTGTCGCTAACTCGAATATACCTAATTTCGTCTCTATTTCTTATTCTAGAATGTGCGATAACGTTAATGACCCCTAAGGATTCTTTCCTCAAGCAATAGCGCCAACCGGCCGCTAGACCGCCTAACTGCGCCATACTGAGTTTAACCAACCGATTCTACTAACTCTTACGAGCCTCAAGTCTAGATTCGGAAACAAACATATAAGTCTACCATCACAATAAATTGAGAATTAAAGAGATTCTATAGAGTCTATAACGTGAATCACACTTAACCTTCTTCCTTTTTACCAGAGTCCCGCAAGCACAATCTCGTACATGTGTTCCTAATGCGCCTAACTGTAATTTATGTAACTGTAATCCCCTTATAGCAAACTTAATCGCCACATATCCATATTTATACACGTATATCAATAACAGCTAATCACAACTTGTCAATTACAATCTAATGGTAGAAACCATCTCAAATGCTTGAGATCGTTATTTCTATTCGAGAAACACCGGGCCAACACCGTACGACTCTCAGGATACTTCAAGCCAAGAGTAAAGCTTTACATACTGTCGTCATTTACCGACATTAACTGGCGAGTTTGGCTAGTATTCAAATGTTTTTCCCAACTATTATAATCACATTAACGGAAGAATAGGAGCTATCTTCATTATCAATTCAAAGAAAAACAATAGTTTATATATATATATATATATATATATATATATACTAACTATTCTTCAACTTATCGAAAACGATCGAAAACTCATAATTTCTCTGGGAATCTAGAAGAGAGAAATACTTACTTTTTGGGTCTCGGGATTGTATTGACACTAGTTTGGAGCAATTCCAATCACTTTGGCTCTAAGACAATGATTCTCCTGAGAATTCTCCTCTATGAAACTAACTCCGCAGAAATGCTCCTCGCAACTTTATACTTCGATGATTCAAGTTAATTTTGGAATTGGATGGCGTTTGACGGCGTAATCGAAAGAAAATTATATATTCCTTCATCCCTACCCTCCGTTCTGATCGTTTAAATGTGAGAAATGACATAAAGTTAAAGGGTGAGGCCTACATATACTTGCGTAAAAATACATAGCAATGTGGCACGTTGGCCAACGCACCATTTTGGCTCCGTGCCACGTTGGCTAACGCGGAGGTCCTAGCTCCATGCCACTTACCCTCTCGGGGCAACGCGGCTCGTCTCCTCTTGTGAAATTCCAACTTCGCACTCGCTCGCCTTTCCCTCGTCCCTTCTCGCACGTATGGAATTCTAAAACTTCCCCACCAACATGCGAATAAACCAACCACATGCTGTAAATCCACGGGTGTAACAAAAACATCCGGGAACTCACTAACTACTGAATCAGATCGATGGTTGGGTCTCGTAGTTGGAATTCCAACCCGAACCGTATGATATAGACATCTCTGAAATGAGTTTCGGGCCTTAAGGTAGGAAATAAACTCTACCCTAGGCGCCGAATCAAGGCTCGTCCATTCTAATACCGCTCATTAGGAAATTGAAACTTAACAACTCTAGTTTTGCAATCAACTGAGGCAAGAAGGAGTGTAACCAATCCATGCCAAGAATAAGGTCAAAGTCGACCATGTATAGCTCTATGAGATCAAATGGAATTACTCTCTACTCGTGATTGAAATTGGAAGTACTTTATACACTCTGGCCGTTTCTGGGCCGACTCACCAACCTGGATGTAGACCGAAAATGGCTCCCGAGAGGACCTCTCGGACCGATGTTGAACCGGAATGCTATATAGGGAGTCACCAATGAAAGAGTGGCTTCTCGGATCTAAGAGGGCATATTAATGCTGATGGAAGAGACGTAACATACCAAGCATTACATCGTGTGAGTTTCCCGATCCTAACTGAAGATAGAGCATAGAAACGATTTTTTGAGTTGACCGTCATCTCACCCGATGTTAGTCTCTGGCCGATGGTCGACTTAGCTGAGCCGATGATGTGGTGGATTGTGATCTTTCTCGCTACCGGGACAGCACTCCTAATCCCGTGTCCAAGTTTTCCACACCCAAAATAGACCTCTTGTCCCCAAGGCATTCTCCGGTGGTTCCTACCACATTTGGGACAAGCCGGATACTTGTTTCTGCATCGTGAGTTACACTGAAAGCTGCATTTACCCACCCTTCGATCCACGAGACCAAAAGGTTGGGACGCCGGGTCGAGCTAGCCGGGGTCCCTATTGTTGATGTTAGGAGTGCTACCAACGCTTAGATCGCGGTGGCTAAAATTCGAATGACCAGCTCAGGCTCATTGTTTCACGTTCCATATCTTTCTCAAATTTCTACTTCAATTTGACGGGCATAAATAATCAAGATAGAAAGGTTCGTGTCCTTAATAAGCATCACGATCCCGCACTCTACCTACTCCGCATTCGAAGCCACTCATATACAAATTTCAAAGATGCGAGCCCTTGGCTCTGGCCACATCTCCTGAGCATACTTTGGATAGTCTCGGTAAACTCTAGAGAATATTCTCCATCAAGCGCCCGACACTATTCATAAATTCGCCATCTTAGCCTCCCTCGCCTCCCGAGGGAAAAACTCTATCTGAGAAAGCCGTGTGGAATTCTTCCCACTCAACCGTCTCGGCTTCCGCTGGTTGTCCTTTCCATCCACCGGTCATGCCGCATATGGGCTACTCTTTAAATTGGGGTAGGTAGCCAAATTAGCACTTTCAAAGGAACCGATACCCATAATTGGGGTGATCTTTCTAATTCTATCTACAAACCCTTGTGGGTCCTCTCCACCTTCGTTCCATGACAGTGGCGCATCACACCTCAGGAAAGGACTCTACTTGGATGTGGCTTAGACATTACGAGGATACCGTAAACTCATCAAACTCCGGGTGCGCTGGAACCCCGGCCCGCTGGGTGCTAAGTTCTACTCCCACTGAAAATCTAACCGAACGACTAGTTGATAGCTCAAAACCTGGGGCCCAAGACTAGCCGTGGAAATATAACTAAAAGTACCATGAGAGCCCATCGACCGCATTCTCAAACTGGGTTCTAGACTCGGTCGAGTTGCTTATCTAGAAGCGTTGTAACCATCTAAGAACAAGTTGTAATCAACCGGGGTCCCCGGTGCCGGTCGATCTATACTAGAATGTCATGACCGCCAATGGACCAAATAACTATAATCTATGTCTCGATTCTCGGGGTAATTGAGAGGCACCACCGACATGTCGTGAAAAGACCGAAATCAAATTGATAGTTGACAATTTTCTCGAATGACTCTAAAGAGGTTCTACGTTCTAACTAGTCTAAATTATTAATGAAATTTCAATAGAGAACTCAACTTATCCCAACAACATGGGAATTTTCATAATATACCGAAATCTCTACAAAACGTGGGACAGCACACCCACCGGCTGGGCCAGCAAGGCAAAAGCTCAAATCTCACCCGACAAGGCTAAACTCATTCTTGTCAATGGAATAATTGCTCAACATATAGTATAGTAAGAATTTCTAGAAATTCACTCAAAGCATTCTTCATTCACTAGATGAAATCTAATAAGAAAAGTCATTACTCAAAAGTTAGGGCTTAAATTAATTAGGAACCGAAAAAGATAATATGGACAATCAGCATAGATATTATTCCATATGAAGTTAACGAAAACTAACATGAAATTTATTCTATTCGAAAGCTCAAGGCTAAAACCGACATACTGAGATGATGGAAGATTTGGGGAATACAAGGGAAAGACACCCTTGTCAATTCCTACATACCTAACTAAAATTTCTCTGAGAAGAAGACTGAACCGGCTTCAATAGATGAGAACCCTAAGCTTGCTTGAGAGTTTTTTGAGAGGACTTTCAATAGGTTTCTTGATAATAAACGTGAGAATGAGGGGAGAAACAAATTTCAAACCCACTAATAAGTCTCATAGTACGCTCCAAAATGATGTGGTTTAAAGCTTAGGAGAATAGCAAATTACTAAATAGCCCTTAGAAAATTTCTAGGAAACACTGCCAAGTGACCTAACGACCGTGGTGACTAACCATGACTTCGTGGTCACTCCCGCTGTGTACACGCCCGGGATCCTCGTAGGCGTCACGAGGGACGAACGAGTCCCGGGTCTATGACCACGGACTATCTCATTCTCGGGAGATTTAAATGCTAAGTCCGGTAACGAGTCACTTAACGGGTCGTTTGCACCGATGACGACTCGTTGTACCCACTGCCTAGTACACTCGTCAACTAAATATATTTCAACTTCCAAAATTGACTACAAGTGATTTAACGTCATGGTCATTTATTACAACTCATGATGTCCTCTTGGTACACTCAAGCCTTCATTTTCAAAACTTACCTCTTCAAGAGTGACCTAACGAGTCGTTGGGTCACATAACGACTGCTAGGTGGGTCATCCTCAAGAAGTTCTACGCCTTTTTTAGATTTCCGATTTAAGTCCTCGAATTGATTTTTAGTTTCCAAGGCATATACATAAAACCTTCTCATCGTGGAATGCATCATCTATGTCAAGCTCATCTCGGCACTCAGACTGCCTAAACTTACTAAGTAATTCGCCACCTAGTTTTCGCCCCTTCTAATACTTTACCTCGAACTGAATCCTTGCAAAAGAATAGAACTCATCAAATAAACTCATGCTTTTGCATCCTTCTATGCCATCGCATATCTCAGAGATGCATGGTCCGTGTGGACTATTATCTTGGTTCCAAGCAAGTATGCCCAAACTTCGAATGCAAATACTATAGCCAACAACTCATGTTTTGTCATGGTGTAATTTTTTTTTGTACGCATTAAGAGCCTTTCTAGGATAATAAATAGTATGGAAAATCTTTTTACGCCTCTCGACTCCAACACAATTTCCTGCATTACCCCCTAGCATCACACATAACCTTGAATGGAGAGACCAATGTGCCACTACAACCGCTGGAGTGGTCAATTCTCGTTTGGGCATTCAAACTCCTTCAAGCATGCCTCATCAAAAACAAACTTCACCTCTTTCCTTAAGTAGTTTACACAAAGGGTGTGCAATCTTCGAGAAGTCCTTGATTTATCTCATATAAATCCCCGCATGACCTTTAGAAAGCCAACACCTTTCACAAAATTGGAGGTAGTAGACTAGCAATTACTCGATCTGGTCTGCCCACCTCAATACCCCATCAGAAATATTATGCCCTAGAACTATACCTTCTTTGACTATAAATGACACTTTTCCGCTTAAGCACCAAGTCGTCTTTCACATTTCGTGGCACTCGCTCAAATGAGCCAAAAATCTCAACAAATCACCCACCACGAAAGTCATCCATAAAGACTTCAATGGTATCATCCACCATGTCAAGATATGGACATCATTCAATGCCGAAAAGTGAAGGGCGCATTACATAATCCGAATGGCATCCTCTTTTGAAAGAAAATGTATCATATGGACAAGTGAAAGTGGTTTTCTTTGGTGTTCTTGTAAAGGTGATATCTCGATTGTACCCCCGAATAACCATCAAGAGAAACAAGACCATCCTCTACCTACAAATCGGTCTAGCATATGGATCCATGAATAGCATAGGAAAATGAACTTCTAAGTCTAATGGTTCAACTGTGATAGTCCATGTAAACTCTCCACCTGGGAGGATCGACTAAGTGGAATGAGTCATTGTTAGTATTTGGGCCACCATGAATCCTCCCTTCTTAGGGTGCACAATTCCATTTGTTGTCCATAATAGGTGAACCACACCTCGCATCCAACTACTTGATGATTTCCTTCTTTACCACCTCTGCATAGGTGGATTCAACCTAATGCTCTATTCTCAAAGCTCAAATGCACCGGCTCTAGCTAGATTCCTATGAGTGTAAATACCGGCCGGGATTCCTAATAATGTCTCTGTAATGGTTCTTACCCGATGGCTTTTCTCTTATTCTCTTAAGAATGGAGACCAAAGCCTCCACTTGCCATTCCTCCAAGTCAACTGCAACAATGACGGTGAAAAGTTGGCCGCCCGTAAATAGATTCCGTAATTGAGAAAGGAGTATGAACTCAATACCAAAGTCTCTCAATCGATGGCTTGGTCAAGGAGTCACCCGATTTTCAAATCAAGATCAATCCTCTTGAAGCACAGGTGTATGTCCCCATAAAGAAGGCATTACAATATCTCTCACTTAGGATCTCCTCAAACACCAACATCATCAAACTGCCGCTAAGTCCTCAAGAGTCACTAACTCCTCTATGGGTATAATTGAAAATCAGTTCAACATCACTCATCAAACCACCCTATGTAATTTGACTGGGTCATGGATTGGCATACATTAAATGTCACCCTCCTTATTATTCAACCGAATTTCCGCTTATCCTATTTCCATATCTACAAGAGCACGTCCGTTGGCGAGGAATGGCCGCCAAGATAATGGAGACCTCAAATCAACCTCACAATCCGGAATGACAAAATCGGCCGTAAATATAAAGGACTCTACCTTTACTAGAGCACTATAGAGAATTCGGCATCAATTTTTCACCGTGCATCTACCATCAAAAGTCGACAGTAAGTTTGGGGCTCCTAAGCCCAACCGTCTAAACATTGCTAATCGCGCATCATTAATACTAGCACCCGCATCACATAGTGCCTTGGCAAAATTAAAGGCTCCAATAGTGCACCGTATGGTGAAAGCTCAGGGTCTTCCTTTTTCTTAACAATGGAACGGAGATACTATTGCACTACAATGGTGCAAATTATCTCTGTGTTCAAGCTTACGATCCTCTTCTTCTAGTGATAAGGTCCTTCATGTATTTTACAGCCGTGCATCTCGCTTGCGTCTCGATTAATGGGATGTTCACATAATTGGTTCAACATGGAAATGAATTCTGTGATGCTTCCCATCTTTGACCTTTTTCTTTAACCTCAGGAAATAGGAGGAGGTTTAGGAATAGGTGTGATCTTTTTCACTGTACTTCTCCTTCATTCTCTTTGCCGCATCCATGCTCATTTTCTACTGATCATTAGCCAAAGTCTCGTCCAAAATCGCACTATCATCATCAATCACTAAGGTCTCTACTATCTCAATAATCACACCCACGGAGGATCAACTGCCGCTTTCCATTTTTAGTAAATAATGATATGTAATGATTGTCATTTTTAGGATTTTTGAACTATATTTCGGGAAGCGTGCCCCCGAGAGGACGCAGGGACTAGAGATTCGGTACATGGGAGACGAGGCGTAGCACCTAATGAAGAAGTGGAATACTTGATTGGATCGGGAGTTTCACCACCCATTTTTGTGTTTTATTGAATGTGTATGAACACCGGGACAAGGTTCTATTTTTTTAAGTGTGGGTGGGAGTAGTTAGGCAGGCTGCTTTTGTCTGATTCTAGATGTTAATGCATGTTCTCGTTGTTGTGTTTGAAAATATTGTGACCCGTGCCGTTCGTGTGTATATGTTTATTGCAAAATATCGTGTTGAATCTAAGCAGTCATGAATGTTGTTAACTAGTGTGTAAATAGCTTTTGTCGAAATCATCGATATTTTTAAAAATAAAAAATTCGTTAATTATTTGTATCAGCTGTTTCTATTTGCTTCGGTTCTTTTACCGAGAAGAGTCCCATTGAACCGAAGTCGTAGTTAGGACTCGTTTTCCGAAGATGGGATGGATGACGACCGCCTTGAGGAAAATTAGTCAATAGGTTTTTGTTTTTTTGTAAAACTCAGCTAATCGATGCTTGATATTCTTGCTATGTGCTATATATGATTGTGAGATGCAAGTATGTTTAGTGTTAAAGCATGCAAATGACTTTGTTTGAGAATCTTAGGCTCTTGAAATTGACTCAATATGATTGAACTTTAATTTTAAATTCTTGTGATTAGCCGAGTAAGAGTCTCGTCAATGTCTTGAATTGAGCATGTGCCATGAGTATAAGGTTTTTGAGTATTCTATGCTATTGTGGAATGTCTAGAACTTGCCTGTGTGTATATAAAACGAAATGAAGGATGTGAATTGTAGGAGATGATTTAGGCATTTCGTTGAATTAACCTAATTTTTATCCCTCGTTTTACCTACCTTGAAAAATTAATCCTAGTTAGCCCCGTTGAGCCTGGAGCCTATTCTTTTGATAGCTGCACATAAGCTTAATCATTTATCTTTCATTAGCCTGAATTTGATCCAAAACTCTAAGCGCTTAAGAAAAATCTGAGAGGAAAGGAGTGAAAAGAATGAAAAGAAAGGAAAAGTGGAACTTGTAAAAGTTGAGAAAGGTCGAGGTGCACTTGGGTTAAAATGGTTGATTATTAGTAAGGAGTAAGAAAACAAATGAATGAAAAAATTATTTATACAACTCCTTACTAATAAGCTACAAAAGTGCCTAAAAGAAATGGGGGAACAAAAGAGGAAAAAGAAAACTACCAAGGATAAAAAGGTGAAGTAAGGGAAGGGAAGTTCGCAATGAGGGTATGATGTATTGAAAGCGCTTAGGGAAGATAGTCACTATTAATGTATCACAATAGTACCTACCTACACCCGAGTACATTACAACCTAAAAGTCCTACTTGATCTTTACATTCGTACATCAAATTAGTGAGTAAAACACTAAGGGCAAGTTTATGGGTCATTACATGGTGCATGTGAATTCTTTGTGAGAGTGAGTGAAACTCTATTTATGTACCCACACATGTTGTGATATAAAAAGTGTTTTTGCGTGTGAAATTGGGTAACTTCTCTTTTCCGTGAGGGCACATGTTTAATGAAGATATAGTTCATGTGGGATCTCTTAACCGCCTGATTTGCATGAGTTTGCTCCGAGTGAGAGTCGATTCTTGAGGTTAAGAAGTGTTAACATAGTTGTATTTCATTTCATTAATCAAAGCGTGCATGCTTTATTTTTAGCTTGTATCTTAAATAATCATCATAGCCGTAATTTGAATCATCGTGCTAGATTAGTTATGTGTGAGTCTTTATTTACATGAGATGTAAAAGATTGTGCGAGGACGAACAAGGCTTTAAGTGTGGGGGTATGTGATCACTAGGAAAATATCATACCCGTGATACGCTTTACAACTTGAATTAGTCATGTTGTCTAAGTTATTTTGTACATTTTCATGTAATTTTATATAAATATGATTATATGTGCTAACCAACATGATTAGTCCTTGTTTTGTAGGTTTTAATGATTTTAGGAAATAAATCGTAAGTTGGTGAAGGAATGGATTGGAATCGAAGCAAGGGGCGAAAATTCGGCAAGGAGAGGCCATGGCAATGCTGGCCGCGCTGTGCAACGTGCCACGCCGTGCGTCCGCGCCTGGGCCGCCGTGCCACACCACTGCATGCGTGCAAGGTGCCAAGATGCATGAAGATCGGGCGCGCCTGAGTTCAGCCACTGGCAGCCTCACCTCCGCGACAAAAAGGGACATGCCATCGCACCGCCTGTGCAACTGATGACGCCAACCTGCAAGGTGCTGCTCGAGGACGAAGTCTTGGGCATTTTTCCAGAAAGCCTCACAGGCTGTGTCACGGAGGCAATGTTCGCGCGTTCTCCGTGACACGCGTTGCTTGTTATTCCGAAAAATTTCCTACTATTATAAATAGCACACTTAGGTTTATTTTCGTATATTCTCGATTTTGGTGGAGCAAGAACGGGTTACAGATGGCTTGAGAGGATGAAAATTCTTAGGTTTTCTCTATCCCTTCTCCTTTCTTTCAATTGTTTGTATGATTTACACTCATTTAACGATGTTCAACTAATAAATGAGTACACTCCTTTCTTGCCGAGGTTAGAACCATTGTATTGAAATGTAAATTGTTGATTATCTCGGTTGTTTCATCTTTTCTTCTATGGTTGTTCTATTTAATTCTGTTCTCACCGCATTAATATTCGGCCAATGTTAATGTAAACTAAAGTCCTAAGCCACCCGAGAGGGCAAGAAACCGGAAAGTTGTGAATTAATAGGATATGATCTTTTCTTAGTTTGGGAAAATTGGAGAATTGATTTACCTTCGTGATAGAATAATTTTCAAAGTCGTATTAGTCAAGTATGTGGAATCTAAGTGAGTGGCTACAACATGAATTCTTTCTATCGGGCTGCAATGTAGGTGGAAGGTTCATGATTCTTAAGTTGGGTTAAATACGAGAGTTTTATCCATAGGCATAAGTTCCGACTAGCAACCGGAGAAAAGATAAACCACGTAGATCGATAATTAATTTCTTTACATGTTCGTTTTAGCTCAAGATGCTCACATTCATAGTTCAGACTCACTTGTATAATTATTCTACTTTAGTATAAAATAGTTCACAAAATATAAAACTTCTTTACACCGTTGTCTCAGTATTTTTAGAGTGCAAATTAACACTCGAGAGGTTTTACCCTATAGTCCAAATTCTCAGACCTCCTCAACTAGTCGCCACTTAACGAGTCACTTAACGTCCTTGTAGGTTCGACATTCCGGTTCTTAAAAAGGGCCACTGTATTACTTGTACAACCCGTACACTTGCGGGCTCATCAGGCGTGTCACACCCCATGCCATGCGCGCGCAAGGGGATGTCAACTGCCGAGATTTCAATGGTGCAGCGCGTCCAGTCCGTTCCACAACGTGCGAGAGGCGCGATGGCCTCCGTGCCACACCCTATGCTCTCGCCCATGCCTTGCCAAGGTCACCTGTCTAGTGCACCCGCACAACTGCTCCGTGTCACTGAGTAAAATTGTCGCGATAGGCAACGTGCCATGAAGCAGTTTCATGCACAGCCAAAAATTTTATTTTCCCACTTAGTATAAATAGGATACTTAGCTCCTAGAATCATTTATCACGAAATATTTTTGGAAAACCGTAAAGGAGCGAAGGGAGAAGTGAAGAACTCTACTTAGGGTTCACTATTTTGCATTCTCTTTTAACTATTCTTGTAAGTACATTACTCTAATCATGTTTTTGAGTATTTGTATGAACATGAGTGGCTAAAATCCTTCCTCTAGGGTTGAGGCTATGTAATATGATTGTAAATGCATGAATTCTTCATTGGTTTGAGTCTTAGTTGTTGTTTTGTCTTACATTCTTTATTATTGTTGTTTTTATGCTTGATCACCATGAAAACAAACGCGTTAAGCTTAGGTAAAAGCTTGAAAGAGTAACCCTAGGCTAGAACATGAGAATGTAGGGAGCAAGCTCTTACCTTTATGATAGGATTCGCAATTAGGATAGAAATTATACCTAATTTTCCTTGCTTGGTTACTAAAATGGGATGAGCTAGACACGAACTTAGAATTATCACATCACCACTCGTAGAAGTAGTTATGAAGCTAAGTTCGGTTTAATTATTAGAGATATGAAAGTCCATAATCAACGGTGCAAACTCCGTAAACCATATCCATGTAATTAAATTTCTCACGAATTAGGACATCACATCCCCTCTCAACGATGTAGTTGTGAGACTAGTTTGTCGTGTTTAGAGGCTCGAAACACCATGAACATAGTATTTTAGTTATGTGAGACAACAACTGAAGTTTTCATACTCGAACCATTGTGAATTTTAGCATTGCATGATTATTAAGCCTTAACTCTAGTTGCTTCGTATATTGTTTCTCAAGTATTTTTTGATCACCCCTAGACTTAATTAGAATTTACCAAAAATTTCTACAATCAACACTTGTGAGGTTAATTTTAACACTTGAACTTGATAATTTTCTTAATTGGTCCAGTCCCTGTGGGTTCGACATCCAGCTCTTAAAAAGGGCCACTATATTACTTATACGACTGTGTACGCTTGCGAGTGCACTGGAGCCCAATAGCTACAAGGTACTCAGCCTATATCTATCCCTCTGTACCGAATGGCTCCGGATGAATTGAGAGAATTGAAGGGACAGTTGAAAGATCTATTAGATAAGGGATTTATCAAGCCAAGTACATCATCGTGGGGTGCGCCAGTTTTGTTTATGAGAAAGACAGATGGCTCTCTCCGCAAGTGCATAGATTATCGGTAGTTGAACAAGGTTACTATTAAGAATAAATACCCACTCTCTAGAATAGATGACTTGTTTGATCAGTTGCAAGGGGCAAAATATTTCTCCAAGATCAACTTAAGGTCGGAATATCACCAGGTACAGGTTTGGGAGAAAGATATCTCGAAGATAGCTTTCAAGACCAGGTATGGTCATTTTGAATTCCTAGTCATGTCCTTCAGATTGACATATGCCCCAATGGTGTTCATGGATCTGATGAACAGCATCTTCAGGCTGTATTTAGATCTGTTTGTGATAGTATTTATCGATGATATTCTGGTGTACTCTCGTTCAAAAGAAGAACACATAAATCATTTGCGAACGGTACTTCAGACTCTCAGAGATCACCAGTTGTATGCAAAATTTTCTAAATGTGAGTTTTGGCTGAATTCTGTGGCTTTCCTAGGCCATATTGTATCAAAGGCTGGTATTCCGGTTGATTCACAAAAAATTGAGGCGGTAAAGATATGGCCTAGACCTACAACTCCAACGGAAGTTCACAGTTTCCTGGGATTAGCCGAGTATTACCAGAGGTTTGTGGAAGGATTTTCTACCCTGTCAGCGTCCTTGACTAAATTGACTCAAAAAGCAACCAAAATTCTATGGACTGAGGCTTATGAGTGGAGTTTCCAAGGATTAAAGAACAGGTTGACTTCAGCACCAGTGTTAGCTTTGCCAAAAGGTTCAGAGGGTTATGTTGTATATTGTGACGCTTCAGGCGTTGGGTTGGGATGCATCTAGATGCAGCACGGTAAGGTGATTGCTTATGCTTCGAGGCAGCTCAGGAAGCATGAAAAGAACTATCCCACCCACGACTTGGAGTTAGCTGCAGTAGTTCATGCCTTGAAAATCTGGATACATTACCTGTATGGGGTGCACGTGGACATTTTTACTGATCATAAGAGCCCTCCAGTACATCTTCCCGCAGAAGGAATTGAACTTGCAGCAACGTCGTTGGATAGAATTACTTAAGGACTGTGATGTAAACATTTTGTATCACCCAGGGAAGGCTAATATTGTAGCAGATGCACTTAGCCGTAGATCTATCGGGAGTTTAGCACATTTGAGACAAGAACAGCGGGAAATGGCTCGAGAACTGTACCGTTTAGCTAGCTTAGCCATCTGGATTGTCTCCTTGGAGGATAATGGGGCCGTGATTCAGAATACCAAAGTATCATCCCTAATTGTGGAGGTGAAAGAGCGGAAGTATGAGGATCCTAACCTAGTATAGCTCAGAATTAAGGTTCAGCAAGGTGAATTAACAACCTTCAAATTAACAAAAGACGAGGTCTTGAGATTTAGGGGTTACCTCTGCATTCTCGATGTGGAAGGACTTTGCCAGCAGATCATGATAGAGGTACATTATTCTCGTTACTCTCTTCATCCAGGTTTGACGAAGATGTATCATGACATAAAGGAGATATACTGGTGGCCTGGAATGAAAAAGGGTGTATCCAAATTTATAGCACAATGTCCTAACTGTTAGCAGGTAAAGGCCAAACATCAGAAACCTGGCGGATTAACTCAGGATATAGCAATGCCTATGTGGAAATGGGAAGCGATCAACACGGACTTTGTGACAGGATTACCCCATACCAGGAGTAGATTCGATTCTATTTGGGTCATTGTCGATAGATTGACGAAGTCAGCTCATTTCTTACTAGTCAGGACTACCTTCTCCAACGAAGACTATGCTGAGTTGTATATTAAAGAGATAGTCCGACTACATGGTGTCCCCGCCTCTATCATTTCTGATAGGGGGCGCAATTTAAAGCAAGATTCTGGCAGTCTTTCCAGAAAGGATTGGGGACACAGGTTAATCTGAGTACAACATTCCATCCTCAGACGGACGGTCAAGCATAACGCACAATTCAGACGCTCGAAGATATTTTACGGGAGTGTATGCTAGATTTTAGAGGAAGTTGGGACAAGCATTTACCCCTTATCAAATTTGCATAAAATAACAATTATCAGTGTGCAATTCAGATGGTGCCTTATGAGGCCTTGTATGGGAAAAAATGCAGGTCCCCTATCAGGTGGTTCGAGGTAGGAGAGTCAGAGTTGGTTGGACCTGATATGATTCACCAGTCAGAAGAGAAAATAAAACTCATCAAAGAGCGCTTGTTAACAGCTTGGAGTCACCAAAAGTCCTACTCTAATGTACGGTGTAGAGACTTGGAATTTGAGGTTGATGATTGGTATTTCTCAAGGTTTCGCCACTGAAGGGCGTGATGAGGTTCGGTAAGAAGGGAAAGCTTAGCCCTAGATTTATTGGCCCATATCGAATCCTTCGGAGGATAGGCCGACTGGAATATGAGCTGGAGTTGCCTCTAGAGCTAGAATCTATCCCTCCAGTCTTTCACATTTCAATGTTGCGGAAGTGATAGGGGACCCGTCCCGAGTTGTGCCAGTTGAGGACGTTCAAGTTACTGAGGAGTTAGCCTATGAAGAGGTTCCATTTGCCATACAAGTTCGGCAAGTTCGTAGGTTAAGGACTAAAGATGTAGCCCCTGTTAAAGTACTATGGAGGAACGGGAATAAAGAAGAGATGACCTAGGAAGCTGAGGATGACATGAGGTCTAGATATCTTCACTTGTTCCAGGACTGATTCAGATTATGCAATTAAGGTGATGTTGTTATTCAATTGTTATTTTACTACTTATGTTATCAGTACTACTTAGTTAGCTACCTCGTGGTTGTGAATAGCTGTTTATAGCGTCTGGTGAGGCGCCTATGTTGGGCTTTTCTGCGTTTTAGGTTGCGGATAGTCCATATTACAACGGAGATTCTGCCGAAATTTTTCTAAATATTGATTAAAAGAGTTAACTCCTGTAAGCCTAAAGATGACATTCGAGGACGAATGTTCCTAAGGGGGGAGGATGTTACACCCTGTAAAATATTATTGGTTAGTAGACGTACGCGTGAATTTGTGACGAGTAAGGAGAGCTCGACGCGTGTGGAAAGAGCCTCAAAAGCAGGGTGGGGCGAGGCTAGGCCACAAGGGGCCAGCACAACGCGCCAACCGGTAATGTATTGGCCAGCGCGGAGCAACAGACCCACTGGCACCCTAGGAGGCACAGCACGGTAGGTAGTGTGGCGCCTTGGCCGGCGCAAAGTGCCCCATGGCCACCGCCTGTGCCTATATATACACCCCTTTCTTCAATTCCAAGGCATTTTTCAATATTTGTCTCGGTAAAAAACAAGAGGAGACGCAAGGTTTAGTAGTTTTTCGTTCGATTACGCTACCAAATACCATCCAAATGCAAATTAACTTCAGGTAACGAGTTCTAGGCCTACGGGAAGCATTACTATGTGGTTATTTCTCAAAAATTTGCTCGCAAACCAGAACTCCGCCAAGTAAAAGTTTTCAGAATTACTCCAAATTGAATCCTAAATGGCCACAGGCTTTATGTAAGCACTTCTCCTTTTGAATTCTCGGGAAATTATAGATTTTCAGCCGAGTTATTCGAAGTTGAATTATAGTTGATATGATTATTGAAATTCATCATAATTTGCCAAATTTAGTATTAAAATTAGTCATATTCTCTCAGAATAAAGGTTACAGTTGGAAAGAATTATCGATTGTAGGTTAAACCTCGCCAGTCAAATCAAAAATCAGCATTCGAGGTATGTTAAGGCAAATTCCTTCGGAAAGTTATTTCTGTCGTGTCGTAATATGACCTTGAATCATGTAAGAATTCTAAAAGAATGATTGTTATGGTTAGCTACTATTATTAGTCTGAGAATAGCATTTTTCGTTCAGATTGGAATTGAGTCTGCCCTATATAGCTTTCCGTGACCAACCCCAGGGTTACTAGTTGTGTCATTACCTACGGGGCTATATAGATCATTCCAAGGAGCTAGATGTTGTCCCAAGGAACTACACAGAGGCCCAAGGACCACATTACAGTGGCACAAGGGCCACATTACAGTCCATTCCATGGTTGGACTATTATTCTTATGTCGGATCGGCATCACTGACCCTCATCGAGCCTGGTGTTGAGGGTGAAATTATAGGAGTCCACCGGACTCAAACATAGCTACAGGAGCTGAGCGGGCTTAGTGCCAGACCCAGGGGGACTAGCGGGTAGGCTATAGTTACCTGTTGACCCATTTTGACCTAGTTAGGGGTATATAGATTAAAATGAACTCGCCAAGGCTTATGGAGGCACTGGGTGGGTTATTCTGTGTTGGTTATACCTTTTGGGCTTATGGGGGCCAGGTGAGGTTCTTGTTTGTATTATTTATTGTCAGTTATACAGCAGGTTGTAAGGTTATTTAGGTTATATCTCTATCCCTCCTATTTAATTATTTTCAGTTTCATTATCAGTATTACCTAGTCATTTTCATTTACTGTCTTACATATTCAGTACATATTGTACTGATGCCCATCTTTGGGGCACTGCATTACTTGTCTGTAGATATAGTTAGACGCAATTCAGGACCTCCCTATTCATCAGCCGGGTTAGCAGTCTAATCAGCTCCTTTTTCCCCCCAGTTGTTACTTAAAAGGTTTGTTCTTTTGTTGTGCAGTTTATGGGTAGGTCGGGGCCCTTAGAGGCTTGCAGGCTACAGATTTCCAATAATAGTTTTGTTGTATGCCATGTGGGGCCGATGTATCTTTTCTTTCGTGTGATGGCCGTGTGGGGCCTAGTTTAGCTATTAGTTAGCAGCCTTATCAGCTATAGTATAGTTCTGATTGCCTATCTTCATTATGATATAACTAGACAGCATGATGATCTTGTCGGCCCGCATAGGATCCCCTTTACTGCATGTTGTTGGTTAGTTATTTTCTTTTTATAGGTAGCTATACGGCCTTGTCGGGTGGTGCCTGTGTTTACAGCCGAGATATAGCTTGTTGTTTTCTTGATTTGAAGAGAAGGCATGCACCAGAAATTCATAAGCCCAATCAGATCAATTCAGATCCCAGTATGGCACCAGGTTCCATTCATGCCTCCCAAGGTGGGGCATGACATATTGAAGTAGGGAGGGTAGGTTTTCCTTCTTTCTTGTTAGGCTATATTTCCGAAGCATGCTCGTAACTTTTACATTCTCAAGTGTCTTCCTTCATTATCTACGTGATTTTGGTTAGTTTCATGACGTTGTGGGGTCGAAAATGGAGAGTTTGAGTAGGGCGATGGGTTGGGTTGCTTTTTGCTTTCCGGGCTGAATTCAAGCCCAATTGAAATGAAAACTTATTGGTAGGGCAAGCTTAAGTCTACCCTTTTTCCGATCTAGTTAGTTTGATAGATTATGGAGGTTGAAATTTCAACCTCCATTGATGGGATATGGAGGTTTGGAGAAGATGATGTTCACTACAGCGGACCCTTTATCGATGTAGTGGTACCGGCCCAGCGGCCTCTCTTTCGCTGAAGCGGACTCGCTACAACAGACGTACGACCACTGCAGCGGTCCAACTTGGAAATACCTCCTTTCAATTGCAGTCTTTGTTTTTCTTTTCTTCCCGTGTTGTTCCCTTTTAACCTTATTCATTTATTTTAGGTTTGTTATTTTGGCCTCTTCTAGCAGAAGTCTTCGCACCGACAAGTACATCCGGTTCGTCAATGATCAGTGTCAATTTAGACACAATGAACAGGCTATGAAGGACTTGCTGCATGAGAGGGGCTTTGTGATGCAGGAGGTGGAGGAGAAGGCTCCAAGAGTTTTATTCCCTCCTCGAGGAGATTGGTTTGGGCCCATTGGTGAAGGACCCGGGCAAGGCTAATGAGGTCTGGGTAAAGGATTTTTATTCCAATCTCCCCACCGTATCTTGAAGATGGAATGAGCTAGTGGCCTACGTTCAGGGCAGGCAGATCATCCTGACCGCTGCTACTATTAATGATTCTTTGGGTCTGCACAACCCGCCAGAGTCTGAGCTAAAGGATCGGGATGTCTCTGGGAACAGCCAATGGCTGGTGGACACTCTGGTGGTGGAGGAGCATAGGGCTACGACGAACTGGGGGATCACTCGGATGGGGATCCAGAGTACTCACTTCACCGTGGAGGCCAGGAGGCATCTCTATTTGGTTTTTCGGAGGATCCACCCGTCTTCCAATGTCATAGACATGACTTATCATCGGGCATTGGTGGTGGCCACGGTTCTAAGTGGGGTGAGGATCAATTTGGGGGCCCATATAATTGAGGAGTGGAGATATTTCCATACAAAAACTATCACTGACTTGCCATTGCCTTCCCTAATTACCCGGCTATGCAAGCGGCCTAGAGTGCACCAAGAGTCTCAGGATGTCATTGTGGACTGTGACAGGTCCTTCAATCCCTTGAGAGTGAAGGGGGTTCCAGGGAGGGGTAGGAAAAAGAGGAAGACTGCCTCAGCTGGGAAGGGGATAGTGGAGCTAGCACCTCTAG
>JACEIK010000890.1:74789-97126 GCA_018107945.1 Datura stramonium
AGAAGTTGTTATTATTTGTGATCTGACTAGTTCTTTAACAATCAATTTTTATTTTTCTAATAAAGAAATAAAACAATATTTAAAATCAAAATATAGAAGAAGTAGAAAATTATTTCGAATTCACAAGTTTCTTATGTGTCCTTAATGAATTATAACCCCCTCACAATTGCCAAGAAATTGGGTTACTTTCTCCTATGATAAAATGAAAAAATATTTCTTAATAGTGGCAATGCAAATTACAGAACTCTGGTGAACTCAAATATTAAAAAACAGAATCACACATGACACTAATGTTTTTGCTTTTGAAAACTATGTAAGAGAATTCTGAAGAGAGAAAAAGACATGTTGTTTTTGTCGATTGAGAAACTGAGGTCAAACCTTAGAATTTATAACCACAATTAGGTATTAAAAGGTGCATACATGCCTGCTCGTTTGAAAAATAAATAATAAAAATTTTAAATAAATGTGGGTCTAAAAAATGTATCAATTAGTAAGATCATTTCACCAAATTTAAATTTAAATTCGAAGCCGAGCAACGACAACAACGCGAGGAGAGTTTCTCTTCTCAATTCTTTATTAGCTAGAATATATGCTTCTCAATAAAAGTATCAAAGTTTTTCTCTTCCTTACCAATGAGGGACAAAGTTCACTTATAAAAAGCAACCTTTTCAACTTTCATTTCTCTCCATTTTATTTTTCACCATTTTTTAATTCACATCACCTTATCTTCAAGACTTAATGATTGAAAAATTCCAACAGGAGTGAGACTGTATCATGCTTATAGTTGTAGNATATATAAATTCATTAATTATACAAAGATATGGTACTTCAGGACCAATTCAAATTTCTCATTTCAACTTCTTTCACCAGATAATCTATTGCTTTTAAAAACTTAGACAACTCAAATTTAAGTCATCAACTTGCATAATAACATGTGGATATAAACAACATCATTTTTGTATCCTACATTAAAAACTATTCATTAAGACGATTATTGAACATCAGTCTTAATTAATTTATGGCATATAAGATTATAAATAAGTTTTTCAAGAACTTAAATGTGCTTTAGACATTTTGACTTCTTTAGGAAAATTTCATAAATTTTGTCAAGTAAAAATATCTACTGGTATTTATGATATTTAAATGTATGAAATTCTTTTGATATCTGGATTGGATGTCGTCTAAATTTTATGCTTACCAACATAAATCATTTCATTTGGTAATCATATATATATGTCAGCATTTTTAATAAACATAAAATTCAGATTCTCACAATCTTTTATAATACTATGTTCTATATTGTACCAAAAATATCATCGATGAGATATCATTTGTATAGGTTCACAATGCGACATAACTTACTGAAGCCTCATTATTTCATTATTTTCAAGTACCATAACCTCTCATGAATTTTAATGAAGTGTTATGTCACAAGCTTTTCAAGAGTATATTACCTCCATATGTGATCATTTTGATCATTTCTTCTTCTTCTTTTTCAAGAATTATTACATTGAAACCAATTTGTCTATCATGTTATAGACTATCCTTCAAGGAAATTCAATAGGAGCATTTGCAATTAAAATATGAGATTAATTTTGGGTCAACAAAAGCTTCTGCCGTTTAACTTGAATCTATAAAGTTACACAACAAAGATAGCTGAAAAAGAAACACAAATAATTAGAATTTTTAAGTGATTGTTTTATTGAGATTGCTCTTGACTTAATATAACCTTACACTTAACAAGAAGAGAAATAATAGACCACAAATAATGCCAAGTAGTTAAAATACTGAAAAAACGTCCAACAACTCAAAAGAATAGGACTTTATGCAACAGTCCTTGACCAAATCAAAGTTTTCTAACATTCTCTCCCTTTGAACTTATTCCTATTGTCAAGAATTAGTTCAAATCTGAATTGATGCACATGCCAAGCTCTTCACCCAGTTTTTGAAATGCTTCCACTTTGAGAGGTTTTGTCAGCAGGTCTGCAAGTTGATCTCGTGTGCCGCAAAACAACAAATTAACATCTCCTTCTCTAGTAAGATCCCTTATAAAATGAAATCTTACCGTATGTACTTAGAAAGATCATGTAAAATCGGATTTTTGGACAACTTAATAGTTGAAGAATTATCACACATTAACTTTCTATCAACGACCTGCAAATGACCAATTTCTTTTAGGATCCTCCTCATCCAAATAGCTTGAAAAGCACATGCAGTAGCTGTAACAAACTCATGCTCTGTAGTTGACAAGGTGATAATAGGTTTCTTTCGGGATGACCAAGCTATTGCTCCTCCAGTCACCATANGATAGTTTCTGTAGCTTCATACGTAAGTGATAATAGGTTTCTTTCGGGATGACCAAGCTATTGCTCCTCCAGTCACCATAAACACATAGTCTAAAGTACTCCTTCTATCTTCCATGTTGCCAGCGTAGTCACTATCAGTGAATTCAACTAGCTCACTAGCTCCTCCCTTTTTATAAAACACACCATACTTCACAGTACCTTTTAAGTACCTTGATACCCTTATTGCTGCTGTGGATTGTTGTTGTGTTGAGCATGCCATGAAATGACTAATAAGACTTACAACAAACATGAGATCATGACGAGTATTAGAATTTCCACTATCTGCTTGTATTGAGTTGCATCCACCTTTATGCCATCTTCATCTATTCCAATCTTTTGTCCTAGAATGATAGGATTACAAACTGAATTGTAATTTTATATTCCAAATTGGCATAAAAGTTCAGCTGCATACTTCCTTTGGAATATGAAAACACTATCAGGTCTTTTGTAACACCCCAAAAGTCTCTAAGACTAGATCAAAGACTAGTGGGTTGAGATATTTTAATGCCTCAGCCTTTCGGGCTAAGTTTGAAAATATTATGGGTATGTGGATAGACTTGAGCCTGATGAATTCTACGGAAACTAGGTTTTAATATAAATTTTAAAGTGTGAGAAGTGAATTGTATACAAATTAAGGTCATAAGAAATCTCTAGCACAAAGTTGAGTTGAGAGCCTTCTTACTGATTGAGTTTTCGTATAAGTTTTTGCAAGGGTCCACTTCAAAGAACAAAGATCCCCTTTTACAAAATATTTTTTGGATGATTCAATACATCAAATTGAATCCCTTTGAGTCTTATTTCCAATGCATCTGACCTTGCATCAATCGAAGTTTAGAGTAAAAAGTTATGAGTAGTTTAGTGAAACTGCATCAGATCACAGAATGATTCATCAGGTGAGTCGTTAATTCACCTAAAGAATTGTTAAGTGACCCATTAAGTGGTAAAAATTGGTGGAAAACTTGAGTTTCAGAGAGTACTGATGACTGATTAAATGACCCGTTAAGTGACATGATGAATCGTCAAGTGAGGCGTCTAGAAAAGATTAGAAAGTTGGAAAATGTTTCCAGTGGAAACGAGAGGTCTTAACGACCCGTTAAGTGGCATAACAGATCATTGGGTGAACCGTTAGGTCTGGCAGAGTTCACTTTTCAGCTAGGTTACTAAGAGCGTTTTCGTAATTCCTAAGTCGCTAACTCTTAATTAAGTCGTTTTGAGCATCAAAAAGGGTATTTTAGAGGGTTTAATTCATTCCTAACCCTCATTCTACTCCTAGCACTCCAAATTGAAGATCAATCCTCTCAAGGCAATCTAGAGTTCTTCATCACCTTCTTTTCAAATTCTCTTGGGTCTTCAAGTAAAGTTGTAGATTCTTCAAGCCCAAGTATGTATGGTTATGAGTGGGGAAAATTCTTCCACCTTCATGCCAAATTTTATCCCAATTCTATGATTTCAAGTATCTAAGCATGTCAAATTGATTTTAGGGTTTTACCCAATTCCCTAAAATCTTCCATGCTATCTCTATGGGTTTAATTTTATCATGTTTCAATTGATAATTTATGTCTATTAGGCAGATATGACTCTCAACTTACTTACTAATTCATGATTTCAAGTTTATGAAGACTATGCCCTATTATGCGTGATTTATGAATTTCAAGCTTATGAGCCCATGATTTCAAATATGATGAATTATCAAATTATGCATGAATATTTATGAATTCCTAAACTTATGATTCCATGATTTTGAATTTATAAAGTTTTATTCAAGTATGCATTATTTTCAAGAAATTCAAGTTCAAGTATCATGGCCAACTCTATGGCATCTTTTCATGAATATTTCACACATGTCAATTATGATTACGATTTCATGTTTCGGCTAGCCCATGCAAGTTCAAGTATATTTTCATGATAATGTTTATGAGTCATGTGTATATTTTTGGGAGTAGTTTCTATCACCGAGTAAGTTAGGAGTTCGGAAAAACTACAAATCTCAAAAACAACGTGCCAACGTAGGTATATATTCATATTCAAACCCTACGGAGATTCACAAGTGATATCACGCCTTAATCGTTACTTGGCTTGGCAAGCTTGGAACGACTCTGCCAACTTGAGAGAGATAGTTGGGCATTATGTAAGATCTCTCATGATGGTTTCAGTTATGATGAGTCTCCCATTGTTCCTCATGTTTTAAGTTATTCACGTTCATGACTTAGGATACTCTATTTTGTAGCGCAATTGACCATTGATTTATTTATGAGCTATTACTCAGGCTTTCAAGTATGGTATATTATATGATTTCTATTTCTAAAACCTTGGGTCATTATGTTTCAGATTAATGATGAATATCTCATGATTTTGATTACTTCAAGAATCTGTCCTGTAGCATGTTGCCCGTACTCTTATGCTAGCTTGTTTTATATTCATGATTTCAGACTATCATTTTACTAGTGTGTTTTACCTTCTCTACATACTCTGTATATTCAAATTACTAACCACATACTCTATATCGTTTCATGACATAAGTTTGGGTGACCAGTCTTAGTCCCGCGGTTAGATATATTTCGTACTTGATTAACTAGCGGTGGTGACTCCTCATCTTCCAAGGAGTATGGTTATCTACTTCATTTCAATTCTTTTACCTTGTTTTAGTTTTAGACTTGGAGTTAGCTGGGAGCTTGTCCCAGAAGCTCATTAGTTGGTAGAGGCTTTCAGACATGAATTTAGTATGTTTAGCTTTGTGACTCGGTGTTTAAATTATCAGATTATCTTGTTATCCATAAGTGAATGTTTTACATTTTATTTAGTTTCTGCTAAGTTTTCCTTACAAATTATATTGTGCTTGTAGTATTTTATGCCATGGGTTATTTTAGACTCATTCATGGTTCTAGGTCCCGTGTTATGGTACGGGGTGTAGACTTGTGTCATGACAAATTTAGTATCAGAGTATTAGGTTTAAACTGTCTTAGGGTGTCTGAAAGTCGCGTCAAGTAGAGTCTTTTTCATGGATGTGAAGCTCGCCACACTTATGAGGAAGATGCTATGAGACATTTTAGGAAATTTTCTTCTTTGATGATTCTATCTTGTGCTATGAAATTCCACTCTCTGTCCTTCTAACTCGTGCTTTATGTGATCACAGGGAATGCCTCCCAGAAGAGCCAGCGGAAGAGAGATTGGCAACAAAAATCAGCCAGCCCCACCAAATCCAGTAGGCCTCCTTAGTGGATAAGTTACGGATGTGGAGCTCGGGGTTGCCTTTAGAACGGTGAGTACGTCATGGCCACCCAACTTAACCAGCAGGCAACCATACTTGCTAACACTACCGGGGGGGACAACAACTACCGGGGTTCAAGACTTCACTAAGAAGGACCCGTCTAAGTTCCATTGTCAAGAGGTCAATGGGGAGTTTAGGGAAAGAGGAAAGGGGAACAAGAGAGCCAGGACAGACAACCTTGAGGTTGCCCAGCAAAGGGCAAGTGGTGGACACCAATCATAGCCCTGTTAGAGGTCATTAGCCCTGGCACCATTGATAGGTAGTGTTCCATCCAGATCCGGGTGGATGGAGATTACGTATCCAGTTTTCAGGAAATATGGAAGAAAACACCTCAAAAATTGCTTGATCAGTAGAGATGTCTACTTTGGGTATGGGAAACTCGGCCACAAAATTTCAAGACTTTCCATCATCCCAATAGAGGATGTCTGTGGTCGTACTCATCCAGCTTGCAAGAGCTGCGGAAAGAACCACTTAGAAAAGTGCTTGGTAGGTTCCGATGCTTGCTTCTAGTGTGGAAAGCCTGGTCATAAGCACAAAGATCGTCCAACAACCAAATGGGGTAAAGGTAGAGCCCCAGCTACCTCTTCAGTAACTCTCACAGCTCGCCCACCTCAGCAAGGCATGTCAACTAGTGCAAGTAGTTGACAATGCTAGGATCAGGAGAGCTTCCCAAATGTAGTCACATGTATGTTATGAGCTTTTTATGTTGAATCTTGCATACTACTAGGCTCAAGGACTACAGTACAAGGCGTATTATTCCTTTAAGTGTCTTGGTATGAGTTTTATGTCAGTATATTGTGTTGAATGGTTATAGGATTGGGTGAATGGTGGGATACGACAGAAGGAGTATGAAACCTCCTGAGGTAACGTTAGAGTTAAAAGAGTATTCAAGAGTTAGTGATTTCTGTCTATCCTTAGGAAGAGGTCTAGAGACTCAGGGTGATGACTTGTAGGCTAAGGGGGAGATGATAAGGTGAAGGACCAAGTCAAGTCTTGAGTTTCTGAGTGTGGAGGTTCCAAGAATGGTAACTATGGGATGTTGGTCCATTCCTATTCAGATGTTTCCCTTGTGCTTCAGCCAACATGACACTCTACTCATGCCGATATTCATATTCCTAGAATAAAAAGTAAAAGTAACCCTTCAGACAACGATCTCAGTCTTACACCTTGATTCCATAAATTTCAGCTCTGTGTCATGAAACTTGTTACTTATGAAAAACTCATGTCTCATGGTATGCATTGCTCTATGAACTCAGTCCTTAGTATTCGTTTTAGCGACTCATAAGGTCATCCTATATCATTTATATGCTCAATTTATATGTCTTGAAAAATTTGTTCTTATGATTTCCCTGTAATCCCTATGTACACTCACCCATGATAGGAATGGTGGTTACATTGTGTGTGTTCAGAATGACTTTCTATTTATGCTTTAGGGGCTCGATATATAGAAGTTCGTGGAGTACATGTTATTAGCCAGGGTAGGGAGACAGGGAGGTTCTTGGGTAGTATAAGCTTTAGAGGAGGCTTAAGATAATTGTAGTGATAGCTTGAATAGAGGGATGACATGAAGGAGGACATTGCAGAGTTTGTGGCTAAATGTCCAAATTGCTAGCAGGTGAAGATTGAGCATCAGAGACCGGGAGGTATACTAAGGGATATTAGTATTCCTACTTGGAAGTGATGAGATATAAATATGGACTTCATTATAGGGTTACCTCATACACTTCGACAATATGATTCTATATGGGTGATTGTGGACCAGATGACCAAGTCAAGGCAATTCTTACCAGCCAAAACTACGAGTTCAGCCGAGGACTATGTTAGATTGTACATTTAGGAGTTAGTTCGATAGCATTGGTTTCCATTGTATATCATCTTATATAGTGGTACTCAATTCAACTTTTGGAGATCGCTTTAGAAGGGTCTTGGTACCTCGGAGAAGCTTAGCACAACTTTCCACCCACCAACAGATGCTTAGGACTAGCGGACTGTTCAGACCTTGGACGATATGTTGAGAGCTTGCGTGATCAATTTCAAGGATAGTTGGGATGATCATTTCCCTCATTGAGCTTACGTACAACAACATTTACCATTCTAGTATTCAAATGACCCCATTTGAGGCTCTCTACAATTGGAGGTGTAGATCACCTATTGGATGGTCCGAGATAGGTAAAGCTATGTTGATAGGGCTAAATTTAGTTCATGAGGCCATGGAGAAAGTTCGGCTTATTAGAGGGAGACTGAAAATAACTTAGAGTCGTCAGAAATCATATGCGGATGTTAGGAGGAGAGGAATTGAGTTTGAGAGTGTTTCTAAAGGTGTATCCCATAAGGGGAGTTATGAGGTTCGGTAAGAAAGGGAAGCTTAGTCTCTGATATATTGGTCCTTATGGAATTTTAAGACGAGCTAGAAAGGTGGCCTATGAGTTGGAGCTACCAATGTTAGCCTCGGTACATCCAATTTTTCCTGCGTCCTCATTGAAAGAGTGCATTAGGTTTCATATCTCTTAGTCCCTTTCATCTCATAGTAAGCATGTATGTTTGAAGAATCCAGTTCAGTCATGTATCTCGGTCCGGAGTCAATCACTCCATTAATTTTTCAGCTATTGTTATTCATTTTTTGGGTTGCAGTTCCTTCCCTATCCTTTCAGTATGCTTAATCTACATTCGAGGATGATGTTACCAAGGGAGAGATAATGTAATACCTCAAAAGTCCCTAAGTGTAACACCCCAAAAGTTTCTTAGACCAAAATCCAGACTTAGAATGAAAAAACCAGAAAGGAACCAAAAAATTTTGCCGCAGAACGACTCAACCAACGAGTCATTATCAGTAACAATGACCCATTGTATGAGTCATTGTCAGCCTCTATAGTTTCTTCCTAGATTTAACAAGCAATACAACAACCTGTTGCTTCAAGTAAATGGGCCATTATTTTGGTCCGTTGGTAGCAGTCCAGAAACTTGTCAAATTAGTCCTCCAAACAACAAGTCAGATGATGAGCTGTTGCTGGATACAACGACTCATCATTGGGAGCCATTGGAGGAAAGTTAGAAATCCCTCTCATGATAACGTTTGGTAACAACGACCCGTTGCTTCAAACGACGGGTCGTTCTGTCCGTCCATTGGGGGAACCCAGAAACTGTTCCAAAATTTTCCAGTAGCAACAAGTGGAACAAATGACTTGTTGTCCCATCTAACGAGTCATTGTTCTTGTCCGTGGGTCAAAGTCCTGAACCCGTTCAAAATTTCCAATAATGACGATGACTAGTGGTAATGACCCATTGTTCCAACCAATGAGTCATTGTGTCATTCGTTGTGAGAATCCAGAAGGGGAAAATTTCCAGACCCAGGACCAGCGACTGGTCCCAACGGGTTGTGATCTCAACCAACGACCTGTTGGATCCCGATTGGTAGTTTTCCGGACTTTCTTCCAGGGAAATTTTTGTAACTTCTCATTATTTTAATGCCTAAACTACGTCGTTTGGGATGAGATTTGAAGGAATTTAGGGGGTTGATTGACTTCTTCCTCCCATTCTCTCCCAGAACTCACAGAAACAGTACGAAGAAAGCACATACAACTAATTCCAAGCAAAAGCTAGGGCATCCATCTTCTTTCAATTTCTCCAAGCAAAGTTCTCAGTGTTTCTCCTTCAGGTATGTGGGAGTTCAACAAGGAATTTCCATTCTTGTGTCCCAATAATTCTCTCAGAAACTTTTTCTATTCCAGTCCTGCAAGAATCATGAATTAGGGTTATCTTTCAGATAAATTATGGGTGTTCCTGAACTCCAACTGTTTTGCTATTTGCTATCACCCTAGTATATGATTGTTATGTTTTCTATGTGGATTTTCTAGTATGCTTTTCTCCCTAGTTTATTGTGATTTGGGTTGATCCTTGCATGATTTAGAACTCAGAGAGGGATGCTATTTGTTATGGTAAATTTTACCTGAATTATGAATATTTGTACAGATACATGAATAGAAGTTAATGTTTTAGTATATTCTATCTTAGAATTTCAGCCAGTACTCAGTATACTAGTTCTCTCCAAAAATATCAGCTAATCAATTTGACTTCTTGTCAGTATTTTGAGTAATTCAGTAACCTCAGTAGTATTAGTTTATCAATTTATTAGATGTTCTTTAAACTGTAACGACACTTCAAATAAAGCAGCTCTGACAAGTTTTAGAACATAATTTCTTTTAGATCCTTAGACTCTCAGAATACTTCTAAATAAGTAGTTCTGATTTAAGTGTTAGGACATCAGTTTCAAGCTATCAACATAGTTAGACACATTTAGGATTTCCAATGGGAGTAAAACTTATCACCAAGTGGGGTAGGGTTCATCACACCCAGGTTCCCAGAACTACATTGTCACCGTAGGATATTAGCCCTAATGGGCTCCAGATAGTGATCACTCAATTCAACCATTATATCCTGACAAGATATTGTGGGCCTTCTCCAATGGGNCACATCGGACTCCACGTTTAGCTCACGTGTTTACATGTTGGTTATAGTTTCTCCACAATAGTATAGTTTCTCAAATTTCAGTCTATTTTACAGTATTCAGTGCAACTTACTATTATCTAGTTTATGTATGTTTTAGTTCCTTCTCGCATACTCAGTACATTTAAAGTACTGACACATACTTTCTATGCTATATCATTTTATGATATAGGCTCAGGTACCCAGCCCTAACATCGCAGCTAGACTCTCTTGGTGATATCCCAGCAGCTTCAGTGGTGAGTCCTTATTTGTCGAGGGATGGAGTTACATTTTCAGTTCTTATTATTTTGCTTTAGTTTCAGACATTAGGGTTAGCTAGGGGCTTGTCCCAACAACTCATCAGTTCATTTTTAGTAGAAAGCTTTCAGACAGTAACTATAGTTTTAGCTTGGGTTTGGATTTTTGTCTTTTTTTTTCAATATTAGTTTATCTCTTTTGTCAGCTTTCGCTTTGCTATGATTATTTTAACAGATCAGTCTTAGTAGAAATATGTTTTACCAGGGTTTGCTTGAGGTCACTTGTAATTCTAAGTACCATGTTACGTTCAGGGTATGAACTTGGGTCATGACACTAAGACTAGACCCAAGACTAGTGGATTGAGATATTTTAATGCCTCGGTCTTTCGGGCTAAGTTTGAAACTGTTCTAGGTATGTATATAGATCTGATCCCGATGAATTCTATGGGAACTAGGTGTTAATATCAATTCTCAAGTGTGTGAAGTGCATTGGATACAAATTAATGTCATATGAAACCTCTAGCACAAAGTTGAGTTGAGAGTGTTCTTACTGATTGAGTTATTGTATAAGTTCTTATATGGGTCAACTTCAAACAACCATAGATCCCTTTTTACAAAGTGTTTTTGGGTGATTCAACACATCAAATTGAATCCCTTTCAGTCTTCTTTCCAACACATCCAACCTTGCATCAATTGGAGTTTGGAGTAAAACGTTATGAGTAGTTTAGTGAAACTGCACTAGATCAAGGAATAATTCATCAGGTGAGTCGTTAAGTCACCTAATGAGTCATTAAGTTACCCGTTATGTGGGAAAAAGTGGTGGAAAACCTCGAGTTCCAGAGAGTCTTGATGTCTGTTAAGTGACATGACAAATAGTCAAGTGAGGCATCAAGAAAAAATCAGAAAGTTGGAAAATGTCTCCAGTGGCAAGGAGAGGTCTCAACGACCCGTTAAGTGGCCTAACAGATCGTTGGTGAATCGTTAGGTCTGGCAAAGTTCACTTTTAAGCTAGACTATTAAGGGAGTTTTTGTAATTTCTAAGTTTCTAACTCCTAACTAAGTCATTTTGAACATCAAAAAGGATATTTTAGAGGGTTTAATTCATTCCTAACCCTCATTCTACTCATATCACTCTACATTGAAGATCAAATTCTCTCAAGGCAACCAAGGATTCTTCATCACCTTATTTCCAAATTCTATTGGGTCTTCAAGTAACATTGTAGATTCTTCAAACCCAGGTATGTAGGGTTATGACTAGGGAAAATTATTCTACCCTCATGACCAATTTCATCCCTATTATGTGATTTCAAGTTTTTAAGTATGTCAAATTGAATTATGGGGTTTTACCCAATTTCATGAAATCTTTCATGCTATATCTATGAGTTTAATTCTCTCATATTTTAATTGATAATTTATGGCTATTAGGAAGATTTAACTCTCAATTTACTTAATTACTAATTTATGATTTCAAGTTTATGAAGATTATACCCTATTATGCATGATTTATGAATTTCAAGCTTATGGGCCCATGATTTCACGTATGACAATTTATCAAATTATGCATGAGTATTATGAATTCCTAAACTTATAATTCCATTATTTTGAAGTTATGAAGTTTTATTCAAGAGTGTATTATTTTAGGAAATTCAAGTTCAACTATCATGACCAACTCTATAGAATCTTTTCATGAATATTTCGCAAATGTCAGTTATGATTTTGATTTCATGTTTCGCCCAGCCCATGCAAATTCAATTATATTTTCATGATAATGTTTATGAGCTATGTGCATGTTTTTGGGAGTAATGTATGCACCGAGTAGGCTAGAGGTTCATGCAAATCCTGAATATCAAAGACAACGTGCCACCATAGGTATATATTCATATTCAAACCCTATGGAAATTCACATGTGATATCGCGCCTTAATCGTTCCTTGACTTGTCAAGCTTGAAACGGCTCTGCCAACTTAAGTGAGATAGGTGGACATCATGTAATCTCTCTCATGATGGTGTCGGTTATGATGAGTCTTTTATTGTTCCTCATGTTTTAAGTTATTCATGTTCATGACTTACGATACTATATTTTGTAGCGTAATTGACCCATTGATTTATTTACGAGCTTTTACTCAGGATTTCAAGTATGGTACATTATATGATTTCTATTTCTAAAACCTTGGGTTATTATGTTTCAGCTTAATGATGGATATCTCATGATTTTTATTACTTCAAGAATAAGGCTTTCAACATGTTGCCCTTACTCTTATGCTAGCTTGTTTTATATTCATGATTTTAGACTATCGTTTTACTAGTGTGTTTTATCTTCTCTACATACTCAGTACATTCAAAGCATTGACTGCATACTCTATGCTATATCATCTCATGATATAGGTTCGGGTGACCAATCTCAGTCCCACAGTTAGATACGTTCCGTACTTGATTAGCTAGCAGTGGAGAGTCCTCATCTTCCAAGGACTAGGATTACCTACTTCATTTCAGTTCTTTTACCTTGTTTTAGTTTCAGACTTGGAGTTAGTTGGGGGCTTTTCGTAGAAGCTCATCAGTTAGTAAAGGCTTTCAGACATGGAGTTAGTATATTTAACTTTGTGACTCAATGTTTAAATTATCAGATTATAATGTTATCCATAAGTGAATGTTTTACATTTAAGTTAGTTTCCGCTCAATTTTCCTTACAAATTATATTGTGCTTGTAGTATGTTATGCCATGGGTTAGCTTAGACCCATTCGTGGTTCTAGGTCCTGTGTCGCGGATCGTGGTGTTGACTCAGATTGTGACAAATTTGTGTCACCTCTATTCCAAGAAAGAACCTCATCTAACCTAAGTCTATCATATCAAACTCCTTTTTCATGGAACATTTAAATTCACCCAACAACTCTTCATCATCACCGGTAAATAAAAGATTATCAACATAAATACTCACAATGAGAATTTTACCTCATTTTCTTTTAACGAAGAGTGTTTGCTCACTAGAGTTGCTTTTGAATCCTTCCTTGATGAAATAGGACTCTATTTGGCTAAACCAAGCCCTAGGTGCCTGTTTTAGTCCAAAAAGTGCCTTTTGTAGCTTATACACCAGCTGCTCACCTCCATTTTTCTCATAACCTTTTGGCTGTTTTATAAAAACATCTTCCTTGAACTCCCCATATAGGTAAGCTGATTTGACATCTAATTGATATAGTTTCCAACCCCTTTGAGCTGCAAAAGAAATGATCATTCTCATTATATCCATTCTGGCCACAGGTGCAAAAACTTAAGTATAATCAACCACACGTTCCTGAGTATAGCCTTTAACCACTAATCTTGCTTTGTATTTGTCAATTTCACCAAGCTCATTTAGTTTGGTTTTATAAACCTATTTTACTCCTATTTTCTTTTCATCAGCAGGTAGTACCATCAAGCACCAACTTTGATTTCTTTCAATGGATTTTATTCCTTCATCCATGGCCAGTCTTTATTTTGGGCTTTTGACAACTTCCTCAAAGCTTGTAGGATATGATATCATCAAAAGTACCATGTTTGCTTCATTTTCTTCTGAAAAATATTTGCTGGAAGTATAATCTGCCGACCACGTATGTGGACATCAATTTCTACTCTCCCTTACTACCAGGTCTAGTGCAGAAAATGATGAATTATTTTTGATTGGTGAATTGATATCATCTTCTGTGACTTCTCCTTCTTGAGCTATGTTCTCTTCTTTAATGTTGTCTCCCTAATATAATTCCATTAGTTGTTCTCTTTCAAAATTTGCATTCCAATCCCACAAACGATCTTCTTTGAAAATTACATAACGAATAACTATAATTCTTTTTGCAACCGAATCAAACATTCTGTACCCTTTGGATTCACCACTAACCCCGAATAGAACACAACTCGCACTTTTATCTTCAAGTTTGGTTCTCCTAGCATTTGAATATAAACATGTCCCGCAGATTCGAACACTCGAAAATAATCAATTGATGGCTTCTCTCCACTCCATGCCTCTTCTAGGGTCATATCCTTTAAAGCTAGGGTAGGTGATCGATTCAAGACGTGAATCGTCCACCTAATTTCCTCTAGCCAGAAATTCTTAGGTACTTTCTTCTCTGTAAACATTGCTCATACCAAGTTCATTATTGTATGATTCTTGCATTCAACCACTACAATTTGTTGTAGAGTATAGACTATGGTCAATTGTATCCTCACTCCATGTTGTTCGCAAAAATCATTGAATTCCGTAGAATTGAATTCCCCTCCTCTATCTGTTGTTAAATATTTAATAGGAATCCCAATTTTCTTTTCCATAAGTATTTTGAAACATTTAAAGTGATAAAACATTTTTGAATTTTCAAAAAGAAAATAAGTCTTTGTTTTCCTTAAAAAATCATTTATAAAGCACAATAAGTACCTCTTCTAGCTACTTGAAGCTAGTGTAATAGGACCATAAAGATTTGTCTGACCCAATTTTTTAGTTGCTCTCCACTAATTCCTTTTTTTTGAAATTGGAGTATGTGTTTCTTGCCTTTCATGCATGCCTCGCAAGTGTCTTTTGGTGCTACAATTTGTGGCAAATCTTTCACCATATTTTTGTATTTCAAGGTGCACAGGCCTTTGTAACTGAGATGGCCATAACGATAGTGCCAAAGAGTTGACTGATCTGTATTGTTGATTTGGAGACATCTTGCTTTAATTTTTGTGAATGAAGGCTCAACAAGAAAAATGAACATTCGATTTGCACTCATAATGGATTCTTCCATCTTTCTTCTTGGTGAATGAAAAACACTACACACACCATCTTTAAATAGCACAACTAATCCTGTTTCTTGAAGCTGCCCGATGCTCAAGAGATTATTTTTGAGTTCAGAAACCCAATATACATACAACGGAATAACAAACTCCCTGCAAGAATAATTTCACTGTTCCCTTTTCAATAACCTTCATTCTTGTATTATTTCCAAGCTTGACAGTGTGAGAAAAAGCTATGTCCAAGCTTGAAAAAAAATCTCGATTTCCACACATGTGATTTAAGCATCTAGAATATAAGAACCACATATCGCTCCTTTTTACTTCATGTAGTTCCATATAGGCCATTAACAACAGCTCATCTTCTTCTTTCGGTTATGCATAATTTTCTTTCTTATTCCACTTTGGACATTCATATTGAAAATATCCTGTTACCTCCCGTAAGTTTCTATAGTTTCTATCGTTTAATGAACACGTGCGTACGCATATTGAGAATTTTAGAATACAATGCATGCGGAAAAAGTGCTGGGGGATGAATATACAAACACGACATTAAGTGAGTAGGAGGCCGGGACTAGAGGCCCAACACACCGGGCGTCGTGCCGCGCTAGCTAGTCTGGCGCTACGGCGGCATGCCGCTCCGCCTAGGCCACTGCCACAGCTCTCTCTCTCTNGTGTGTGTGTGTGTGTGTGTGTGCGTGTGTGTAAGTGTTAAGTTCTTCATTTTAAAAAGTTCCCCTCGGCAGAGAAGAGAAAAGGGGCGTGGAGTTCTTCTGTTTTTCATCAAATTACGCTGCTAAACTCCGTCCAAATGCAAATTTGTCTTGGGTATTGAGTTCTAGGTCTACAAGGAATGTCCCTACGGAGTTATTTCTTGAAAATTCGCTTAGAGTACCAGAACCCCGCCGAGTAAAGGTTGTCAAAATTACTTCAAATTGAATCCTAAGAGGCTATAGGCAATAGGTAAGCATTTCTCCCTTCTAAACTCTTGAGAAATTGTGAGTTATCGATCGAATTAAACAGAGTTGATTATTGTTAATAATATCAAATGATATTGTTGTTTGCCGAGTCTTAGTATTGAATATAGACTTATTCTCTCAACATAAGGATTGTAATTGAGTGAAATTATTGGTTTTAGGTGGGAAACTGTGTAATGAACAAAAATCGACATTCAAGATATGTTAAGGCTTATCACTTTGGTAAGTTATTCTTGTCGTATAATGATACGACCTATGTTCTTGAACGGAGATAATGATCCTGTATGTTGTAACTAGCTGCTGGTAGTAGATAAGGATCATGTATGTTATGATTAGCTGTCGTCAGTAGATTATGATTATATAGATTGTGGTTAGCTACTAAAAGACATTTTGAGAGTATATTGCAGTGTCCCTCGTCGGGAAAGAATATGTTAAGTGTGACTCACACTAGGAGTGTCATAGAAACTCCTCTGTTCTTCTATTCACTGTATTAGTAGAATTCTGGTGGTTTGCTGTCATTCCAAGACCTTACAAGTTTAGGGTTAGATGTTGGTCTTGAGTTGGTAAGTTGGACAACATAGGGTGCATTCGAGCGATATAACTATCAGTTTGGCACCTATGTTATCAGTTAAACTCACCCAGAGGTCATTGGCGTACCTTGAAGCCTTTTGGGCCAGAATTTAGATAGGATACTCTTACGCTAGAGCCAGCGACACCAGGGTTTCCTAGTGAAATGAGTGACAACCTGCCATTTAGTTAGCCACTGCCAGTCACTGTTTGTTGCAGACGACTTAGTGCTTGTCATGCAGGACGCCTAGGAAACCATCCCAGTTGCTACAAGTCTAATAGATTTGATGTTAACCTAAGGAGGGAACCTTATTAGTAGTTGGATGTGGGGCCAACGCACCAGCCTGCTCTTATAGATACCTATGTGCAGGTTGTCGCAGGTGGCTAGGTCCAGATATACTTGCCTACGAGGCTATGAATCGCCTAGAGAAGTCATATTAAGTCTGCACAAACCAAGTTAATATCTAAGGGACTAGAACCCTACTAGTACAGTATTACCTTTAGGATAAGAATATAGTAAGCTGCTCGTGAAGGTTTAGGGCTGACTGCTCAGGATCATGTCCGATTAGTAGCATCCCAATAGTCGTTCTAAGCGAGGGAACTAAATAATTGGTCGCCTGCAACCTTACTATTTTCTTATGAGCTACCATTGTCTAGCATGACATTCAGAGTATCGATTAAACCACTCTAGACCTCACCCTATTCTGTGTAGGCCGCAGAGATTGTAATCTTAAAAGACTTACCAAATGGAAATAAATATCCCTTGATCCCAATTTTGANCTCACCCTATTCTGTGTAGGCCGCAGAGATTGTAATCACTGCCAGGAGACTAGAAGACATATATTCAGCTACAGGATCTCAGAAGGCTCATATTCAGCTACAGGAGCACAGATGGCCCATATTCAGTTACAGGAGCCCAGCCGGCTCATATTAAGTTACAGGAGTCCAGATGGCTCATATTCAGCTACAGGAGCCCAGACGGCTTATATTCAGTTATGGGAGACTAGACGACTCATATTTAGCTACATGAGCCAATGGCTCATATTCAGGTGCAGGAGCCCAGACGACTCATATTCAGCTACAGGGGTCCAAATGACTCATATTTAGTACAGGAGCCTAGACGACTCATATTCAGTTATAAGAGCCTAGACAGCTCATATTAGCCCAAACATCGTATATACAGTCATAGGAGCCCAAATGACTCAATTACAATTACAGTTACCTACAAGACCTAAGGGGTACCAATAGGGGTATATAGACTGATTGGCGCCTGTCGGGGCTTATGGGGGCCTAGGTAGGTTATTACTATGTTGTTTGTACCTTCCCAGCTTATGGGGGCCAAGTTAGGTTCTTATTTGTATGCTTGCCTGCTAACTATAGCTTATGAATGTATAGTCGTACAACTTCAACTCATATATGTGTAGTGTTTTACTAGATACAGGTTATGGATAAGAAAGCTTATAGGTTAACTTCTATCCCTTCTTGATATTCACTTTCAATGCTTTATCAGCTTCTATTCAGTCTTCTTTACTGCCTTACATATTTGGTACATATTGTACTGACACCCAACTATGGGGCGCTGCATACTTGCCTGTAGGTTTAGAGGGACAGATTATGGGATCTCCTAGAAGCTATTGAGAGTCAGTATATTGTCCAGCTTCTTTCATTCAGAGTTGTCAGGTTGTAGAGGTTTACCTATCTTTTATTTATATAGTATTTGGGTAGGCGGGGGCCCTTTCCCGACTAATATTTTCACTCTTAGAGGCTTGCATACTACAATCTTCAGTTAGTTGGCCGTGTGGGGCCTATATATATTCAGTTCTATATGTTGGTCTTGTGGGGCCTACTATAACTTTTAGTTAGTGGCCTTATCGGCTGTAGTGTTTATATTACTGCCTGACTTTCATTCTGTTATAACTAGACCACATGGTGGTCTTGTTGGCCTGCATAAGATCCCTATAAGTGTTATGTTAGTTGGGTTAGTTGTTTTCTTTTATAGGTGATGCGTGGCCTTATCGGCCCGAGGATGTGTTTATAGCCGAGATATAACAGTTTATTTTCTTGATTTTGAGTCGCTGGTAGGCACTAGAGGTGCATATGCCCAGCTAGGTTAGCGCAGATCCCACTGTGGCATTAGATGCCAGCCATGCCTCCCAAGGTGGGGCATGATAAACTTGGTATCAGAGCATGTTGTATCCCATAGAGTCTGCAAGGTCTACTAGAGTCTTGTTTATAAATGTGTTGTGCACCACATTTTATAAGCAGGAGGCTACGAGGCATGATAGTATGGTTACCTTTCCTTCTTTTTAGATTGTGCTATAGAGCCGAGTTGTATAGAGTTGAGTCCCTAAGCTTTCATTTCAAATCTGTCTAAAGTAATGTTTGATATAAAACAAAATCCAGACAACTACAAGTTAGCTTCTGTTGCAGTAGGAGAGGGTACCAATGAGGTGCTACAGTTGGGGGAGAGGGGAGCAGCCAGCCTGAGGGCAGAAATCGGGCAGGCTAATTTAGGAGATTTCCATGCCTGCGTGGAAGCGAGAAGTAGTCAGTCTGAATATAGTTACAAGGTTACTTCATACTTGGAAAAATATTACCCCGTTGGGTCATTGTTGGAAGAATAATGAGATTAACTTATTTTTTGCCGGTCAGAATGACATTTCAGCAAAAGAACTACACTGAATTGAATACTAACGAAACATTTTGGCTATATGATGTCCCAGTGTCTATTGGTTCTTACAGAAGGGAAAAACCCACTGTTAGGTGTTGGAAAGGGTGTTAGGTCGGATTGGGGAGCAGATTAACTTGAGTACAACTTCTCACCACCAGACAACTAGCCAAGAAGAGTATATGATGAAAATGCTTGGAGAAATGTTACGGGTGGGAAGGTAGGCCCCCTATACGGTGACCTGAAATAGGTCGGTCAGGGGTAGTCGAACCGGGCATACTACATCAGTCCAGAAGGAAAAGTTAAACTTGTCGGAAGTCCTACTCTAACTTTGGCATAAGAAGTTAAGGATTGAAGCAACGATTGGCTATTCCTGAAAACTTCGCCACTGAAGGGCGTTATGAGATTTGACAAGAAGGGAAAGCTAGTCCTAGATTCACCAAGCTACACTGGGTCCTCTGAAAGATCGGCCATGTGGCCTAGGAGATAGAATTGCCTTCGAGGCTAGGATCTGGTCATCAATGCATGCCAACGCGTAAGGGACCTTTCATGGGTTATCCCAGTCGACGCTTCTTCGATTATAGAAAAGCCATCCCACGAGGAGACTCCAATGGTTATATTAGATCCTTAGGTTTGTAGAGCTATCTTGAGAACCAAAGATGTAGCTCATTAGAGTATTATGAGGGGGGGAACTGAAATATAGAAGAGAGGAGTTGAAAAACTACGAATATTGCGAAGTTTGGATATTTTAGTTGTTCCAAGCTCTACGATGATAGTATATAGACTCAGCCGATTTCAGTTAAGGAGAGATAGTTCCAGATGCTCTACAGTGACTTTATTGCTATTGTTATCAGTTGCTTATATACATATGGTATTATTGTGTTATTTAGTTGCAGATAGAGTCCTGTGAGATGCTTGTGTTGGACTTTTCTGTGTTTCAGGTTTCTGGATAGTCCCTATTACAGAGGAGACTCTGCCGAATTTTTTTTGTAGCAATAACTAAAAGAGTTGAGTCTCTTAAGCTTAAGATTACATTCGAGGACAAATGTTTTTAAGGGGGGATGATATTACACCCCATAAGTTCCTATAGTTTCTATTGTTTAACGGACATGTGCGTATGTATGTTGAGAATTTTGGAATACAACGCATGTGGGAAAAGGGCGGGGGAATGAATATATGAACACGACATCAAATGAGCAGAGGCCCGAACTGGAGGCCCAGTGCACTGGGCATCGCTCTGCACCAGCCAACCTGGCTCTACGGTTGGCGCGTCGCACGCCTCTTTTCAGGCGTTATGGGAGGCCCTCCGCGCCCCCTAGGCCACCACCCCACCTATACATATATGTTTAAGTGTTAGGTTCTTTATTTTAAAAATTCCCCCTCGACAGAGAAGAGAAAGAGGAAGTGGAGTTCTTTTGTTTTCATCAAATTACGCTACTAAACTCCGTCCAAATACAAATTCATCTTGGGTATTGAGTTCTAGGCCTACAAGGAACATCCCTGTGGAGTTGTTTCTTGAAAATTCGCTCGGAGTACCGGAACCCCGCCAACTAAAGGTTTTTAGAATTACGTAAAATTGAATCCTAAGCTGCTACAGGCAATAGGTAAGCATTTCTTCCTTCTAAACTCTCGAGAAATTGTGAGTTTTCAGCCAAATTAAACGGAGTTGAATTATTGTTAATAATATCAAATGATATTGTTGTTTGCCGAGTCTTAGTATTGAATGTAGCTTATTCTCTTAGCGTAAGGGCTGAAATTGAGTGGAATTACTGGCTTCAGGTGGGAAACTGTGTAATAAATGAAAGTCAACATTCAAGGTATGCTAAGGCTTATCACTTCGGCAAGTTATTCTATTCATATGATGATACGACGTATGTTCTTGAACGGAGATAACGATCCTATATGTTGTAACTAGTTGCTGGTAGTAGATAAGGATCATGGTTAGCTGCTAAAAGATGTTTTGAGAGTATATTGTAGTATCCCTCACCGAAAAAAAGTATGTTAAGTGTGACTCACGCTAGGAGCGTCGTAGAAACTCCTTTGTTCTTTTGTTCACTGTATTAGTAGAATTTTGGTGTTTTGCTATCATGCCAAGACCTTAGAAGATTAGGGTAGCTGTTGGGACTGAGTTGGTAAGTTGGACAACATAGGGCACAACTGGGCGATAAAACTATCAGTTTGGCGCCTGTGTTGTCAGTAAAGCTCTCCTAGAGGCTGTTGGCGTACCTTGACGCCTCCAGAGCCAAAATTTAGAGAGGATGGTCTTACCCTAGAGCCAGGGACACCAGGGTTACCTAGTGAAATGAGTGACGACCTGCCATTTAGTTAGCCACTACCAATGAATGTTAGTTGTAGACGACTTAGTGCTTGTCATATAGGTCGCCCTGGAAACCATCCCAGTTGCTACAAGTCTGATACACCAGATGATACCCTAAGGAGGGAACCTTATTAGTAGTTGGATGTTGGGCCAACGCCCTTGCCTTCTCTTATAGATACCCATGTGCAGGTTGCCGCGGGTGGCTAGGTCCAAATATACCTGCCTACGAGGCTATGAATCGCCTAGAGAAGTCATATGAAATATGAAAAAACAAAGTTAATATCTAAAGGACAAGAACCATAGTAGTACAATATTACCTTTAGGCTAAGAATTATAGTAAGATGCCTGTGAAGGGTTAGGGCTGACTGCTTAGGAGCATGTACAATTAGTAGCAGCCCTACAGTCGTTCTAAGCGAGGAAACTAAATAGTTGGTCGCTTGCGACCTTACTATTTGCTTATGAGCTACCATTGTCTAGCATGACATTTAGAGTATCAGTTAAACCACTATAGACCTCACCTTATTCTATCAAGGATGTATAGATTATAATCACTGCTAGGAGCCTAGACGACTCATATTCAGCTACAAGAGCCTAGATGGCTCATATTCATCTACAGGAGCCCAGAAGGCTCATATTCAGTTATAGGAGCCCAACTAGCTCATATTCAGTTACAGGAGCCCAGCCAGCTCATATTCAGTTACAAAAGCTCAGACGTCTCATAT
>JACEIK010000890.1:107764-119287 GCA_018107945.1 Datura stramonium
CACTTCATAAACGTATTTTGCCCATACTTTACTATGTTTTGAGAAGAAATTATGTGTGTTTTCATGTGTTTATGTTATATATTTGTGAAAATGGCTAATACACGTGATGAGATGTTTTTAGGGCTTTAAATGATAAATTTGAAGGTATTTAAGGCTTATTGATCAAATGTGAAGAAGTGGGATCGAAAGATGAAAAAATTGAAGTTCGCACGACGTTGGCACTACCATGCGCGAGGCAGCAGCACACTGGCGCAAGGCCAGGCGCAGTGCGGCCCTCCTTCATAGAAACAACATGCACGTGGAAGAAATATTTCTCGGCATCCAGCCATGCGATACGCCCAAACTATAGCGCATGGACAGGCGCGAGGCGCCCCTGTTTTGGCGCAAGGGGAATGGAGACACGGAAAAGGTGTCCCAACGGCCAAGAATGGTTTCCTACATCAACTAGGAAAAGGACATTTTCAAATCTCAAGCCAAATTCATCAAGGAACAAGGAAGACATCAAACTACTATAAATACCCTTCTTTTTCATGTAATAGCTAAGTTCGCAAGTATACACACATTGAAAAGTTTTTAGAGAGAAGTCTTATAATCTAGTTTTGAGAGTTAGTTTTATTTTGAGATACGATTGTAAAGTTGTTCTTCCAAATTTTGCATTAATCAAGTGAAGGTTCTTCTGATCATTGTTGTAAGTATTATGTTAATATTTTGTCTATGAATGCTATTAAATTACTTATGAACATGATAGGCTAAAACTACTACAACTAGGGTTGTGGGAACCATGGTGAATTAACGAACTAGGGTTATCACGAAGTGATTCTAAAACCAATAATAAACACTTATATTGTATACTCTTCATATTTAACGATTCTTAACGATGTAGAACATTAGGACGTGCCCGAATTCTTTACTTGCTTTGGTTGAAGAGGTAGAGATTAGGGAAAGAGAATTACAATGGAGCCTTGATCTTGATGATCATTGTATTAACTTGAGTTGTGGCCGCAGGATAGTTATATCTGGAACTTGTTGATAACAGTTAGTTTGGAACACTCATGAGACTTGGTCGAGTAATTGAGTATAGTCATTCAATAGAGATTGGTTGATCGTTTGAATGAACCTAAGTTATTAGATCTCTAAGTAAAGTATTGGAATAGATCACTAGTGTAAAACCCGAAGTAGTTAAGGATCCATGGAGAACACTTACCCTAGTTAATTGAATAAATTTGGAAACAACCACCAACTTCTCAACATTGTTACCTATTTTTACAAATCTCCCCTCTTAGGTAATAATCGACTAAAAAGATTAAGCACAAGCGTTTTTCTACATCCTTCCATATTCCCTGTGGGATCGACTCCAACCTCTAGTTGGGTTCTTTATTGACAATGTCCGCTTCATACTTCAGTTAGAAGTGTGGTTTAAGCATTATCAAAAAGTGGTGTCGTTGCCAGGAATACGACTAAAACTAGGTTATTTGCTTGTATTTGACTTTTTGATAGTTATTTCCTTAATTACGTTTATTTTTGTGTTTTTGATACCCATAAGTTGTCCTGCGTTGAATGCCAAGCACTCGGAGTAGAGGGAACCCCCTTGTTCCACTAAATCCCGAAATCGAACGAGCAATGCATAGAATGGAAAACCCTGAGCAAAGAGAAGCCCGCTTTGCTGAAGAAGCTAGGAAAGCCGAGCTAGCTCGATTAGCAGCACTTCAGCAGGCTGGTGATCATAGAGATGAGGTGGTAAATGCTGGTCGACATGGGAGGGTCAACCGAGCTTAGAGATTTTCCCCTCAGTTCTTTGATGATGAGGACCTAGATATTGATGAAGTTGGGTCAACTGGAGCAATTGTGCCACCACCACTGCCCGCTGGGGCAAAATTTGATATTACGAGCATCATGATTCAATTGTTAAACACGAAAGGGGTGTTCAGTGGCCATGCAACGGATGACGCCAACCTGCACTTAATGAACTTTGTAGGAATATGCAAGACGTACAGGTTGCCGGAGTAAGCCAGGATGCCATACGGCTCCGACTCTTCCCTTTTTCTCTATCAGGGGAAGCTACTTTGTGGTTATCAGAGTTGCCCAACGACTCCATAACCAACTGGAGGGAGCTTAAATAGACCTTTTTGGAGAGATTCTTTCCCCCATCAAGGATGTTACAGCTAAAAGATGAGATCTATAATTTCCGAAACATTAAGACAGAGGCACTTCATGAAACATGGCTGAGGTTCAAAAAGAAGTTGACTAAGTGCCTGAACCACAAAATTCCAAATGACAGTTTATTTTGGAAATTTTTTATAGGTCTCTGAATAATAGCACCAAAACTATAGCAGATACGGTGGCTGGAGGAGCATTGATGAGTCACCCTTGGGAGGAAGCAACCATTATCCTTGAAAGGGTGACTAAGACAAACAGGGCCTAGCATACGAGGGAGGCTGATGCAGTGGCAGGTACATATGTTGTTGGTTTGACTGCAGACCAACGAAGGAAGGAAGAAGAACGTGATCAGAAGTTGGCTCACATGCGCACTTCATTGGATTTGCTAACAAAGCATATCATGGGAGTCAGAGCCAAAAAGGTAAATGCAGTGGAAACTCAAGGAAGGGAGCAAGGATTAGATCACTCTGATTCTGAGGAGGAGGCAAACTTCCTATATGTCCAAGTGGAGGGTTTCCGAGCCAACACCCAAGCGTCTGGACAAGATCATTGGCGCCAAGGTTCTAGAAATCAAGGTCGGAACAAATTTAGATACAACTACAATAGGAACAGGTTCAGAGACAGGATTCCTAGTCGTGAGCGCGAGGGATAATGGAGAAGGAATAATGGATACCGCAATGACCGGGCTGGAGTCTGTGCCTACCAACGCACAAGAAGGGGAGGCCGGACAGTAAAAGTTAGAGAGCATGATAACTGAGATGCTGAAAAAGGTGAGGTCCAGTAATGATCAATTAAAAGAAATTTGAAGTGACTTATTGAGCATGGGTCAGAAAGTAGAATCTCACGCCACCGCCATCAAGAAGATAGAACACCAACTGGGGAAACTGTCAACATCAATGAACCCTAAGCAAAAGGGTACACTTCCTAGCAACACTGTCCAGAATCCAAAGAATGATGATCATTGCATGGCAGTGATTACTAGGAGTGGTAAGACCACAGTTGACCCCCCATTCCCAGTCAAAGTTGAAAGGATGAAAGAGAGAGTGATTGAGGAATAAGAGATGGGTGTTGAGACACAAAATGGCGAATTGCCAGAGGCCCCTAGAGGTAAGAAGGAAGGCAACATTGATCAAGGGGCAACCCAAGTGCATAAGGCTATTCCACGACCACCGCCACCATTCCCTTAGAGGATGAAGAAAAAGGCGGACAACAGTAAGTTCCAAAAATTCCTTTCAATACTTAAACAACTATCGGTGAACATACCATTGGTCGAAGCACTAGAGAAGATGTCAGGGTATGCAAAATTCATGAATGACCTGCTAACAAAGAAGATATATGTGAGCTATGAGCCAGTTGACAATGTCCATCACTACAGTGCTATAGCAACAAGGGTCTTAGCTCAGAACAAGAAAAACCCAAGCGCCTTCACGATACCTTGCACCACTGGTAATGTCGAGTTCGCAAGGGCACTCTGTGATCTGGGAGCTAGCATTAATTTAATGCCCTTGGCGGTTTTCTAGAAGCTAGGATTGGGAGCCCCCACATCGACTAACATGCAGCTGTTGATGGCCGACAGAACAGTTAAGAAACCAGTGGGCATCTTAGTTGATGTGCTTGTCAAGGTTGACAAGTTCATATTCCCAGCAGACTTCGTGATTTTGGATTGCGAGGTCGATTATGAGGTCCCCATCATTTTTGGGAGACTATTCCTTTCCACTGAGAGAGCTCTAGTAGATGTGGAAGTGGGTCTACTGAAGTTCAGACTAAACAAAGAAGAGGTCACTTTCAACATCTGCCGGACCATGAAGCAACCGAAGGAATTTAGTGTGATCTCAGCATTAGAGGATGAGTATGAGTCACTTGACGAATTCTGAGTAGTCAAGAGACTTGCGCCGTGCCGCGATGTTAAATCAAGCGTTTCTTGGGAGGCAACCTAAGTGGTTGTTTGGTGAAAACTGAGTAACCAGACCACCTGCGTCGTGCCGCGACGTTAAATCAGGTGCTTCTTGGGAGGCAACCCAAGTTATTGTACTAATGTGTGCTCAGTGTGCAGGGAAACAATAACAGGTGGCTGAAAAATCAGCTGCTACAAACTCTCAGTACGTCCCGTGATAAGGTCCTACGAGACGTAGCAGCAGGCGTGGTGAGAAGCAGAGAAAACTCAAAGCAAAAGTCAGGCCTACGGTTCCTCCTACGAGTCGTACCTCAATTGTACGAGTCGTAGGATTGACTCATGGGTCACCAGTTAAGTTCTTTCTGTTAAAGTCAATACGGGTCAGGGGACGAGTTGTAGGTACCTCCTACGACTCGTGGCACAAGTCGTGATGGGTCAAAAACACCACTTATACCCGACTTGGCCCATATTTGTTTAATTTGGCCCTAAGCTATTTAAATCAAATCCACCCTTCTCCCACGCTAAACACTCAAGCTCACAACGTTAAACTCACCTCCCCCACAACCCGTAACTCAACAATCAGCAAGGAATCAAGCAAGTGTTTGCTCAATCCAAGTTCGGCCAACCCTACATAGTGATACCCAGTCGAACAAAGCCACAATCAAGTAAGTGTTGTACATTTCAGATTCTAAATACCTTCAAAGTGAACTTAAGGGCATCAAAGCCCATGAGAATCATTGATTAAGCCTGAAAATCAAGCTTTAAAGCAAAAACAAACGAAAAGGGTTAATGCAGTGAAGTTCGACTGGAAACCCCACAAGAAAAATGGTTGAACTGTGGACTTGGAACACTTCAATGAAGTTAAGGGTAATGGTCGTAAAAGGGGGATGTTTGGGTAGTGTTAAAATGGAGTCTATGATATGCCTAGACCTGGGGGAAATCTGAGGTACCACAAAATATGCAAAACAAACACCTACACACTAAACAAAGAATCATGAATGAGGTCTGAAAGGGGTACGAAGCACAATACGGGTCGTAGGTTGATACTAAGATCCGTACTAAGTGCTCGTACCACCAAATTGAAAAGGCTTGTCTGAGAAGTCCACCCTACGACTCGTGGAATCGACCTACGGGTCTTACCACGAGTCGTGGTGAAAAATAGAGATTTACTAGCAATAGGACTTCATCAGAAGACTCAAGGTACGGACAATACCTTCATGGTACAAGTCATACCTGCGAGTCATAAGGCACCACCAGCATTTCTCATGAGTCGTACCTTCATGGTACGACTCGTTGTGAGGACCCCTGATGAGATTCTAAACTTCTCTTATCTGATTCTTCTTTTTGAAAACGGAATGCTAACCTCTTTCTCTACAGGTACAATGACATACAAATGCAGGGCAGACAAAACACAAGCCCGCAGGACATTGATTGATGAAACAACTGACTCGGAGTCTGACAAGGCTGGAGATTCACCTAGTGGTTCACTTGAGGATTATCAAGTAGACACCTCAAACACCGATGGAACCAGAACCACTAGGTTAAGAGAAAAGGCCCAAGCCGAAGCAACCACTACCACATCCGCTCAAGCTCCCCAGTCTGAACAGGGAGTTAGAGAGGAACAACAAAAGTCGGGGAATGACTCAAATGCTGAAGAATGGTCAAGGGAGACCCAAAGTGAAGAAGAAAGTGGCAGCAATGAGTCAGAGGAGGAATCTCCGAATGAAGCACAGGCACAAGAGCAGACCCCACCCAGAGAAAATTGTACAATTCAGTGGAGAGTGCTGGGAGACAAAGAAATATATGAGCAGGGCATCTCTCTCACCACCAAAAATAAGCCAAGGAGGAGCATAGAAGAAGAGTCGCGGATCCTCACAAACTCATTGAATGAAGTTGAGGAGATGAAGCGGATTATCAGTTTCTATGGGTTCGAGTGGATGGCAAAGACTCCATCATAGTACATAGAAGGCATCGTCCGAGAGTTCTATGCCAACTATTTGTCCACCATGGAGGTGAAATCAAAGGAAGGGTAGAAGGTGAAGGATCAGTCGTGTCTGGAGAGTGTGATGGTCCAAGGTTCACAAGGTTGATATATCCGAGCAGACCATCACTCGAATCTTGTACGGGCCATAATTCTTGCCGACCATAATGACACCAGAGTATGATTACAGGGTGGAGTCAATGGAGCAGATTAGAAGTCTGAGCAGGGGTGAGCGACAAAGGCAACTGCAATGGCTAGCAGAGGTGATCGCTGAGAACAAGGATGAGGCTAAGTGGGTAACAGGTGGCAAGCAGGTGACAAAGAATTCACCGAACTTCATAGAAAAAGCCTGTTGGACACTAGTGCGCCATCGACTAGCACTGACAGTTAATGACAACACACTAAGTGTTGATAGGGCAGCTTTGGTGGGATGCGTCATGTCTCTTTACCCCCTTAATATTTAGAGGATCATAGCTACTGAGATACGAGATCGGGCAGTGGAAGTAAGCACTACTATCCCATTCCCAAGCCTTGTATTTAGTTTATATAGGGAGGAGAGAGTTCAAAGGAGTGATGAGCGGCTGAGTGAGGGGCAGAGGATTGCAGACATAGGCCTTATCTGGGATAAGATGAACCTGGTAAGCAGATCCAAGATTCCTATGACTATCCCAGCAGCTCAGCCAGTAGGGGACATACAGGTGAATGTCCCCAGTACTCAGGAGTAGAGCAAGACACCGGCTACAGATGCTGGTCATTTAGAGTCAGCTCCCAGCACCTCAGCTACACCACTTCCTAGCGTACAAACTCAGACTCCAACAGGGTACATCTTGGTACCCGGGACTTCCTCTAAAATCTAGCTAAGAGATTGACCATGGAAGAGCGTAAGATTCAGGCCATGATGGATAATGTCAAACCATGGGTCAAGTTAGAGATAGAGGCAGCAGCTCAGGCTTTACATGGCCACCTGGACAGTTTTGAGAGAAGATTCAATTAGTGGATGATAGAGCAGACAGAAACCAACAGTCTCCATATAGAATTGGGGGCTCTTCGGAGCCAAGTAGTTGAGTTCTCATCACGACAACCAACAGTTATAGCAACCTCCACTCTTCCGAACTTAGATGCCGAGCTTGATAAGGATATTGATTTGGCAGCATACTAAGAGTCGACTGTAGCTAGTGATAAAGGAAAGGAAAGAGCTGCTGAAGATGTTGGTGAGGAAAGTTTGAGAAAAAAGAGAAAGAAAGAGAGGAAAGAGCGCAAGCGGGCTAGAGCGGAGAGTATGCGGGCTCATGACGAGCATATGTCTGAGCTGCAGGAGAGAGCCAGAGCAGCAGGCGGCTCCACAGTAGCTCAGCCCGAGCTTGCTAGTGGACATGACCCTTCGAGTGAGCCACATTCATCCCCAACTACTACAGAGGTCGATCAAGCGGCCACAATCACTGAGGGGGGAACTATTTCCCCCATTGTTACACCATTGAGCGCGCCGGCCACCGCTAGCACCACTACTACCGCGGAGGTACCACCTCCGCAAGATGAAAGGAGCAGCTAGAGTGCCACAGGTATGTTCTCTTCCCTACATGCTTATAGCTTATGCTTCGGGGACGAAGCTCATTTTTTCAAAAGGGGGAGGGGGTGTACTTTTATTTTTGGGAATTTTGGTCATTTGAGGGTTTTTATTGTCGTGCTTCTTTTTCCTCGGGCATACCATCTAGTAGAACCATCATGTGTTAGGATTTTTTTTAGTTGTGATTTTTTTTATTAGAAAGTAACTTAGTAATACTCAGCCAATAGAAAGACACTAATTTTGTTTTTTTTTTGGAAAAATTGACCATGTTCAAAATTTTTGCTATGTATTTGTGACAACATGCATGATTTATGTGGATCTTTTTATTTCATTTGGATATTAATAATAGTTAGTCTTGTTAAGCATGTATTAACCAGACAGGTAAAGTAAAAATAGTTCATGTACCATGTGTCAGTGAGGTTTTAGTATTCATTGCAGTATGTTGTTGATGATCTAGAACTTGCCTGGTTGGTCTCTACATAGGTTAAGGACGGTTGGTTAGGATATGATCATAGGCCATTTTTGAGTTAGCTCACTTTTAGCCTATATTGTCCTGCACAAGTTTCATGATCCCTTGATCCCAAGTTTGAGCCTTAATAGATCATATTTCTTTGATTCACCTGTTAACCGTACCCATTTGTTTATAATGAACCTATTTTGGCCCTGTTCCTTCCTTGGATATTGTGAACTTCAACATAAGCAAAATGCTTAAGTTGAGGGTTTCTAGAGTAGGGGTGCATAAATGGTGGGAGCGGGAGAAAGGAAAAGAAAAGAAGAGAAGAGAAAAGAGAAAATATGGTGAAAAATGAGGTGCGGTGAGGTGAAAAAGTAAAAGAGCTGAAAATCTTGAGAATCTTGAAAAAGAAAAATTCAAAAGAGCTTGAAGTTGTATGAAAAATGCGAAAAATCACCTCACCAAGCAAATATTCTTAAAATGGGGTAAAAAGGGAAAAAAGGAAAATGAAAGAGTGAAGGGTGAAATAGGTAAATGGTGTAGCCAATGTATGTAGTGCCAAGAAAGGGATAGTCACTCATAAAATCTCTCATCTTTATCATGTCCAGCCCTAATCCTACATTACAAGTCATATCAAGTCCTATAGTGATCCTAACTTAACCATATGACAAACCAAAGCAGAGAAAATAAGGGCAAGCCTATGGTATCTGATGCATAATACTTGCAAACTTCCTTGTGATAGTGAGTGCTTCACTTTCCAAGTCCCATGTTGTGTTTGATACTTCATATCTGAGTGGGGACTTCATTTTTGTGAGGGTACATGGGTTATGTTTGCTTTTACCATTGGTCTGTGTGAAAAACATTAGTGATAACTTGATTTCCTATTAATAGCTAGATGACATGTCTTGATCCCTGTATATGATGTTTTGATATTGCTTGTAATGCATTAGAGGATGATGTTATATGAGGAAGGGTCAATAGAGTGTATATAGAGAGTGCAAATTTTTTTAAGTATTGGTTGTAGTATCTTAAGTGTATATTCTAGTTGAGTGTCGTGTTTAGTTTTTCTTTTTGTTTGTCTGAGGACATGCAAAAGTCTTAAGTTGAGGGTGTTCATGTGTTGTGGATTTACAGCACTATTGACGCTCAAAACTAAGAAAATAGTATGGACTTAGGTGTATTTATGTGGATATGAGGCACTTTTCCTTTGATTTCAAGATAAATGGGTGTTGGAGCGTAAATTTGCAAAAGGAAGCTAAAAGCGTGCAAAACAGGGAAAAAATGCAGTCCACAGTACGATCCATAGGATGGACCTACGAGTCGTACTAATGGCCACGATAAGAAGTAGAAGGCTGAAGCTGGAAGATTGAACCTACGATTCTTGCCACAGATCGTACCAAGCTTGTATGAGTCGTGGTAAGGCAGTCGTAATGAAATCCAGAAGAATTGCACAAGAGGCTAATTCTCAGAACAAGAGGAGACCACTACCCGTGAGAGCTTGGTACAAGTCGTACTATACCGATTGTGGTGAACTTCAGACAAATTGCAAAGATTTAGAATCAAGCCACGGGAGCCTGGTACAAGTCATAGGAAGGAGGTACGAATCATACCTTGGCTCGACACTTAGCCAAAAATCAGCCAACAATCCAAACCACGTGAAGCTGCCATGGACCATAGGATGCTCCTATGAGTCTTAGGATGACCCGTGACGAGGTCGGCACCAGATATGGAAAATCACCCTGTTAGCCTAGGAAAAGGATTCTTATGTCTATATAAATATGTTTTATGTTGTATTTTTCAGAGGAGACATTAATTACATTAGGTTTTAGTTGGAAAACATAATAGTAGACACTTTTACATCTTTGAAAGAAAGAATTGAGTTGGTTCAACCTTGTGATCAACCTTTTCTTGAATTCACATTGTTCTTGCTACTTGTTCTTCAAGATTTGGTAGATTAATTAAAGGAAGTTTTATTCTCAACCATATTTGTAAGTAAGTATTGGTGAAGATCACGAGTGTATACCTAAAGCTGTTATGAATCCATGGGGAATACAAACCCTAGTTATCCTTTAATTAATGATTCACAACCATAATTTTAATAGATGCTTTGTTTTTACTATTGATTATTATTAGAATCCCCCCAATTGTGAAGTAACTATCATACAAGTTCACTTATCGGCTGTAATCTAGATCTTCCATATTCCCTTGGGATCGACCCCAACCTCTAAGTTGGGTTCTTTATTGACAACGTCCACTTCATACTTCAGTTAGAGGTGTGGTTTGAGCGTTATCAAAAACTGGTGCCATTGCCGGAGAATACAATTTAGGATAAGATTAATTGCTTGTGTTTAACTTTTAGTCTTTATTTCCTATTTTTTATTTTTTTTATTTTATCTTCTGACATGTCACGGGTTAGCGTGGTAAAAAAAGTGGCCAAGATGTGACCACGATATCAACAGGTATCTTGATGAAGTCTGAGTAATAAAGATACATGTGTTGTGCGACGTTAAATCAGGCGCTACTTGGGAGGCAACCCAAGATAAATTATTTGTTCATTTTTACGTGTTTGTTTAGGTGTGTAGGTGATAGGTCATAATTTTCAATGATTGAGCTTAAATATTCAAAACAAGGAATAGAGGCTCAGGGAGTTCTACTTGCACTCTATTACTTTATGCTTATTTATTTTATCACTATGGATAGTTCAACCAATTAAGTGTAGAGTGGGAGATATGAACTTCATATTACCATGCATTCCTTAATTGCTAAATTTGCACATGGTAGGCCTAGTTTTTTTTTGGAATTTATGATCTATCTTGCATGCTTGTTGGTGTGTAGTATATATATATATATTATTTATTTTTTGGTTTCCTATGATTTTTGTTTTCGGTAATTTTCCAGTGGATAGTCCCTTAGAACCGACTAAAGAGTCTAGAATTTTTTTTATTTTTTTAGTCATTGAGTCATGACTTTGCCCGATGATGGATGGATGACGACCGTCTTAAGGGTAAATTAGTCATTAGGAATAACAAATCTTGGATCCTATGAATTCTAGGTGCTTCACTTTAGGTATCATTGGGATTTTATAAAAATTCACTCGAAAATGCATGAAAAAGGTAGAAACACTTAGTCTTTTGGAAGTTGACTCTTGTACTTTAAAAAATAGGCCTAATTATGTTATGCATGAATTATGAATATATGTGTTCATGTGATCTTGATTTCCATTGTTAAATCATCTTGTGCCAATGTGTGAGGAATTATTTTTGATATACTCCATACTTGTAAATTGATGTCTAGAACTTGCCCGGTGTGTGTGTAAAGTGAAATAAGAATGATGGATTTAGGAAGTGATATAGGCATTTCTTTGATAGCCTTGTTTTTATCCTATTTTACCTACCTTGATTGTGATTATCCTAGTTAGCCAAGTTTGAGCCTTAATAGACCATGTTTCTTTGATTTACCAATTTACCGTACCC
>JACEIK010000890.1:121672-134057 GCA_018107945.1 Datura stramonium
GGTGTAACATACAAAAAGCAAAAGAAGGGAATGATATATATTATCATGCTAAAAAGTGAATACATAAAGTTTATTACCTTATCCATATTTTAAGTAATTTACTAATTTTTGTGAGACTAATTCTCTCCATTGTCCTTTCATGTTCCTAATCAAATATTCAAAACCACCATCAAAATCAAATATCACAAAATAAATAATAAGAACATACATGCTTCTTAAAATAAGGAGTAATATTACCAATAAATATGTAACCAAGAAAATTATTGTCCATCAAGCACGCGCACATCATAAAACAAAAGACATAACCTATTATAAAATAAAAAGACAACAACAATTCAATAATTACATACGATTCTTTAAATGAAACTATCAAAAGTTACATCTCCAAATTTACTCTTAGAATATATAGTTGATAAGATACCAAATCAAACACATTGTTTTGTGTAAAAATATATCATTTTATTCGAATTAAGTAAATCTTTAAATCAATTTAGGCATGTCGTGAAATAATGTTGTAGTAATTTTATTTTCCTACTTCAGAAAAAAGTGTTGAAAAAAGATGCACAAAACATAAGAGCAAGAGGAAAATCATATTCAGGATTGAAATGGTTCTCCCTTTTAATAATCGAAAGAAAAAGTATTGACATGTATTTCATCTTTAACTTAGCATAATCACCTAAAATATATACATGTAACTTGAGTGAAGGCGAGTATTGCGCACGATAAAATCACAAATCTCCTACTTGTTTAAAGTTTTTTTGGACCTATATACATGTAACTTGAATCTTCTGGTAGAGACACAAAGTTGGAAGAAAAAAATACGCAGATATCTTCTTTTTTTCTCATCTTCAAGTCATCCCTCAATCTCAAAATTCACTTTGAGATCCTCAAATTTTTGTAAATCCGTAAATTACTTATATGATCAAAACTTGAAGGTAATTCTATAAAGAAAATAGTAAAATGAGAAGTCCACTATAATACCACGTACTGCATAACAAATAAATTATAATAATTCATAAATTAATTCACAAAATTTAAAACTTAACAAATCAAAAAGTAGATTTGATATTTTAATAGTTGAAGTGTCATCAAAGAAATAGACACATCTTTGCAAAAATCCGAACACACCTTTCTCATTTGCTACACAAGACACTCTAGTCATATATGAAAAATCTCCCGACTTCTATTATAAATTGACATATACAATTCAAAGATTTTTTTAATTTGTTTGTCGGGGATATAAAAGCATAAAATTTGGATTATCAGTAATATATGAAAAAGGCATGAAATTGATGGTAAATCATTTTAAAACTCCCATAGAAAATAGAGAATACATGTATCTCATAACAAAATCACAAATCTCTGACTTGTTTGATGTTTTTTGGGTCTTATATACATGTAACTTGAAGCTTCTGGTAGAGACACAAAGTTGGATGAAAAAATTATACAGATATCTTCTTTTTTCTCATCTTCAAGTTATCCCTCAATCCCAATATTTATTTTGAGATTCTCAAGTAGTTGTCAATCTGTTAATTACTTATATGATCAAAACTTGAAACTTATATGATCATATAAGTAAATTACTTATATGATCAAATATCTTCTTTTTTCTCATCTTCAAGTTATCCCTCAATCCCAATATTTATTTTGAGATCCTCAAGTAGTTGTCAATCTGTAAATTACTTATATGATCAAAACTTGAAAGTAATTCTACAAAAAATAGTAAAATGAGAAGCCCATCATAATACCATGAACTGCCTAACAGACAAATTGTAATGATTGACAAATTAGTTCACAAAATTTAATACTACAAAACGAATAGTAGATTTGTTCCTTTAAGAGTTAAAGTTTGATCTAAAGAATATATAGAAATCTGCAAAGACCTAAACACCTATTTACTTATATGATCAATACATGAATTTAATTCTACAAAATAATAGTAAAATGAGAAGTCATTATAATAACATGAATTGCCTAACAAATAGTAATGATTGACAAATTAGTACACAAAATTTAAACCTAACAAATAGAAAAGTAAATTTGATCTTTTAAGAGTTGAAGTGTTATCAAAGAAATAGACAAAAATGTGCAAAGATCCGAACATGCATTTCTCATTTTCTCCACAAGACATTCTAGTTATGTATGAAAAATCTTCTGACTTCTATTATAAATTGACATATACAATAGAAAGATTTTTTTAATTATTTGTTTGTTGGGGATATAACAGCATAAAACTTGAATCATCAGTAATATAGAAAAAAGGCATGAAATTAATGGTAAATCATTTTAAAACTCCCATAGAAAATAGAGAATACATGTATCTCATAACAAAATTACAAATCTATGACTTGTTTAAAGCTTTTTGGGCCCTATATACATGTAACTTAAAGCTTCTGGTAGAGACACAAAATTTTCGTTAATGTGTAAATTACTTATATGATCAAAACTTGAAAGTAATTCTACAAAAAAATAGTAAAATGAGAAGCACATCATAATACCATGAACTGCCTAACAAATAAATTGTAATGATTGAAAAATTAGTTCATAAAATTTAAAACTACAAAACAAAAAGTAGATTTGCTCCTATAGGAGTTGAAGTGTAATCTAAGAAATATACAAAAATCTACAAAGACCTAAACACACCTTTCTCATTTGCTCCACAAGACACTCTAGTCGTGTAAGAAAAATCTCTCAGCTTCTATTATAAACTAACATATATCATTGAAAGGTCTTTTTGTTTGTTTGTTTGTTGGGGATATAAAAGTATAAAATCTGAATCATGAGTAATAGATTAAAAGGGCATGAAATTTATGGTAAATCATTTTAAATCTCCCATAGAAAAAAAGAATACATCTATCTGACAACAAAATTACAAATCTCTGACTTGTTTAATTTTTTTTGGGCCCTATATATATGTAACTTGAAGCTTTTGATAAAGACACAAAATTATCTTCTTTTTTTTCATCTTCAAGTCATCCCTCAATTCTAAAATTCATTTTTAAGATCCTCAAGTTATCGCAAATCCGTAAATTATTTATGTGATCAAAAAATGAAGGTAATTCTATAAAATATAGTAAAATGAGAAGTCTATCATAATACCACAAACTGCATAACAAATAAATTGTAATGATTAACAAATTAGTTCACAAAATTTAAAATCTAACAAATCGAAAAGTAGATTTGATCCTTTAATAGTTGAAGTGTCATCTAAAATAGACAGAAATTTTCAAAGACCCAAACATACCTTTGACATTTGCTCCATGAGACACTCTAGTCATGTATGAAAAATCTCTCAACTTCTATTATAAATTGACATATACGATTAAAAGTTTTTTTGATTATTTATTTGTTGGGGATATTAAAATCTAGATCATGACTATAGTTGAAAAGAAATTAAGTTGATGGTAATCATTTAAAAAGTCTCATTGAAAATAGAGAATACATATATTTTCATAGAAAGAGAAAAGAACTTCTGAGAAAAAAATTACAGGGGAAAAGTATTATAATTGTTGAGAAAGTGCAGAAGATGGTGGAGTGGTATGGTTTAATGAATAGGAGTTAATGAAAGTGACTTTTGATTTTTCAAGAAAGCACCTTATAAGAAAAAATAGAATTAAAACTCTAAAAATCTGAGAAAAATGCAAAAAAAAAAATAGAAAAAAAGTTAAATAGCTTTTCTAATCAATGAAGCACGCCACGTCATCGAGTTAAGTCTTTCCTTTATATAGATATATAGATTTTTTTCATTGTCTTTTTGTTTTGTAGTATTCTTATTTTACTTTTGTAGGAGTATAAACATGAAAGCAAAACCATTGAAAATATGCAAAAGCAATCTAGATAATTAGTACTAAGTGTGGGGTATCCACATAAAGAACCAAGTCATGTTGGGAAAAGTCTGAGTATCTCATGAGTTGTTAATGCTTCGCCCTTTGGTCTTTCAGGGGTTTCATTTGCTCCTTTATTATTTTTGGTGCGCATTGAGGATAGTGCACAATTTTATGTATAGGGTGGGGAGATTGCTTGGGTTCTTTTTTTTTTTTACTATTCACTGGTTAATTAATAATCCCTCTTGATTATACTTTGTGCATTGGTTACTTTCTAAGGGATGTAGTTTAAACTGGATAATTTTTAAATTTTTAGGAGTAGAAAGGATTTTTTTCCCGATGATGGATGATTGACGACCTTATTGAAGGAACGTTGGTCAATAGAATTTTTTTTTCTAGAAGGTAAGAGATGAAAGTCTTCAAGGTCATTTGAATGCTAGGTGCTTGGGATTAGGTACATTAGAGAGAAATGAGCAACTCTCGAAGAAATAACTTTAGTTGAGACATTTAGACTCTTTTACTTGACTCTTATTTCAATGATTGTTAGCTTAAAAATGTTTGCACTGAAATCATGATATTGCACTGATATGGTCATTATAAATCCATTTTGAGCTAGTTGTATGTCATATGTGGTGAGAATTTTCTTTACTTCATGTGTCATAATATTGTCTATAACATTCCTGGTGTGTATGCTAAGGTGAAATGAAGTGTAATGAGTTTAGGAAATGTTAGAGTAATTTTTGAATTAGCCATGATTTTTAGCCATCTAGTTGGACCTACTCGTATATGATATCCTTAGTTAGTCTCATTTGAGCCTTTAGCCTCTTTTGTTGGTAACCAAGTCCTGATCCTATCCCTTTTATTTGATGTAACTTGAAAATTTTACCCGAACGTCTGAAGCACTTTGAAAAAGTGAGCACTTAGAAGTAAGTGGAAAGTTTACATATGTTAAGGTTGAAGTGGGAAACTATACTAAATGAGTTTGAGGGTGCACTTGTCGTATATAGCTAAAATGTATGTTGTAAGTAGGGAGCCACAAAAGAAAAAAAAATCAATATGAAATTGTTGTTTGCTAATTATGTACAAGAAAATTAAAGAGCGTCCTTAATGAAAAATGGGACATAAGGGGAAGTGAAAAGAGTGGTTGAAATTCTAAGAAACAAAGAAAGCGCACAAGTCGAATTAAAGTGTGAAGTCTTAAAATGTGCTAGGAAGGTTAGTCATTATTCTCCCAAATAATTTCTACTCGTACTGAACCGATATTACAACTCTTTAAGTCCTATTTGATCCTTTATTTGATATGCTTATGTTAGTAGAGTATGAAACTAAGGATTAACTTATGGTATGTCATATTTACATGTGAATTCTATTGAGCATGAGTGTAATTCTTTCCACCTACATGTCTGTGTACTATTTGATATTATTAATATAGCATTGTTAACTTTCGTATTTTTGTGAGAGCACATGATTGGTAAGAGATAGGTGAAAATTCTGATTTCTCTACTAGGCAGGTTGGCCGTTTTTGCCTTAACTTGTATTGATGAGTCAGTCTTAGCGGCTAGGTTGTTTTGACAAGGTGGTTAACTTGCATGAAATTGATATGATGCATAAGGATTCTGAGAGTTTTCTTGTTCATGTTTAAATGGTTGTAGTGAACTTAACTTGAGTAACCTGTTCAACTTGGTGTAGCTTTATGGAGTTCCTGGAAAAGTGGGTGTGTTGGTTTGTTAATGGCAAAAAAAGATTTAAGTGTGGGGTAGTTATGTTAGGTGTATTTGTACGTCTTTCTGCCATATTTTTTCCATATTTATGACTTGTTATATAATTAATTGTATTAGATACACCTAACTTATATTGACTTTGCATTTTGAAACTTATTTGTGTGTTAATTAGGAATCCAGGTGATTTACACAAGAAAATGGCTAACTATGAAGCGAAGTGTTTCCAAGTAAAGCTCATCTTATGGTATTTGTTTGCATTGGAGCTCACATTGGGATCTAAGAAGAGAAGCAACTAACAAAAATTCTATAAGTAAGGAAGAGATTCAAAGCTCGAACAGCGAAGACCAAAGCGAGAAGAATGCTCGCGATTAAGCTTGCACCGCGAGGAATAGAATTGTGACGTTAAGAGCTGGCTAAGTGCAAATTGGGAAGAGGACCTCACCTCACGAGGTCCGTCACATATTAATGCATATTTCAGAGCTTGCTCTTCGAAAATAGTACCTGAAATCAAGAATTTAGCTAAGTGTGAAAATCAAATGGGACCTCGTGGAACGATGTCCAACGCGAAGTCTATCCATGCTTTGGAGCTCGCACTGCGAGATAGGGTATTTAGAGGGTAAATTATTATAAGTACAATCCGATTTTAGATGGACCTTTTTGGATATTTTTCAAATATTATAAATAGGATCCTAGTTTATTTTGAGAAGGGTCAGGCAGTGTAACACAACAAAGCAAGAAATAGAGCCATTCTTTGAAGGATTATCTCTTTTACCTTCATTATTTCATCTTTTCTTCTATTCATCATGAAGAACATTATTTAATTCAATTATGAGTAGCTAAAACTCTCCGATATTGGGTTGTGGTGAAACCATGAATATTAGTGTTCGAGTAGTATTTTCATTGTGGTAGTTTATTCATACATGATTGTTTCTTCACTTGTGTTCTTAATTGCTTGATTTTCTGTGCATCAGTAAAGTACTATTTACTATCTACCAATTTATGGGAAAAGATATTGTTCAGTCAAAAAAGAAGTTAGAGAGCATAATTCGATTGTCGAGTAGGGCAAGGATTTATGGTTAGGATAGAAATATACTTAGCAACCGCATTCAATTGAATATTATGAACTAATAGCATTCTTAACAGGGAAATTACATTTGCAATATAGCAAACTATTATTGATATCGCCCAAATTACACCTCGAAATTGAGCTATAAAGTGGTCAATATCAAATATAGAACCCAACGAAGGTTGAGGTCGATCCCATAGGGAATACAAAAAGAACTTGAGTTAATGCAAATAGCTATTACTATGGGATTACTTATTTCCTAAGGGGAAAAGAAATAAACTACTAAATAAGAGTAAACACTACTAAATGCTTAAGTCAAATTTGGTTTGTATTCAATGAACAACTAGGCTAGGATTGTGTTCCCCAAGACTTCATAACCACAAGACTTTTACACTAGTGATCTATTCCGATGTTTAACATGCAATATTGGTAAGTTAGGTTCACCTAAATGGTTGGTCCCCTCTCTAGATGATTATCGCCACACAACTTGGTCCGTATACGGGTGTATGCTTAATTAACCCTTACCCTTAATATCGGATTAGCTATCCCCGGACAAGTTCAAGCTATTAGATGAGGGTTGATAGCCTCAAATCTTTGTTGTTAATCCCTTTTCCCATTCACTACCTCCTTGGTCTGGTCAGTAAGAATAAGACAAGTTCTAACGTTTACAACTGTCAAGAATCAATTAAAACGAAGTGAAAAATAATACATGCATTAAACCCCGTTCAAGAATCACTAAGTGTTTCACCTATGTGTGTTAATTCATCTTGGTTCCCACAACCCTAGTTATGGGTTTAGCTACTCATGTTTGAATAATCACAATCACAAAATATTGAATAAATCATAACTGCAACTTACAAATTATCATAGAAGAAAACCAAGTAAATTGAATAAAACTCCAAATTTGATAAATAAATTTCAATGTTGCTTTTGATCCTCAAATTCAAGAACAAAATTGTAAACCTTGTTTCTTGAACCAAGAATAATAGTACAGCACCAAAATCTATGTAAAAAGTAGTAATAATAAACTATACGTAGAAAATAAACCTAAAAACGTATTTATAGTTCCTAAGAAACCTTTTCCTAATTAAAACTAGAAAGCAGGTCGTCAGTGGTCACGGGCTAGGTAACGACTCGTTAATACCTCTGACGAGTCGTGATCAATGAATTGCAGGCGTCCTCAGTGTTAAGTCGAGTCGTGGCAACGGGTCACCTAATGACTCGTCGTGACTGGGCACGAGTAGTTAGGCCCCTCGTGGTCTACATTCTTCAAATCTCCAGTGTAGCCTGCGATTGGTTCCAGTGAGCTCCCAATGAGTTGTTTAGTTAGCTAACGACTCGTGACGTCGTCCGTTATCTCCACTGGCTATTTCTTTAAAAATCTTCTGCCATACATCACGACAGGCTTCACGACTCATTACCGGATGTAACGAGTCATGCCTTCAACCCGTTAAGTACATTGTTCCTTCATCTTCAAAACTTGATATTTTCCCACGAACTCAGCAATGATTCGTGCTAAGTGCCAATGACTTGTGAAGTGCCTAACAGCCTCCTGTTCAGTTGTTTTCAGCATTAACTTGCCCTTTTCACTTCCGAACCTGTTTTCTTGCAACATTAAGTACAAAATGCATCATACCTACATAAACATACCCGGAATGTGCATAGTTTCTTGATTTTAAGCGTTGAAATTTCTATAAAATCACGGCACATCAACACGCTCAACTTAGAACTTTTGCATGTCCTCAGGCTAAAAACCAAAAATAAAATAAACCAAACTACTTTGATGCTTCAATCCTATGAACTCTAGGAAACTTACGGCAGTCGCATTTATTCATCAAATCAAATTTTGTAACCCCTCCTTCCTCATACCAACTCAAATCACAATACATATGAAAAATTTCCCACCGACACAAGGGAACAAAACATGGCAAAACATTGTCACTTGCTACCATGCACATAAATCTATAACACTGACACAGACAATTCACAAACGATTTTGTTGACCAAATGCTCTCACCTCAAAGAAGTCCCATGCTCACGCATGTGTATATGATTATTTCAATGTATTTCTCTTGGGACTAGGTAAGATTTACTCACTCTCACAAAGAAATTCTAACTGTGTGCATGTAATGCCATAGGCTAGCCTTTACTTTCAATACCTTGATTTTCAGACAAGTAACAAAGATCACTATAGGACTTTTATTAGGCTTGTAATATAGGCTCAGGTTCGGATATGGTACATATGGAATTAGTAGCTTAACCCTCCTTGGCACTACACACGTCTTGACTCCACTTTTAACCTTTTTACCTATTTTCTTCCCTTTTTCCTTTACTTGCTTATTCTTTTATTTTCATTTGTAACTAAGGGTGCGGTTCTTCTTCTTTCGAGCATTCATTGATGTCACATTTTTTCCTTTTCTTTTCTTTTCTTGCTCTTTGACAACAATTTTTATTTCTTTCTTTTCTTTTCATTATGCATACCGCACCCGCTCTTTCCTTTTTTTATTTCTCAATTTTTTTTATTCCATCCTGCTCTTCTTAATGAACCCTATAATAGCCACCCTCGACTTAGGAGATTTGTCTGAGTTGAGGTTCACAGTGTCCAAGGAGGGACCAGGGCCAAAATAGGTTCATTCTTAATCAAAGTAGGAAGGTGAATTGGTGTAAACAAAAAGAAAGGTCGGTTTAAGCTCAAACATTCGGATCAAGGGATATTTAATTCTCTTTTGGTAGGTATTTTAAGGCTAAAGTGGGCTCATAAATCAAAAACGGCCTATAGTCCTTTCCTAGTTTCCTATCCTCTATCTCGATACAACTGACCAGGAAAGTTCTAGATTGACACACACAGCCGAATTTAACTAGTAAACCTCACTCACACATAGCAAAGGTCAACATCATCACTTCTACTAACTACTAGTTCAGGTACAGCCATACAATGGTAAACATGTTCACAGTTTCAATGTCGTGCAAAGATTCACAAAGGTCATACTTGTCAACTTTAACATACACATGAAAAAAATTTAGGAGGGGTATCAAATTATCAGTTCAACAAAATTTAAGCTTTTGACTGCCTTAAGTTCACCTAAATTTCTTCCGACTGACACAAATAAATAAATAAAAACATAAAACTCTAAACGTGTTGGTTCTACTAGATATGGAACACCCGAGGAAGAGATATCCGGCAAGAAAAACCCTCGGGTTATGTTCAGCAAAAATGCACAAAATGCACAGGTATCCCCTCCCCCACCCCCATCAAGAAAAGCATGCATCGTCCTCGACGCATATATATAAAATAGAACTAAAGAAATAGGGAACATACCTGTGCGACCTAGGTGTCAGCTAACTGGTCAGTGAAGGGTGTAACTACTCCTCCAACATCCTCTCCCATATTTTTGGTTTGACCCAATGCATTTGCAGAACCAAAGGAGCTCGTCCCTTTTCCACGAGCTCTCGCTGCCTCAATTTAGGCTCTCTGTTGAGCCTCCTCTCTCGATATATGCAGCGCTCTCTCCATCTCACTTTGCTTTCACTTTTGCTGACGGAACAGAGAATCATCATCTTCAAAGATTGCCTCCTCACATGTCCTTTTGCCTTTATCTTGTGCCACCGGCTCCTCAGTAATGAAATCGAACACCGGCGGTAGCTCTTCTTCACTCTCATCATCTATCATGGGAAGCACCGGTGGAGGTACTGCAACTACCTGTCATGTGGCCAAATCCCGCACCTCAGCTCCGAGTGCTCCTAGATCTTCATACCACTTTTCCAATTCAGGCGCCTATAACTACACAAAGCGCTCGTCTATTCGTCTCTCAGAGGCATCCAACCGACCATGCACAAAATTGAATAGTGCCTCCAACTCCTTCGACACCCAAGGCTTTACCTTCTCCATCAAAACTTTAACCTGTAAAGTCATGTGTGCCTGTTGCTTCTCGGCCTTAGCCAGCCGCCTATCCATGTCACAAAAATTCCTGAGAAATTGTAACTAGGCCGGCTGTAGTGGCTCGTGGAGGAGCAACTTGTGGTCTAGGAACTGCTGTGGTGGATGATGACTTGGGAACATCAGCAGGTGCGGAGGTGTCCATTGCATCTGTAGCCTCAGGATGGCTACCTTTCTCTCTACCCTCAGTAGGCTCAGCTGCCAAATTAGTGAACTGTGCAGCATCGGTCTGTATACCACTTCCAAATGCCTCTTCTAATATGGTCGCTCCAGCGGATGTGGCGGACTGACTCCTCGCCCTCGATACTGTGTTTGTCTCATCTTTGGTCAACCTAATATATGTAATCTTCTATACCACTATCATCTGGTCAACTGATGGCAACTCCGGCACTTTTGACTCCTAACAGAGTCTATCAATCAAACATGGGAAGGGAATCATAGTACCGTCATTTATGGCCCGCTCTCTAATCTCTTCAGCAATGTACCGCGGGAAATTGATGGTGTATCCCTCCATAACGCTGGCTACCAATGTCGCTCTGTCAGGTGTGAGAATATTATCATTACTGGTTGGTACCAGCCTATGGCGCACTAATGTCCACCAAAATTTAGCTTGAAAATTGAGTGTGGCCTTATTGATCTGAGACTCGGTGTCGTGCAACCATTCAACTAGCGGACCTCTTGTGGCAATGACCCGAGATAGCCAAGTGTACTGTCTAATGTGCTCCTCACTATTCAGCTTCTTAGTCTTGACTTTCTTTAGCTCGAATAGCCTATGGTCGAACTCGACTGTGTTCATCGGGGCATGATAGTCTCTCCCATATAGTATCCTGGAGATGGTCCTCTCAGATATATCCACCGGTGTCTCTCGAACCAACACCTGAGTCAAGGCAGGCCTCTTTTTATAGTCTTGGTCCCCTAAAGCTAAACATTGTTGTATGGCTGCGTAGGCTACATAAAATTCTCTAACTAAGCAAGGGTTGTAACTTCTTGATGGCTTGGTCAACCACCTGAACCTGTACTTGTCAAACAAGGCTTGCAGCTCTGGAAGATCCTTAAGTCCCGTGGTGACTAGCTTGGGATCCTCGTAGATTCTCCTCTTTAGATGTCCTTTATCGTTTGGAGCAATGTCTCTGTTATATATAGCCCTCATACCATGAACACACCATCGTCTCACGTTCCTTGGTTGATCATTGGATGTGTTCAAGATCTCAGTCAATTCATCATCGGAGTCCCCTCGCTGAGCATGTGACTCATCAGCTATCTCTGTGTTTTGCCCAGTTGTGGTGCCTTCGAGAGCAATTGCAACTATAGCCCTGGCATTCTCATCTGTACGGCTAGGCGGATCCCTTGTCAATGGAGTAGGAGCATCAACTAGGGTTGTCGGATTTGTATTTCGTGCAGCCCTATCCCTGGTTGATTTCCGCACAACCTGCTCTTCTGACACTTCATATTCCTCCTCCGATCCACTGGACTCTTCAGAGGAGGACGGCTCATCCCGAAGTCTACGGTATGACGGTTGACTCCTCTCCGGCACTTGTTTCTTTGTCGGACCTTTCTTCGGTGTACCCCTTGGAGCCATTTTACCTATGGAAAATTTGTTAGTATACCAGATGAGATGAAACAAAAGCAATTATAAACTGCTTCTCAGTGGACATAACGAGTGACTCAACGAGTCGTTTCCACTGTCAACGACTCGTGAGTTCCTTCGTTGTCCTGGACCATGCTTTCTTCATGTTGGACTAGTGTACTTAACGACTGCTCCCAATGAGTTGTTAGGTACACTGATCTCTTTGATTTATTTTCCACTCAAGATAAGCTACACAACAAGTCGTTTAGT
>JACEIK010000890.1:134145-144160 GCA_018107945.1 Datura stramonium
CAAACACAAACAATCAATTTCTCATATCAAACTCATTTAAGTTCAATCATGATTTATGTGTTTAATCTACCTAGGGTTTATTATCAACATGAGCAAAGATTCAAACAAGTACAGCTTCAGCCAATTCGCCAGGGTTTCAAAAAATTTGTTCAATCTCTTACCACTAATCTTTCCGTGATATTTAAAAGATCTGTTCAAATTTAAAACTCATTATATGCAAAAACTAATGGATAAGAGAAAGCACAAGAGATCACTCACAGTAATTTTGAGTTAGAGCAGGACAAGTTGAATTTTTGCAATCTTGTGAAACCACAAATAGATGAGTACGGTCGTGTGTGTGTGAGACTGTTGTGAGTGTAATGCGAGGAATTTTCAGTGTGGTGTGTTGTGAATGCTTTTTTGAATGATCCTCAGTGAGTGCAAGATTGTGATGAGAATAGAAGAAGAAGAAGAAGAGGGAAGTTTGAAGTTATTTATCGTGGGTTTAAGCTTAGGCAAGAATTAGGAGTGCAAAAAGGTTGGGTTTTATTTGATTGAGAAAACAAATTTCCTAACTATTTGCGTGGGTCGAGTCGAATGACAGTTATTTAAAAAAAACACGACGACCTACCAAATGAGTCGTTACATGGTGATATGACTCGTTTTGACCCCTCATGCATTAACTTGAGCTTAAAAACTTACCTGCGACCTAACGAGTCAAGTACCAACTCGTGGTATCACCCAATGAGTCGTGACTGGAGTCGTGATCCTTGAACTGTTGTAGCTTCATGACGGGTCATGTAAGGAATCGTTGGACAACCCAATGATTCATTATGTCCCTCTTTAGTGCCTTTATCATTTTTCTGTATTGACAAGACAGTGCCCTCGACGGAAGACACCACGACTCGTTGTTAGTGGCAACGATTCGTTAGATCAACTATTACTCCCCTATTTTCTGCTAATGTCTTCACGGTTGGATGGTCTGCATGGTCTGTGTGGACTATCACCTTAGTTCCAAGAAAGTATGCCCGAAATTTCTCAAATGCAAAAAATACAGCCAACAACTTCTATTCTGTCATAGTATAATTTTTCTGAGCTGCATTTAGAGCCTTGCTAGCATAATAAATCGAATGGAAGATCTTTTCATGCCTTTGACCCAACATAGCTCCAAGAACCACACCGCTAGCATCACACATAACCTCAAAAGGCAAAGACCAGTCGGGTGCCACTATAATGGGGGCAGTGGTCAATCTCTCTTTAAGACATTCAAACGCCTTCAGACATGCCTGGTCAAAAACAAACTTCACCTCCTTCTCGAGCAGTTTACACAATGGATGTGCAATTTTGGAGAAGTCCTTGATGAATCTTCTATAAAAACCTGCATGACCCAAAAAGATTTGAACACCTTTCACAGAAATTAGAGGTGGAAGACTAGCAATTACCTCAATCTTGGCTCGGTCCACCTCAATACCCTTACGAGAAATCTTGTGCCTAGCACTATACCTTCCATGACCATGAAATGGCACTTTTCCCAGTTAAGTACCAAGTTTGTCTCTTAACATCTCTGCAGCACCTTGCTCAGATGAGCCAAACACTCCTCAAATGAATAACCCACCACCGAAAAATCATCCATAAAGACTTCAATGATGTCTTCCACCATGTCAGAAAATATGGACATCATGCAACACTGAAAAGTGGCAGGTGCATTGCATAACCCGAACATCATTCTCTTAAAAGCAAATGTACCATATGGGCAAGTGAACATGGTCTTATCTTGGTCTTCAAGGGATATAAAAATCTAACTGTACCCCGAACAACCATCAAGGAAATAATACTATCCTCTGCCTGCAAGTTTGTCTAACATTTGATGAATGAATGGCATCGGAAAGTGATCTTTTTGCGTCCAATGGTTCAGCTTTCTGTAGTCCATGCATACTCTCCAACCGGTGACTGGTCTTAGAGGAATGATCTTATTGTTAGCATTTGAGACCACCGTGATTCCTCCCTTTTTCAGTACACACTGGACTGGGCTCACCCATTTTATTGTCTGCAATAGAATAAACCACGCCCACATCCAACCACTTTATGATTTCTTTCTTGTCCACCTCTTGCATAGGTGGATTCAACCAATGCTAATGCTCAATACTCAGAATAAAATCTAGCTCCATCTAGATCTTGTGAGTGCATATACCGATTGGGATTCCAATAATATCTGCAAAGGTCCACCCGATGGCTTTTTTGTATCTATTCAAGATGGAGACCAAAGCCTCCACTTGCCACCACTCCAAGTCAACTGCAACAATAACCAATAAAGTGTTACCGGCTCCCAAAAATACATACTGTAAACGAGACGGGAGTGCTTTGAGCTCCAATACCGGAGGCTCCTCAATAGATGGCTTGGCTAGTGGAGTCACCCGATTCTTTAAATCTAGATCAATCTTCTTTGGAGCATAAGTATATGACCGCATTCTAGCAAGTGCATTAACAATCTCCTCACCCCCATAGATCTCCTCAGCACCAACATCCATCAAAACTGCTGCTAAGTCATCAAGAATCAATTACTCCACCATAGGCAGAATTGGGAACTCAGGTTCCACTACATCAATTACAAAGACCGCCCTCATATCATTTGGTTGCTTCATGGATCTGCACACATTGAATGACATTTCCTCATTTTTCAATCGAAATTTAAGCTGTCCAGTCTCCATGTCTACAAGAGCACGTCCGGTGGTGAGTAATGGTTGCCCCAAGATAATGGGGACCCCAAAATCAACTTCACAGTCCAGGATGACAAAATCGGCCAAAAATATGAAGGACTCTACCTTCACTAGAACATCATAGAGAATTCCCACCAGATTTTTCACCGTACGATCTACCATCAAAAGCCGCATTGTAGTCGATTTGGGGGCGACCAAGCCCAACTGTCTGAAAACTGCTAATGGCATCAAATTAATACTAGCACCAAGATCACATAATGCCTTAGAAAAATTTAAGGCTCCAATAGTACACTATGGTGAATGCCCCAGGGTCCTCCTTTTTCTGAACAAGAGAACGAGATGCTATTACACTGTAATGGTGCAAATTGTCTGCAGGTTCGAAACTCACAGTCGTCTTTCTAGTGACAAGGTCCTTCATGAATTTGGCATAGCCAGACATCTGCTCAAGTGCCTCAACTAATGGGATGTTCACAGACAATTGCTTCAACATGGAAATGAACTTGTGATACTTCCCACCTTAGACCTTTTTCTTCAACCGTTGTGGAAAAGGAGGAGGAGGTCTAGGGATCGGTGTGAACTTTTGTTGATTCTCCTTCCCCTTCCCAGATCCATGCTCATTTGCATTACTAGGAGCAGTCTTTACTAAATCTCCAACTAAAGATGGATCCTCGGAATCTGCTATCCTGTCATCATTAATTTCTACGGGCTCTTTTGTTTCATCAATCACAACCGACCTCGGAGGATCAACTATTGCCTTCCCACTCCTAATAGTGACCTCCATGTAGTGACTGTCATTTTTTGGATTTTGTACTGTGTTGCTGGGAAGTGTGCCTTTCTGCCTCTGATTAATTGCAACCGACATCTGAATCAGCTGCTGCTCAATCTGCTTGATGGCCACGACATGTGATTCCACCTTTTGATTCATACCATAAATATCAGCACGGAGCTCCTTAAAATGTCTATCTATTGTCTCCATCTACTTAAGTACTTTGGACAACATATCTTCAACCCTTGACCCATTAGACTCTGGCTCACGGTTCCTTGGAGGAACATACAGACCGTTTCTATCATTCTTGTACTCCTTACGCTTCTTCTAGTATCTATTATCTCTGTACTGACCTCGGTTGTAATTGTTATCCTTGTAAAAGTTCCGACCTTGGTTCCCTTGACCTTGACGCCAAGAGTCTAGGTTAGACCCCTGGGTGTTGGTCCAAAAACCCGCCCTCTGATCATTCAGATAGTTAGCTTCCTCTTCAGACTCATATCCATATCCATCATTTTCAGGGTCTTGCCCTGAGAACCTACATCATTAATTTTCTCAGCCCCGGCTCCCATCAGATGCTTAGCAAGCAGCGCTATTTTGGTCTTTATCTCTGCAATATCTTGATCACACTCTTCATCTTTTCTTCTTTGTTCTGTTAACATACCAACCGTGTGAGACCAGACTGAATCTCCGACTCTCTTGTGTGTCATGCGCGGTTGGTTTTGGTGATTCTGTCAAGTAACTCAGCAGCTTCTGCATAGGTGTGACTCATAAAGGTTCCACCAGAGATGGTATCAGCCACCGCCTTAGTGTTAGCATTCATAGACCTATAGAAGATCTCCAACAATGTATCATCTAGAATCCTATGATTTGGAACCCTTTTGAGCTTCTTGTTGAAACATAGCCATGTCTCATGAAGTGCCTCTGAATTCAATTGCCTGAAGTTATATATCTCATCTTTCAGCTGCAACGCTTTGGAAGATGCGAAGAATCTTTCAAGAAAAGCTCTCTTAAGCTCCCCCCAAGTAGTGATAGAATCATTTGGCAGCTCAGCCAACCACATCGTTGCCTCAATCCCTAATGAAAAGGGAAATAACCTCAGTATGATTGTATCCTGGCTCACTCCCGGTTGTTTGTATGCCTTGCAGACACCCACGAAATTTGTCGAGTATGAGCATCATTAGTTGCATGACCCGCAAATATTCCCTTCATGTTGAGCAGCTGGATCATAGCACTGGTAATATCAAACTTTCCCCAGCAGGCAAAGGGGGAAGGACAATAGCTCAAGTGGCACCATCTTCGTCTATATCAGCATCATCCTCCTCATCGAAGTACCGGTGTCTCTGTTGTTTTGGACCTTTGTGCCTTCTAGCTCGTTCTTCTTCAGCAGCTAGACATCCTTCGATTGGTTCCAGTGAGCTCCCATGAGTCGTTTAGTCAGCTAACGACTCGGCAACTCGCGACATCATCTGTTATCTCCACTGGCTATTTCTTTAAAAATATTCTTCCAGTCTTCACGACAGGCTTCACAATTTGTTACCAGATGTAACGAATCATGCCTTCAACCCTTTAAGTACAATGTTCCTTCATCTTCAAAACTCGATATTTTCCCACGAACTCAACAACGATTCGTGCTAAGTGCCAACGACTCGTGAAGTGCCTAACAGCCTCCTATTCAGTTGTTTTTAGCATTAACTTGCCCGTTTCACTTATGAACCTGTTTTCCTACAACATTAAGCACAAAACGCATCATACCTACATAAACATACCTAGAATGAGCATAGTTTCTTAGTTTTAAGTGTCGAAAGTGCTGTAAAATCACGGAACATCCATTATAAATAGGTGAATGGTAGTTTGGAAGAACACCATGAGAATCAACAATCCAATAAATTAGCAATCGTGAGTAAATCTGTTGCGATGGAATACGGGTATATCCCAATAGGATTGGTGGAGAAACCATGACACTGGAATTCTCTTTCATCTATGTTAAATAAATCTTTGAACTAGCATCCCAAATAATTAGTTGGCAATTAATTAGTATTTAAATTTTTGTACTAGGTTACAACCAAAAAGATAATTTTTCTAGAAAATACTTGTTTAATTAGTAGTAATAATGAATTTAGGTTTTATTATTGATCATAAATCCCTGTGGATATGGTATGTGACTTCACACTCACTATATTACTAGACGATATGTACACTTGCGTGTGCGTTGGACCGCAACACCTGCACCTTGTCAAGATCCCTAAAATGCCAGTCGTGCGCAGTAGGGCAGGCTGATGGGCTAATGTGAAATTCAGATTTTTAAGGGTATTTTTGTTCGAGAACTTTTTAGTACTCTTTATAAGCATCCTAAAGACGATTTTTAGAGGATATCATATACATTAGATGTAGAGAAGTGGAAAAAAGGTTCTTCAAGGGTCATTCTTCTTTTTCATCTTTATTTTCATCATTATATCTTTTAATACCCATGAATTCTTATCTTTGTATGAGTATCATGTGTATCTAAACATCTTAGTTTTAGGGTTTTGGTGCTAGCATGAATGTTGATGTTTGAAGATCGTTTATATCTATTATTTTTCCTATTATTGAGTTATTATTTATTCTTGATCTCAATTATTTGATTGCCTGATAGTCATTCAAGTACTAAATATGGTTCATTAATTAAATTGAGAGAGGAAATTGTGAGCATAATAAAATAAATAGAGCATGTTCGTGAACCTCTAGATAGGAAATCATTTTGGTAATGAGAATAGAGATATATCCTTTAGCCTCACTCAGTTGAATGCAAAAATTTAAATGCATTCTTCTATTTTCTGACAACCATATAGGTATAGGCATTGGAGTTTTATGAGTAGGTGTGTGAGAAATTCATTAGATACTCATATGCTAAAATCAACTGGCAACTAGTAACTCAGGAAAATTAATAGGTGTGACAATTTGAAGACTCAACTGGATTGTTAGTTGTCATTGCCTTGGACATTTCTCTGATCTGATTAGAATAAAATCTTTTCTATTTGTGTCACTTTTACTGCTCATTTTTTGTTAATTCAATAGTTTAATAAATACCACAATTGTTGATCTCTCGAATAGTTAAAAATCAAAAATTGAATTTGACAGTCAATACTACAAGTCTTTGTGGGTATGAAATATGGACTCACATATTTTATTACTTGTATGGCCGCCTATACTTTTTTGTGTATCTGTGTTGCCCAATAAGTTTTTGGCGCCATCTCAGGAGACTTGGAAAAGATTGATTATTTTCTAGTTTGAATTTTGATTTTTCTATTCAGGTTTTATTCTTTTTCTTATTTTGTGTATTTCAGGTGACAACTCTTTTTTATGCCAAGTATGTGGAGAAAAGGAAATCCTCTAGCTCTTCTTGATCCAGAAACTGATAGGACTCTACATAAGCAAAACAAGCTGGCAGAGGACAACCATGCTTGCAACCTAGTTGACAATAGGCAAATCCAATATGTAGTAGTGATTTCACAAGAATTGTTCATGTGTTAAATTTCACTAGGCCCAACCTATAGAATTTGTTGAAGACTATTGTTAAGCCAACTATCACAGGAAACTTTCAGTTAAAAGAAGGAGTAGTACGGCCAGTGCAGAACACATTCTAGTATCAAGATAAACCTCATGAAGACCTACACAAGAACTTGATAACATTCATCGAGTTGAGTGAGAATTTTCACATTTAAAATATCTCATATGAATTTGTGAAGCTGATATTATTCCCATTCTTATTAATCAATGAAGTTCGGGAGTTATTTCAGAATGATCTTGCAGGATCCATCACCTCTTAGCAGATCTTGTTAAACAAATTCACTGATAGAGTTTTCTAATCCAGGAGAATGAAAGAGCTAAGAGGAAAAAATTTTGGTTTAATCAAAGGGATTTTGAATCACTAGCTCAATTGTGGGAAAGATACAAAGGCTATTTGCAAGACTGTTGTCATGTCACATGTATCCCAAGGGGATCATGGGGAACATCTTCATTGAAGGGTTGAAGCAGGAGTCTAAAATGTTATTAGATTCTACTATTTAAGGTTAAATTTTGTCTAAGAGTTATGATGAGATTGATTTAATATTAAATTTTATGTTTGATGGTAGTTAGGATTATCAGGAATCAAGTTGCTTAGGTGTAACACAAAAGAGTGTCGGGGTGTTAGAGCTAGATGGTGTTGCTGCTATTCAATAAGATATTAGAAAATTTGTTAATCAAATTAACAAGCTAATTACTATTCCAAAGGTGAATCAGGTGCAGTGATTTCAACAGGTGCAGGCTGATTGTGAGCTATATGGTGATGAGTATGCCTATTCAGGTTGTCCTTTGAACCCCAATTTCAGTTACTATGTGAGTCAAAAGAATTGTGGCATGGAAAATTAGGGGAACACTTTTACCTTAAATTACAAAAATCACCCATATTTGTCCTGGGTGGTAACCAAAATAACCGAGGCCATAGAACAACTTTCAGCAACCTCAAGCTCAGCAAGCAGGCAATTCCTTGGAAGATACAGTGAAATAGTCAATGGGTCAACAAAATCAAATTGTGAATGAGATGCAAAAATCTATTCATGATTTGCAATATCAATGGGACAATTAGCTATCACCCAACATGCTAGACCTCCAAGCGCGTTGCCAAGTGATACCGAGCAGAATTCGAAGCGGATGATAGTAATAACATTGATAAATGCAAGGTACTTGGTTGTATCTCCTCCTAAAAATAAAATTCAATAAGAAACTACAGAGTTTCTAAAAAAAGAAGACTAAAAAGATAAAGAAGTTCATCTAGAAGGAATGAAAGCCTCTATCACCCTTTCTGCAAAGACTTAATCCTACACTTGATATAGCACCAGAGCTAGAGTGAAGAGAGAAAATCGAGAAAAAGGTTGTTAAGTAGCCTAAGCTTTTGGTAGAGATACCCTCACCGTCTTTCCCTAGAGATTACAGAATCACAAAAAAAAGGCTAGTTTCAGAATGTTTCTTGATATCTTCAAGCACCTAAACATAAATATCCCATTGTTTGAGGCAATGAGAGAGATGCCAAATATCTCATCGATGTGGTAGCATGAAAAATACATTTGGTGGAGTTTGAATCTATGGAATTTACTGAAGAATTTGCAGTTCAAGAATTTAAAGCAAACTTCCACAGAAGCTAAAAGATTCTAGGAGTTCCATTATTTCGATAAAAATTGGTGAGAGTGATATACGACATGCGTTATGTGACTTGGGAGTGAGTATCAATCTAATGTCCTTATCTCTGTTTAAGACACTTGGATTAGGAGAGCCACAATCCACCACCATCACAACAATGTTGGCAGCCAGAAAATTTTCCATCCCCAAAAGCGTTATAGAAGATATGCTTGTTAAAGTAGGTAAATTTATTTTTCTAGATGACTTTAGCGTGTTAGATTTTAAAGCAGACTTTAAGGTACCTATCATATTAGGGTGCACTTTCTTAGCCATGGGTGGATCAACCATTGATGTAAAGGAAGGGAAGTGAGATGCGAGTGCATGATTAGGAGATCACTTTCAAGGTATATAAGTCTCCTAAGCTGCCTTCACACTATGAGGATTTGTGTATGATTAAAGTGGTGGATGCAAAGGTGATTGTAAGAACTCTAGATTGAAAGAATATGCACCTTCTCCTCTTCAATGTGCATACCTAGATTATGCATGCATCCTAGCTATGAATGTTTCATCTAACTTATCTATGGTGTAGAAAGAAGAGTTGTTAGGAATGGTTAGCAAGCATAAGCAAGAAAATGAATAGGTAAAGACTGACACTCGATATGAAGAGCCAGTGTTAGAAAATGGTAGAGTGGCAAGGAAAAGAGAAAGAGATGAAGCAAATGAGCCTCTTAATGGAGGATGAAAAGGAAAGTTATTCATAGAAGGAAGAAGTGAAAGTGTTGGTGTTGAGCTAAGACATGCATCATGCCATGACGTTAACTAAGGCGCTGTTTGAGAGACAATGCTAGGTGTATTAGTTTAGAACTTTTCTAATTTTATTTTTACAGTGTCATGTTTTCTTTGTTCTGTTTTTGCAAATTAGGGGGAGTCTAAGTACCCAAAACTAAAGTCGAGGAGTGTGTTGGTCTTAAGTGCAAGGTCGTGCAACCTTTAATGATAATTGAGAAAGCATGATGCTAGTTAGGCCCTAGAGGGTCTCAGGGAGTATTCCGCACCCTTGTTCTTAATTTTTGTGCCATAGATGCTTTGAGTACGAAGCATGTTTTGAAGTATGGGGTGGGGATTTGATATTTTTTAGGTCAAGGATGAGTATGCCTTAGGATTTTATTTTCGTATACATTTATTTAGCCAAAAAAAAAAGATTTTGCTCCTATTTTAGTTTCTTTTGTAGTGTCTTCATCCCTTGTATTTAGCATAACTCATCCATCCCTTGATTTTTCTTACGACCTCAATTCTTTTTCGAGGTGGCCCTTGTACCGAGTAAATTTTCATTTATAGGATAGTTGTTTAGTGTTAGGAAAGAATTTTCCTAACAATAGATGGTTGAAGACCGTCTTAAGGGATTTTAGTTATTAGG